>SJYT01048754.1:38205-227423 GCA_006410635.1 Cephalophus harveyi | reverse complement strand
GCACATACACACACGACAAACACCACACACACACACACAAAGTACACACAACATATACAACACACACGACACACACACACGACAAACACCACACATACAGCACACATGACACACACAGAACACACATACACACAGAACACACAACACATGACACACAACAAACACCACACACAGAGAGAACACACAACATACACAACACACACACATACACACATGAAAAACACCACACATACACACAGAACACACAGCACACATGACACACACGATAAACACCACACATACACAGAACGCACATGTACACATACAACACACACATACACACAGAACACACACACACATACACACGACCAACACCACACACATACACACACAGAACACACAACATACACAACACATAAGACACACACACATATGCTCACATAGACATACCACACAGACACACACCACACCCAGCCCCAGGACACTCGCTGACCCAGAGGCGGCCTGTTGCCGCTTGGAGGACACTGCCCACATGAGCGCTTCCGTCCTCCCAGAGAAGCCCCTCAGCCTTGTCCCCACTTATTCCCCGGGTGGTTCTGTCACCACGTGTAATGCAGGGAGCGGTGACCCCTCGCACTGACCTCCGACCCAGGGTCCAGCCACGGGGCACGTCCTGGAACGGGGGCCCCATCACGGAAGCTGTGGGCATCCTCAGGCCCTGCCCCATCACCCTCGGCCTCTGTGGGCCCTGCTGCCGTGTCTGTCCTGGGCCCCAGAGCCTCTGCGCGATCAGCCCAGGTGAACCAGACACATCCCACTGACCGTGCAGGTGAACTGCGCCCATTCCAGTAACGGCTCAGCTGAACCGCGCACATCCCACTGACCGCTCAGGGGTACCACGTGCATCCCACTGACCGCTCAGGTGAATCGCGCCCATTCCAGTAACGGCTCAGCTGAACCGCGCACATCCCACTGACCGCTCACGGGTACCACGTGCATCCCATTGACCACTCACGGGTACCGCGTGCATCCCACTGGCCACTCACGGGTACCGTGTGCATCCCACTGACCGCTCAGGTGAATTGCGCCCATTCCACTGATGGCTCAGCTGAACCACGCACATCCCACTGACCGCTCACGGGTACCGCGTGCACCCCACTGATCATTCCCTTCTTTGTTCAGAATGGGCTAAGCTGGAATGGGCACGCAGCATGCTTCTCTGAATTTCCTTTAAGGATTTTTCCGCTCCTGTCCTCCAGTCCTGTCCACAGGACCCCCTGGGCATGGGAGAAGGTAGATCCTTAGGTTCAGCATGAGGGGCCTGAGGCCAGAGGGACCGGGTCAGAATGCTCCCTGAGTCTCTGCTCTGTGACTCAGGGGCCGTAAGCGCCAGGGTCACTGGCTGGGCCACATCCATGCCAAGGCATTCCACCCCCTCAAGCCGAGTCTGGGGGGCTTCTCTCAAAATGTGGGAGGCAATTAAGAGGATGAGTGTCAGCACCCACAGGCTTGCATCCTTGGTGGCCGAGCTGTGTGTTGTCTGGGGAGAGTTCCCTCTTGGCTGCCATGCTGGAAGGACGCTGGTCAGTGGCCCCCAGCACCTGCAGGGAAGGCGTGGCCTCCAGATGCTCCACCCCCAAGGAGCCTGGGAACAGCTGATGGAGACAGTCTGGCGGGGACACTGTCTCCAAGCCTCTCCTAAAGCAGAGAGCAGACAGTTAAGCTTCACAGAGTTGACAGCTGAACCCTCCAGGAATGTTTCTCCTGCTGGCCTCAGGGTGGGGAGCAGAGTGTTAGAAAACCTTTGAGCCCTTCTGTACATCTTGCTGCTGCTGCTAAGTCACTTCAGTCATGTCCGACTCTGTGCGACCCCATAGACGGCAGCCCACCAGGCTCCCCCGTCCCTGGGATTCTTCAGGCAAGAACACTGGAGTGGGTTGCCATTGCCTTCTCCGTCTGTACATCTTAGGGAGTCGATAAAGACGGAATTCATCATCCCATGAGGACTTTCAGGTTTTCACATTAGACTAGCTTGGAGGTTGGTGAAAATCCTTGTTGATTTTTCTTTGGGATTCTTTTTTCCTTATGTTCTCTCCTATTTTTTTTATTCACTCTTTCTAAGACTGTTATATAACTGAATGCCTGTTTTTTGGCCAGAAGACCGGATAATTGATGGCCAGTCTTTTACAGCTCAGCCATGTCAGATTAAGTTGTTTCTTGGTTTGTTTTTTTTTACTTTCTGAAAGGATTCTAGGTGACCTAAATTAAAAGCACAGATGCAGAGAGACCAAATCCCAGAGGAGAGAAGAAAGAAATGGGAGAAATTTATGTCAGAACACACAAAAGAACACTGTCTGGAAAAACCATCGAAGCTCAGCTGCGTGCTTCCTGATGACCAGGGCACAGAGGCTGGCGGCCCAGCTGTGTGTTCTCATTGTCAAGTGGAAGGAAGTTAGCAAATCAGGAGGCGGAAATGCGCCTGGCTCTTGTTCCAGGATGGATTTGGAGCCAGCACCCTAGGCCCCACAAGGGCTTCCCTGGTGGCTCAGCGGGTGAAGAATCCGCCCGCAATGCGGGAGACCTGGGTTCCATCCCTGGGTTGGGAAGATCCCCTGGAGAAGGGAAAGGCTACCCACTCCAGTACTCTTGCCTGGAGAATTCCATGGACTATATAGTCCACGGGGTCGCAAAGAGTCGGACACGACTGAGCGACTTTCACCTTCACTTTCACCCTAGGTCCCAAAGCTTGTTTAAATGTCCTAGTAACTAGCCAGCCACAGAGCCTACCACGTGGTGGACAGTCACACCTCTGTAGGATAAATGGGAAAAGAGCCGCCTGTGAAAGTCCTTCCTGTGGACCAGAGAGCACTGGTTCCAACATGTGCCACCGGCCTGCAATTAGGAGACTGGAGAACCCCATGGACAGAGGAGCCTGGCGGGCTGCAGTCCACGGGGTCCCAAAGAGCTGGATGCAGCTAAGTGACTAACACTGAACGAGGCAGAAGTCAAGGTTAAAGTGAACTAGTAGTTTTAGTGGCATGAAGAGGGAACAACTTGCTCTTGATGACCCAAGTTATAAATCAGTTACAGCATTCATAAACTTAAATGTGCCAAGCAACATGGCAATGCCAGAGACCTTGGTAAAATGCAAGTATGGAAAGCATTTTGAATAAGGCTCTTTTGAAATCAGATAAGGATCTAGTGAAGGAAAAAAGGATAGAGAGCAATTTAATAGTGCAAAGAACAAAATTAAACTAATAGATGTATGAGAAATCCATATCTTCTGGATTAGGTTTTCACATGTCCATAAAACATTAATTAGTGTATATCACTATGAAGAAAACCTTAACAAAGTGTAAAAGTCTGATATTTTCCAACTGTGATGCTGGAAAGAACACATGCATTAGCGTCAGGCAGCCCTGAGTCCAGATCCCAGCTCTGCCACGTACTGGGTGTGTGTTTGGGCATTTTTTTTTTTTAAATCAAGGCGACCCACTCCAGTATTCTTGCCTGGAAAATCCCAAGGACAGAGGAGCCTGGTGGGCTGCAGTCCATGGGGTCGCAGAGTCGAATATGACTGACTGAGCACAGACACACACACACACAGACACACACACACACACAATCATCCTTACCTCTTAAAGTTATCATTAGAACAAGTAACGTGACGGGTGTGAAACCTTCTAAGCTCTGTAAGCCTCGTTCCCAAATGAATAATTAT
The DNA here is from genome assembly GCA_006410635.1 of Cephalophus harveyi. Taxonomy (NCBI): domain Eukaryota; kingdom Metazoa; phylum Chordata; class Mammalia; order Artiodactyla; family Bovidae; genus Cephalophus; species Cephalophus harveyi. The sequence continues at coordinate 223,723 of SJYT01048754.1, read as the reverse complement.
GATAAAAGCACGTCTCCACCCTCTCTTACCTCCACATCACTGGCTCCTAAGCAAAACGTGAACTTTAGCAAGAAAAGAACAGTCAGTGGTGAATGGCCAGTTTCGTTCTCCCTGTTATTAATCCCAGTGTAATTTTTGGAAACTAAAAAGCATCGGTTAAGTCTTTTACAGTTCCAGGTATTAGCTGTGTGATCTTGGGCAAGTTTCTTTACTTCTCTGAGCCTCAGCCATTACACGCTGATAACAATGCCACCTCCTGAGGCTGCAGGAAGATGGGTGAACGTGTGTGTAGGGCAGCTGGCACCTAATAACACCAAGCAAATGGGAGAAGTAAAGAGTTGGTTGCTTTTAGACCCTCTGTTCTCCGCTGAGACTGCAGAGGGTCAACGAGGGGTGTGCCTGTGGGTGCGGCCTTCGTGGGGTCCCCCCGGGCCGCTTAGCTGTCCCGCCAGCCCACACATGGAGCCAGAGGCCCGGGGCTCCCCTGCACCAAAGAGGACATGAACGTGCCCCCACACTGGGTACTGAGAAGATAGGAGTAGACTGCTCTTCCCCTGCCCTGGACTGGCACGGTGCCCCTCCACCTGGGGGGTGCTCTCCTCCCTGCTGAGAGTCTCTGCCCGTCTCCGAGCCTGGCTGACCAGACGACGCAGGTCCGGCTGCCGGAAGTGGGTTTGCCACAGCCGCAGGTGGTGGCGCTGCTCCCTGGCCCGGGAGCTGGCCGCCTGCGATGCAGAGCAGTGGGCACTAGGTGGCAGCATTTCTCTTTCATATTCTGAACAGGCCCCGGGGGAGAAGGCCAAGGTGGGAGACAAGGGCCGCCTAGATTCGTGCAGGAGGTTCCCTATCCAGACAGGTGCAGGGGCAGGGGGAATGTCTGTCAGCGGCCTGAGAAACTGTCTCCAAATTTCGCTCTTGAAATTCCCAAGGGGAGTCCTTCACGGGCCACTCGGTGGGTGCGAGGTTGGCCAGCCCCAGGTCCCAGCGCTGTGACTAGGGTGTGGCGTGCCAGGCTCTTACCAAAGGACTCGGCTCATACAACGTTTGTGAGCAATCCAAATTAATTTTGTAAAAATTGGCGATGGACAAAGGATCAGACACGTAAAGACCGCCACAGCCCTCCGCTTACGCGCTCACCTGCCTCGCCACCTCGTCCCGGTGTCTCTGGGGCCCGATCTCCCCCGCTCAGGATGAAGGACGTTGGACTGTGTGCTTCCAGAGGCCTCGCCCTGCTCCATGCTCACGAGCACTGTGACCAGCTGCTCACTCGTCACCTCTAGCAGTAAATGAGTGCTGGAAGCCCTCTCCCTGTAACACGACCCTGGGTGAGGAGGTGACGCCCCCCCTTAACTGCAGGGCTCCCTCCGTGGAAATTTAACCCACTGCGCCCAGTTTCAGAAGCACCGGCCAAGAGCCCTGACCCAGGTCAGGTGCTGTACCCAGTGCCAGACGTGAGCACACGTGAAATGCTTTCCTCTACTACGGGCAGTGGACTCAAGGCCCAGACAGAGTGGACAGGACAGGGGCCAACTGACGTGCAGGGCCCCGGTGCCCGTGTCGCAGGGCGGGGATCCTCCGGAGAGGTTTGCAGGATGACTTTTTCAGGTGGGCAAAGGGAACGAGAGAGCCAGACATCAGGGTTGGCTGCAGAGATGCCACGGACAGGTGAAGGAGGCACCTGAGAGGGGTGGCCGGCTCCCAGGTCCTCCGCCTCTCCGGGGGCCAGCCCTTGAGTGCCAGCATGTCCCAGCCACGCTCATGACACGCGGCGTCTGTGCCAGGGGCTTTACAGACACCGGCCACCTGAGCCCCCTGGGGCCCGCTCGTCCAGTGGGACCGGAGGCCCCGTGCTGGAGCCGCAGCCCCAGTGAGAGGCCCGCAGGGTCCAGGTCAGCTGTGGGGCCGAGGGGCAGGCACCCGGGAGCTGTCATCTCAGCGGCTTAGGAGCTGGTCGGCCAGGCAGGGGCGGCCTGAAGGCGGCAGGAGGCGCGTGAGCACACCTGCTCTTGGGAAGCTGGCAGCCTTTCCAGAGCCTGGTCTCAGCGGGCACCCCGGGCCGACCCTCGTCCCTGCCTGGCTGCCAGGACCCCGGCGACTGCCTGCCCCCTGCAACCCGCCCCTGCCGCCCTCTCTCTTTCTCTTCCAGAATGCCAATGTGGGCCCTGGTGGAGCAGACCCGGATGCCGGCTGGGCCACGCGAGGTACAGGAGGCGGGGACCCCGTGGGTCTCTGGCTGGGGCAGGGGCTGCTGACAGGGGTCCACGAGCCTCGTTCCCAGACCACCCTCCCCGCCGTGGCCGCCGGCAGAAGGCCCAGAGCGCACGGGCGGCGGAAGCCGGGGATGCGCGTGTACCCACCTCTGCCGGTCGCGGCCGCGCTTGGGTTTCCTCCGTCCTGAGATGCCGGACGTGCTCCCTCTTCTCCCCGGGGTGTCCCCCTCTAACTCAGGTGCTAACTCAGTGCTCCCCCGTCTCCTCCTCTAGGAGCACGGGCCCACCTGTCACTCCAAGTCACTCAGGCCAGAGATCTGTGCTTGAATGACCTCCCCAGGCCAGGGCGGCAGCCAACCCAACACCGACTGTCACATCCACGATAATAAGGGAGGCAGAGCTGCAGGGAAGGCCACCTCGGGGCTTCCCAGGCGGTTCCGGGGGTGGAGAATCCGCCGGCAGGGCAGGAGACGCGAGTTCAATCCCTGGGACAGGAAGATTCCCCCTGGAGGAGGAAATGGCGACCCACCCCAGTGTTCTGGCTTGGAGAAGCCCTTGGCCAGAGGAGCCTGGTGGGCTGCAGTCCATGGGGGTCGCAAAGAGTCGGACGCCACTGAGCACACACAACAAAGGAGGCAAAGTGGAAGGGTAGAGCCCGCCCAGCCCCCGCGCTCACAGCGCAGCCCCCTGGGGCTTCGCACCGGCAGGATGGCCTTACTGGACAGACCTGGCCATGTGGCTGGTATCCGCCTGGGAGGCTCTGCCAGTCCTGAACCGCAGGGCCACGATGCTCGCTCACGGTTGTTACCCAAAGGTGACGGGAGCCTGCTCTCCAGGGCTGCTGATGTTGGAGTGGGGGAGAGCGGAGGGAGTCACAGCCTGCACCCTCTAAGTGGTCTCCGGGTCTCCGGGCTCAGAGCTGGCCTGGCCAGGCCCCCGCACAGCACACGGGGAAATTCAGGGACCAGCCACCCAGTGCCCGAGCTCCTCACTGATGTCTCCCGCCAGACAGGGAGGCTTTGCAGCCAGGACCCAGAGATGCCGCCCTGGGGGGATAAGTCTCATGGAGACAGCCCATCTGTATGATTTTTTTTTTTTTTAACAAGCCACTTTTAGTCTGGAAGGAAAAAAAATCTTTAATAAGCTAGCGTGTGGGGCTCTGTATTTAAAAGGAGGAGCTGAAGGGTGAAGAAAGTAAGACAGTAAGAGGTGGGTAAGCCCAGGGGGTAAACTGAGGCAGATCTGGGGAGCCCCCCCAGCCCAGGGAGACAGTAGCCCAGCCAAGAGAGAACAGCGCTGCCTCAGGCTCCCAGTCTGGCCTCCAGTCTCCAGACCATGCCTCCCGCTCCTGGCTTCCCACGGAGGCCCCAGGCCGCCCCCCCGCCCCCCACCCCCCAGCTCTGAGGATGCTGTGGGGTGGAGGGGGCGTGGCCTGGCCGGCCGCAGGGCGGGGTCCGGGTGGGATTGCTCCACCTTTGGGCCGAGCCCGTGCGAGTTCTGAGCTGGCCCCTGTGGTCTCTGCTTCTCTTACAGAATACAAGGTAAGGGCCGCCTGCTCCTGCGCTGACCTCTGCCCGCTGTGCCGCGCCCGCCCAGGTTAAACGTTCCTTTTCTTGTGCTTTCCCATGAAACGTGTGTGTCAGATGTGGACGCATGTATGTAGCTCTTCCTTAGCCTGGCTCAGCTCGTGGCCTCCTTCCTCACAGACGCACCTGCTCCCTGGGTGACCCCGGGCTTCTTTCTCCCTGCAGATCTATCCGTATGACGCACTTATTGTCACAAACCGGATCCGAGTGAAGCTGCCCAAGGACGTGGATCGGACGAGACTGGAGGTGAGGGGGCCCCAGGGGTGGAGGGCCACGTCCGCCGGGAACATCTCTCCCCATCCGGTGTGTTGACACACCACCCGCGAGATCCCCACAGTGATGTGCAGGGCCCAGTGACGGGCTCGGAGTCAAGGACCTGAGTTGTCTCCAAGACCGGAGACCGTGGTTATGTGCCCAACAGAGATGGCTTTGCCAAGGGGTGCACAGCTGCAGTGGTTCGGGGCCAGGAAGGCTTCGTCACTGTGCTTAACTGGGTAACATTCACCTCTTCCTTGAACGCTGGGAAAATCGGCACAGTTCCTGGTTTCTTATCTGATCACCTTCACCCTGACCTTGAATGGTGCTTAACTCTGGGAGCAAGGACATGTTTAAAGGACCTGCAGGACGAGGGCACAGAGGGTGTGTGGGTGGCATCTCTTGGCCAGGCCCCACCACGAGCCATGGTCCCGGGTGGTCAACATGCATAAAAACTTCCTTCGTCCTCACCATCCTCCCACCAGGAAACCAGTGTCCAACGATGGACCACACCTCCCGAACTGTGTCAGGAAGGCTTCACAGGGGTGAGGGGTCTGGGGGCTCCTGAAGGCCCGGGGCCACTTGCCCCGTCTGAGCCCAGGGGCTGGGAGCAGCTATGGGGGTGGGTGCGGGCTCAGGAGGCTGCCGGGAGGGAGCAGTAAGGGCGTGGATGTGGCCCAGGAGCCCCAGCAGTGCGAGGGGTCAGCAGAGCTGCCGGGCAGAAGCCCATCCCAGTCCAGGCCAGGCCGATCTGAAGAGAAGCGCAGTCTCAGGGGGTCCAGATGGACGCTATGGGGCCCTGAGCTTCCTCTAAGGTGACGTTGATTTCTGCTGGGTGGGGAGCTGTGCTCACGAGAGGCACGAGAGCCCCTCACCCAGGGCTCCAGGGAGTGGTGGCAAGGAGGGACAGGGACGCTGCTGGGGCTGCAGCAGTGGCCAGTGGGGGGCGGTGGGGAATCAATCTTCTGTTGTGATGATGGAGCCTGACCGAAAGTTGTTGTTCAGTTGCTAAGTACGGACTGCAGCACACCAGGCTTCCCTGTCCTGCACCATCTCTTGGAGCTTGCTCAAACTCCCGTCCATTGAGTTGGTGATGCCATCCAACCATCTCATCCTCTGCCGTCCCCTTCTCCTCCTGTCTCCTCCTGTCCATCTTTCCCAGCATCAGGGTCTTTTCCAATGAGTAATCAGAAGTAAGCTAGAAGGGAACTGCTAGCTCTTCTGACCGTCGGGGCTTCAGGTGAGGTCTGATCAAGCCCCAGACCCAGGTTCTCTCCTGTTTCCTGAGTGCCTCCCCTGTGTGTTGGCCTCACAGATGGACAGACGTTCACCTCCCCTCCCCCAGACTCGAAGTCTGGACGGAAGAGACCCAGTGGGGCTCCCAGAGGGGCTCTGGGACGCAGGACCTAGGACCTTGAGACAGGGGGCGAATGCTGGGCTCTCAGATAATTACGGTATAAATACATAATGTGGGATAAATACGGTAATTTATCCACTTAACCCTTTACTAGCAGAAGGCAGTGGCACCCCACTCCAGCACTCTTGCCTGGAAAATCCCATGGATGGAGGAGCCTGGAAGGCTGCAGGCCATGGGGTTGCTGCGAGTTGGACACAACTGAGCGGCTTCACTTTCAGTTTTCACTTTCATGCATTGGAGAAGGCAATGGCAACCCACTCCAGTGTTCTTGCCTGGAGAATCCCAGGGACAGGGAGCCTGGTGAGCTGCCGTCTATGGGGTCGCACAGAGTTGGACACGACTGAAGCGACTTAACAGCAGCAGCAGCAGCAGCAGCAGCAATTTAGTGATGCAGCTGTTGTTGAGAGTTGAAAACATAAGGACAATATTAACAGTAACAAGACTGGCTTTTGTGTGTGATTTGAGGTACTAGTTTCATTTCCTTATTGATAAACAGCACAGTACTCTCTCACCTCTCACAGCCTGCCTTAGCCAAAATCATCCATGCAATGTTTAATTGCAAAGAAGCCTTTTTATTACCAGTGAAAAACTGAAAAACATGCCGTGCATTAAAAGTATTTCACAAATTATTTGCTCATGATTATGACATTAAGGCTTCTCAGATGGCTCAGTGGTAAAGAATCCGCCTGCCAAGGGGGGAGATGCAGCAGTTTCGGGTTTGACCCCTGGGTCGGGAAGATCCCCCCTGGAGGAGGAAATGGCAACCCACTCCAGTCTTCTTGCCTGGAAAATTGCATGGACAAAGGACCTGCTGGGCTGCAGTCTGTGGGGTCACGAAGAGTCGGACGTGACTGAGCATGCACAGAAGGAGGTAAAGACTGTGGCCTTGTTCTGTGAACTTCAGCGTAGTCTATGATGTTCTGCATGCGTGCTAAGTCGCTTCAGGTGTGTACGACTCTTTGTGACCCTGTGGATCTTAGCCAACCAAGCTCCTCCATCCATGGGATTCTCCAGTGCGGGGGTCCAGCCCCGGTGGATCCAGGGTAATTCGAAGGGGAGACGGAGTAGGCATCCTAGGAAAAAACTTACTTAATTACAGATATATAGAGAGATTAGAAACGGATAGTGTAGCAGGAAAATTAGTGGAGAAAAAGAGGCTGAATAACTTGGTTTACGTGGAATACCAATCACCACCTACATAGGCCACAGGCATCTTTCCGTTCTCCTGAAGGAGTGGAGGCACTGAGGCCTCCCCAGTCCGATCTTAGAAGCCCAGGCAAAGTTAGCAGGCTTGGTGAGTACCCACGTACCAGATGGGAATTCAGCCAGAGGGGAAAGAACGACACGGGGGAATCAGTCTTTCCAGAAACTGATCCAATTTCTTTATTTTTCAGGTTTGCTTATATACTTTTTGTTATACATAGGGATGAATACAGAGTCACGCAGGGATCAGCAGACCTGACCCTTGTCACAATCAGATGCTTCATATAAAATTATACAAAGGTCTTATGGGTTTTACATCATCTTCTGGCAATGAGGCCTGCTGACATTTTATGGCCCTTTCTGATAACGGTCAGTCAACCAGAAAACTTATTTTTTCCAGGGGTGATTTTTTTTTAAAACCAGGTGCCACCCTCCAAATAAAGTTGCATTCCTATAGGGTGAGAGTGTAGTGGGTTACAATCAAGAAAGGAATTTACTTAGCCTAAGGTTTAACATGATTAATCTTAAAGGTTAATACTTATTTTTCCTATATGCTAGTTATATTCATTATAAGGGCAGGGAATATGGAGATTTGGCAGCAAATATTGGCTCAGCAAATGAAAACCCTTCACCAATGTTCCCCTTAAGATCTATTTAGTCTTAAGATAGTGATAAAGCTACATTTTTACATTGCAAGGACACAGTGATTTACAACAAAGTACAGTGATCTATAACAAAAGAGAAAATTAACTCAAAAAGTCTAGTATTGCTAACCTCAAAAACTACTATATTTCCTTTTTTATATTCCAAATACATTGATTAATATATTCCCAGGTGCCTAAGGATATGGAGGCCTGGCGGCAATCATTGACTCAACAATGAGAAAAGCCCTATGCTAATTAAAACTTTCAAAATACCCCAAACTCTCTGTGCTGTTTATGGTTGAGAGGTTGTCACACAAGCTAGTCTGTCAGCAGAGAGGTTTGACCTGAGACACCCTTGTCACACCCAGGGCAGGGAATTAGCAGTAATTATTGGCACAACAAATGAAAAAACCCTTCACCAATATAATTTCTAATCAACCCACTATACTATACTAATAATTTTCTAACTTCTCAAAAGAGTCTGTATTTAAAAAGTTTTAAAGCATCTCGTGCCTCTTATGGTCGGGAGGCTGTAAACAATCACATGTGGCCAGACGAACCTGATCAGGCAGGCTAGAGAACCTTCAGAGGAGTTTGTAAGTTGAAACACTCTTGTCACGCCCAGAAATTTTTATTAACTGGAGCTGCAAATTAACTCCTTCTCCGAGAAAAATGGTGATGGGGGAGAGCCCCCCACCCCCCGTAAAGTCAGAGGTGTAGGTGAGAGCATGAAACAGACTCTGGTTTTGGGGGTAGATGCTTGGGAACAGGGGGTCTCCTGAGGCTCGATCCTGCCGAAGCCTCCTTCCTCATGACCTTTGCCATGGGCGGAGTTCCTCACGCTGGCTCCCGGCACTCCAGGCAAGCATACTGGAGTGGGTTGCATACCCTCTTCCGGGGGATCTTCCCGACCCAGGGATCGAACCCGCGTCTCTTTCATCTCCTGCACTGGTAGGTGGCTCTTTACCACTAGCACCACCTGGGAAGCCTGGAATGGACAGAGCAGGCCCCAAATCAAGCTCAGGGAGTACCTGCCACGTGGTCTGGAGGACGGGGTCCAGGGCAGCCGCTGCCTGGGCCTCAGGGTGACAACCCCTGAGTTCTTTGCAGGGGACACCTCTGGCTCCTGCTGAAGTGAGGCCCTTGGTAACTGTGCGCAGGTCTCACTGCTGTAACACAGGGCACGTCCGGGCTGGGGGGCTCTCTCAGGACCTGCCTCAAGGACTCCCGGGGTGGTGCATGGACCGTGAACGCCCTGAGGGCTCCCACTCCCGCCATGGCGGGGGAGGGGGCGGGGGGCCGGTGAGCTCCGAGCAGGGTGCCCACAGCCCCTGCTCCTGACCCACCAGCGGCCACGGGGCCACCAGCCCGTTGGGACTTGCTGTTTCCCTCCTAGGGAGTGGGGTGCCCTTTCACCAGCTCCCATCCCCCGCCTTTATTTTGCTGTAATTCAGAATGAAGGTGCAAAACAGCAAATGGTTAATACATGTAAACATTTCCCTTTTTTCAAAAAAAGCCTTGGGCGTGAGGGTAATGAGTTTCATCACCCCCATTTCCAAGAACACCCCAGAGCATGCGTTGCTCTCTAGCCATTCTCTTCCTGATCTCAGCCACGCCAGGAGGCAGATTGGAGGTGTTGCCACGCGTGGTATGTCTCACATCCTCCAGGGTTGGGAGCTGGGCCCTGAGCCAGGCAGGGCTCTGGGGGTGGGGGGTGGGCTGCATCCCAGCAGGAGAGAAAGATACAATGATGTTTTCATCTCAGGGAAGAGAGCTTAATTTTTAATATAAAAACAGTTCCTAACTCTTGTAAAAGTCCAGAAAAACATGAAGAAGAACATAAGCATTCCATGGAATTCCCCCACCGAGTCATAACTCCTGTTAGCTCCGGGGCGGACCTGTTTCCGGAAATCTTTTTTTTTTTTTAATTTCTCACAGACGCCCAGAGATAACTGAGTTCTGTTTTGGATAAGCAGGCTTGCACTGTTGGTGCACCTTGGCACCTACTCTCTCTCTTTTAGGTTTGTTGTGAACCTTTTCCACGCCAGCTCACGGGCGTCTGCCTGTCCTTTTAGACAGCTGAGTGCTGGTCCTGTGGCCTGTTCTGTTGCCTGAAACTGGGCCTCTGTGCACTGCTGCCAAACTGAATCACCAAGACCGGGCTTTGGGGCAAGTAGGAAAGAAGAGCTGAGCTGCTCTGCCAGGCCAAGGGGGACTTTGTGTCCCAACCTGAGAGGGTTCCTGAGTTTTCTAGTTCAAGGGTGGGGTTGCTGATAAGGTGCAGGCCTGCACTCATTTAATCTGGTCTCAGGTAATCTCTTGGTGAGCGTTACTGGTTCCTTTAAGCTTAAGGCCTCCGGGGGCCTTCCCTGGAATGGAGACTGCTGACACCTTCCATTTATTGGGGGTTTTATTAGATTGGTGCAAATGTAATTGCAGTCTGGGGCTGTGAATTTTAAATCTTTGTAACTAGGCTCAAACACGTCTATATTAATCAAAATAGGAGCCATTACAATCCACACGTTTTTACCAATGAGAAATACATTTGCTTATCCATCCCTGTAGCGTAAAAATCTGTGCTTCAGGATTCAATGAACTCTTGGAAAACATATTCTGCCTCCTGCTGGTTGTGGAAGCTTTTTCCCTGCAAAAAGTTGTCGAGGTGCTTGAAGAACCGCTAGTCAGTTGGCGAGAGGTCAGGTGAATATGGAGAAGGCATTGGCACCCCACTCCAGTGCTCTTGCCTGGAAACTCCCATGGACGGAGGAGCCTGGTGGGCTGCAGTCCATGGGGTCGCTGAGTCAGACACGACTGAGCGACTTCACTATCACTTTTCACTTTCATGCATTGGAGAAGGAACTGGCAACCCACTCCAGTGTCCTTGCCTGGAGATTCCCAGGGACGGCGGAGCCCAATGGACTGCCATCTGTGGGGTCACACAGAGTCGGACATGACTGAAGCGACTTAGCAGCAGCAGCAGGTGAATATGGCGGATGAGACAAGACTTTGTAGCCCAATTTGTTCAGCTTTTGCAGCGTTGGTTGTGTGATGCGTGGTCGGGCGTTGTCGTGGGGAAGAACTGGCCCCTTTCTGCTGACCTTTGCTGGCTTCAGGCGTTGCGGTTTTCATGGCATCTCATCAATTTGCTGAGCGTTCTCAGATGAAATGGTTTCGATGGAATTCAGCAAGCTGTAGCGGATCAGACAGGCAGCAGACCGCCAAACAGTGACCGTGACTCCTTTTTGGTGCAAGTTTGGCTTTGGGAAGTGCTTTGGAGCTTTTTCTTGGTCCAGCTGCTGAGTTGGTCATTGCCAGTTGTCATATAAAATCTGCTTTTTGTCACACGTCACAATCCAATCAAGAAACGGCCCCCTTGTTGCGTAGAACGAGAGAAGACGACACTGCAGGACGTCAGTCTCTGCGGTTTGTGGTCAGCTCACGAGGCTTCGCGCTTTCCCACCTGTCCAGTTGCTTCAAGTGCCGAACGACCATAGAGGGGCCGACGCTGAGTTCTTGAGCAGCTTCTCGTGTGGTCGTAAGAAGATGAGCTTCAGTGATGGCTCTCGGTTGGTTGTTGCTGACTTCCGATGCCCAGCCACTCCACTCATCTTCAAGGCTCTTGTCTCCTTTGCCAAACTTCTTGACCCACTACTGCACCTGTGCGTACACTTGTTAGCAGTTCCTGGGCCAAATGTGTTACTGATGTTGTGAGTTGTCTCCACTGCTTTATGACCCATTTTGAACCCAAATAAGAAAAATCACTCGAATTTGCTTTTGAGAAGGCAATGGCACCCCACTCCAACACTCTTGTCTGGAAAATCCCATGGATGGAGGAGCCTGGTGGGCTGCAGTCCATGGGGTCGCACAGAGTCGGACACGACTGAAGCGACTTAGCAGCAGCAGCAGCAACACCATTGTTTCCATCGTCTACGATAAATATAAAATAAACAGCAAGAAACAAGTCATTAGCAAAAAAAAAAAGTGAGAAATGCGTATTAAAATGATATATAACCTAACAACATTTATTTAGAATATATTCTGCTATCAAATGGCAAATTTCAACAGTGCAAAAATCACAATTACTTTCTCAGCAACCTGCTAGTTCTATGAAAGTGAAAGTGTTAGTCTCTCAGCTGGGTCCAGCTCTTTGCATGGACTGCAGCCCGCCAGGCTCCTCCGTCCGTAGGATTTTCCAGGCCAGCGTACTGGAGTGGGGGCCATTTCCTCCTGCAGGGGAGCTTCCTGGCTCAGGGGCGGAGCCCTAGTCTCCCGCGTTGCAGGCAGATTCTTCACCCTCTGAGGGGCTTCCCTGCTGGTTCAGATGGTAAAGCATCTGCCTGCAGGGCAGGGGCCTGGGATTGATCCCAGGATTGGGAAGATCCCCTGGAGAAGGAAATGGCAGACTCCTCGGTCCATGAGTCCCCAGCTCACGGGACCAGGGATGATGGTTGAGAAGATAAAGAGTCTGCCTCCAGTGCAGGAGACCCGGGTTCAATCCCTGAGTCGGGAAGATCCCCTGGAGAAGGAAATGGCAACCCAGTCCAGTATTTTTGCTTGGAAAATGCATAGACAGGGGAGCCTGGTGGGCTACAGTCCACGGGGTCACAAAGAGTCCGACACGACTGCGTGACTAACACTTCCACTTTTCTGAGAAATAGTTGTTTATAAAGAGCTCAAATGGCGTTATCAGGTGATCCCTTGAGGCAAACCGGCACCCTCCCAAGGCTGCTCTGTCTTCCCGGCCGCTCCTCCTGTCTCTGCATCCTCTCCCTTCCCTGACTCGCAGCTGTTTGAATCTGCCCTTTACGACTCCGGGGCGGTCACGGAGGCTGGTGTCTGTCCCTGACAGAAAAGGGGCAGAGGAAGGCTTCCGTGCCCAGGAGCCCCGCTGGGTCCTGCCCTGTTCCCATCCCACACAGGGGAGGGTGGCAGGGACCAGGCTGTGGATGACAGGCCTGGGGCTCCGTCACCCAGCAAAGCAGTGGGTCTGCTGTGTGCCCAGCAAGGGGAGACGGTGGATGTGCGGGGACAGCTGGTGGTGCCCACACACCACCACACCACCAGGGATGGGGGATCAGCCCCTGGAAGGAGGACCGCTCTGTCTGTCAACGGTCAAAGCTTGTTATCCATCCTTACCGCAGAGTGTTTGGCTGAGCCTCACTGGCCTGGTGAATATGGGCCTGGCATTGAGCCGGGCCTTGGGGATGCATGGTGAGCCAAAGCTGCCCTCAGACTCAGCCTGAAGGGGAGGCAGACGGCCATCAGCTGATGCCTAATGAGGGTATAAAGTTATAGCCCGAGATGGGGGCCCTAAAGGAGAGGAACATGGGCCCGTGAGCATTTTAAAAGGGATACAGTTAAGAATCGATGCTTTTGAACTGTGGTGCTGGAGAAGACTCTTGAGAGTCCCTCAGACTACAAGGAGATCCAACCAGTCCATCCTAAAGGAAATCAGTCCTGAATATTCATTGGAAGGACTGATGCTGAAGCTGAAACTCCAATACTTTGGCCACCTGATGCGAAGAGCTGACTCATTTGAAAAGACCCTGATGCTGGGAAGAAAGATTGAAGGCAGGAGGAGAATAGATGACAGAGGAGGAGATGGTTGGATGGCACCACTGACTCAATGGACATGAGTTTGACTAAGCTCTGGGAGTTGGTGATGTACAGGGAAGCCTGGCGTGCTGCAGTCCATGGGATTGCAGGGTCGGACATGACTGAGCAACTGAACTGAACAGTTAAGTGGGTGTGGTAAGTGTGCCTGAACGTGTGTGCGTGCGTACCTGCACACAGGGTGAGAGCGGCAGGTAGGAGGAGCATTTCAGGCAAGCACACGGCAGGCGCAAAGGCCCTGGGGCAGGACGCAGAAGAGGCCGTGCTTGAGCAGGTGGCAGGGAGGCGGGCCAGGCCTGGTGGGGTCCTGAGCTTAGGTTAAGCAGTTCAGTTTCTGGCCAAAAAGCAATGACTTTCAAGTTGGGGAAAGACATGATTACATTCGTATTCAAAACCATGCCTGAGGCTGCGCGTGAAGCCTGGGCTGGCTGTGTGCACACAGGAGATGGTTGAGGGGGTGGTTGGGTGGTCTGGGCCAGAGCTGATGGCATCTTGGACAGGGCGGTGGCAGAGCTGAGGTGAGAAGCGGGGGGGTTCAGGCCGTATTTGGGGGTTGAGGTGGGAGGGTGTTGTGGGGAGGGGCAGAGACATACCTGGGGTGACTCCAGGGTGTCGGAATGGGGTGTTAGGTACTTGGCGGTCACTGGGTTCAGCAGGACGGACCCAGGTTCTGCCAGTGACTGATGCTCTGGCCTGTGCAGCACGGACAAGGGAATTCAGGACGCTCAGCCTGGCAAAGAGAAAGACGCCACGTGGGCACCTGGTAGCCCATAGTCTTGAGGAGGAGTCTGGAAAGGGTGTGGTGGCCCTCCCCGCTGTCACACAGACAGAAGTCGGATGAATCCTGAATCTCCATGGGCAGGACGAGGACCAGGCTTCCCAGGGAGACCCGTCTGGGGCCAGTTTAATGCCATGCCTGAGATCCAGCACTTTCTCTCCCAGAGGGTCTGGGTCTCAACCCTACCCCAGCACCCAAGGGCCTCGTGCCTCGGGGGCTCTTGGGTCCTCCTGCATTTGGCAGGTGCCCTCTGAGGGTCTGCCATGCCCAGAGCTTCCACCCTGAGGGGAAGAGCTTTGCCTGCCCTGGGCAGACTCCAGCGTCCGCTTACTAAGGCCAGCCCTGCACTCATATGCCCAGCATTCGCCGAAAGACATGGCCATTTCGCTCTGTGTCAGCCTCTTGCTGTCTAAAGTTGGCACCTGGTGGAGGGAGAGAGACCTCGGGTCTGGGTGACCTGGGTGTGAATCAGCCTCCAGAATGTTTCTAGCTGTGTGACACTGGACCAGTTACTTGGCCCCTCTGAGTCATCAGCTGACGTCACTGTGCCAGCCCGGCTGGGCGGTTTGAGTGTTCAGTCAGTTGTTCAGGAGTCAGGAGCACTTGCCACGGGAGAGCCCTGGGCAGCTGTGGCGTGCGGTTTCAGTTGTCTTGTCCGTGTCATCCCCTCTTTACCAACCTGACAGCCACGTGGGCCAGTAGAATTGGAGAAAGGTTTCCATGGAAACGGGAGTGCTAAGGGCGGGCCAGACAGTGCTTGCTGAGAACTTCCTGGAAAAGCGAGGTGGCCGGGGGTAAATGGAGGCAGGGTCAGGCAGGGCCTGGTCACCTGCAGAAGGGAAGCCCCTCCTGGATGCCTGGTACTGGGACAAAACAGGATGTTTGAGAATTTATCAGATTTGGCTTCTTTAATAAGCACTTGATCATCACCACCGAGTTGTTCCAAGCACTCGACACGTTGGTGTACTTGGTTTTCAGAACTCGGTGCTGCGGGTACAGAGAAGTTTTGCGAGGGTACAAGAAGGTTCGGGGGGTACAGAGAAGGTTCAGGGGATACAGAGAAGGCTTGGGGGGTACAGAGAAGGCTTGGGGGTATAGGCCTTGCAGCTTCTAGGAAGCCGATCTGGAGTTCTGGTTAGGATGTCAGGTGGGGCCACTCTGCTGCGCGTCTTCCCAGATTACAGTATGGAGTATTGATTTCTAACCCCTCTCCCACACGCCAGCCTCCCAGAGCACACAGTCTGCTCCTTAGGTAGGAAAGTATGTCCTCCAGGGCCTTCCAGAGAAACAGCAGAACCAACAGGAGACAGATGGGTAGTCAGACAGACAGACAGAGATGCAGACGGACAAGCATTGAGTTGGCCCAAGAGTTCATTTGGATTTTTCGGCAAAATGTTATGGAAAACCTGAATGAACTTTGGCCAATCCAACATCAAGAAATTTAATTTAGGGAATTGGCTTCCTGTGGGGCTGGCAAGCGTGGCATCTGCGGGGCAGGGCAGCCGACCGGACACTCAGGAAGGAGCTGACATGTAGAGACAGAATTCCTCCTCCTCCGGGAAGCCCTCAGTGTTTGCCCCAGCAGAGTGAAAGCGGCCACTGCATCTTCACTTAAAGGCTGATCGTAGGCCTGACCACGTGGCCAGAATCCCTTCACCACCCTGGACTGTTCGGCCAAACAGCCGGGCACCAGGGCCGGGCCTGGCCGACTCCCGCAGAGATCAAGGCTGGCGGCTGAACAGGTGGGGAAGGAGGGTGTGTCCTCCCGAGGCCTGGAGGCCGGTCCCCAGGATGCTCCTTTCTGAGCGCTTGGCATAGGCATGGCTGAGCAGCTTCCCGCGTGCCAGACCCTGGGGCTAAACACACACCTGAGTTTGCTCAAGCAGGAAAAGCCCGTGTTGTAGGAATGCAGCTGAAACCCAAGGTCCTGAGGCTTAAAGAATGCATCCTTTGTTTAGACTCATCCGACCGGTCTGATGGGTCTCAGAAGAACCCGACAGACTGCTGGTGACTGTGTTCCCAGCCACGCGGATATGTCTGGGAGACGCGTCTGCCATAGCCTCCGGGACCCTAGGGCCTCCTGATGAGACACGGAGAACAAGCATGGGCCATCCTGGAAGGCCAGGACAGGCGGTCGGACTTTAGGGGTGGAGGGTGGGGAGGGAAGAGGGAGGCGTGCGAGGGAAGGGCAGGCCCTGCTGGAGGAGGGGGAGCGGGGAGGCAGCGTGACGGGGAGGTGAGAGCACAGATTTGGACTCAGGGATGCAAAGCACAGATCATCCCTGGATGAGGACAGGACTCAGGCCCATGCTGCCCTAGAGGGGCTGAGATAGATGAGGTCGGCTGTGCTCAGTACTGAGGGACACACGTGGCCCGGCTAGTGCAACCCAGGAGGGTCCCCAGGAGGAGGGGAAATTTGAGCTGGGACCTGCAGAAGGAGGAGGAGCTGCTCTGTGAAGTGGGGGAAGAGCATCGCAGGCTCTGGGTGGCAGAGAGCCTGGCATGTTTCAGAACTTATAGATGCCCGCCCTGGGGCAGAGCCGTGGTGGGAGAGGACACGGTGATGCAGGGCCTTGGGGCCGCCTGGCAGCCACATCAGTCCACATCTCGGAGCCTCCATCCCCATCCTAGCCAGTAAGCTATGGTGAGGTCACAAGCCGGTGATGGAGAGCTCCTGGCCCTTGTCTGGCACAGAGGAACACTCCGCAGATAGCAGGGGCCATTGTCCTTATGACAACCATGACGTCATCACGCTGATGATGTCGTCGTGGTGATGATGGTGTCATGGTAATAATGTTGTCATGGTGGTGATGGTGTCGTGGTGGTGGTGATGATGTCATGGTGATGATGTCATCATGGTGATGATGTCATGGTGGTGATGGTGTCATGGTGGTGGTGATGATGTCATGGTGATGGTGTCATCATGGTGGTGATGTCGTCGTGGTGATGAGGTCAAGGAACAAGGAGCATGGACCCCGCTCAGCAGGACACCCCTCTGCAGACAGGGCCTCCTTGTGCCCTGTGACACTGTGGGAGGCACTGTGGGGCCCAGAGCTCTGAAGGAACACAGCTCCTGGAGTCACACGCTGAGGGGGTCTGGGCCTGAGCTCACCTGCTCAGCACCCCCTAGAGCAGGGGCCTGGTGGTCGCTGGTGGGCTGCAGTGGGCGTCTGAGCTTGGTGAGGTGGTGGGACTAGGCAAGGCCTGCGGGGGAATCAAGGCAGGCCAGTCCCATCAAGCCGGGCAAGCTCAGGCCGAGGGCCTTCACCATGAAGCCTGGGACGCTTCCAGGAGCCGCCGCGAGGCAGGCGGTCAGGACTGAGCGAAGGGCCCGGCTCTGGAGCCTCCTGGCCTGGGGCCCGGCTGCATGCCCCGGGGCGAGGCTCGGGACCTCTCTGAGCCTGGGCTTCCAGAGGCTGCGAGGGGAGAGCAGACTCTCAGGGCGGGTGAGGACGGCAGCAACTGTCATGAAGCCCCTTCCCGAGCCTGGCAGTGTCCCTCGCCAGTGCAACGGGCTGGTGGGGTCCCCATCTGTAGCCACGCCTTCCAGGAAGCAACCCACTCAGAAGGACGATGCAGACAGTGGAGAGGAGCTTATTACCCCGGCGGGCCCAGGGCAGAGTTGCCTCAAGGACCCCGACCAGTCTTTGTGAAAACCTTATATACCCTAAGTGTACGTGCCTAAACTCGCCTCCCCAAATTCCCTGAAACTAGTCTGAACAAAGGAAAAGAAAGATACAATCAAAGTTAACCCCTGATTCATGTGCCTTAAGCCTAGGTAGTTAACAGTGGACAATTATCAATACGCCTGTGGTCATACCCCAATAAGCATAATAGAATGTATGATTCTATTTGGTTACACAGATAATTAGAATAATCTTTTAGGCATTGGAGAGTCTAGGTACAAGCCCTGAGGCTCTTCCATCTGGGGGGCCTGGTTTTCCATTGGTATGTCGTTTCCATAGATACTGGGCATATAGCTTAAAGTCCACAGTCTGGCCCAAGATGGAGTCCTGCTTTCAAGATGGACCCTGTTCTGTCTGTTTCCTCCTTTACCCAAGTAGAACACAGTATGTCCATGGCGCCTCCTGAAGCCTGCATGCTAAGGGTGTGTGAGTGCGCGTAATTCTACTGAGATGGGCCGCTTCATTAATGTTTCAGAGGGTCTGTGATCCAGAAACAGTTGGGGATTGCTGCCACCAATGGCCTCAGAGTGGACAGGCCTCGGTGGGCCCGTCGGCCACCGTGAGGGCTAGCCCCCTGGCTACGTGGACCTGCCTATTTGACCCGCATGTGGTCCCGAGGAGCAGCTGGGGGCAGCCTTTCAGAAAGAGCCCTGGACGCCTGGCCTGAAGGTCTGAGTTTCCAAGTGCCGCTTGCTGGGGCTGTGTGACGCAGGAGACGTCCCCATCTGGGGCTCAGCGTGCGTCCTGTGGGCACCACCACCTCACGCACTCGCCACCTCCCTGGGTATGAGCACAAGTGTGTATCTGGCACAGATGGTCCCTCGATGAGCTCTTGCTGTGAGCAGAGGTTCTTCATTACCGAGTCCTGTCTCCAGGGAGCCCTGGCCGATGGAGCCGGTTACAAGCTTGTTGATTTAAAAGACAGTCACAACCTGAAAGTCGAGAGTTATGTTTAATTCAGTGGGAAATTTCAGGACTTCAAGCCCAAGAGACAGCATCTCAAGTGACCTTGAGAGAGCTGAGGTGGGGCGGGAATCCAGGTTATAAAGAAGTTTGTGACAAGGGGCTGGTGATCTAGACATCAAAAGATTATTGTTAATTACGGAAAACCAGACATCTCAAGGAATTTAGTGCTTCTCTGTGTAGGGGAAGATGCAAGAGTCTGGACTCGCTGAAATCATTCCTTTCATACACACCTCACCTGTCTGGCACCAGGACCTGTTTTCGTATCTGGAGCTTCCCTTCCTCAGAGCTCACCGTCGGGAGTGGCTGCAGTGTGATGGGTCTTCAGTTCAGTTCAGTTCAGTCGCTCAGTCGTGTCCGACTCCTTGCGACCCCATGAATCGCAGCACGCCAGGCCTCCCTGTTCATCACCATCTCCCGGAGTTCACTCAGACTCACGTCCATCGAGTCTGTGATGCCATCCAGCCATCTCATCCTCGGTCGTCCCCTTCTCCTCCTGCCCCCGATCCCTCTCAGCATCAGAGTCTTTTCCAATGAGTCAACTCTTCGCATGAGGTGGCCAAAGTACTGGAGTTTCAGCTTTAGCCTTATTCCTTCCAAAGAAATCCCAGGGTTGATCTTCAAAATGGACTGGTTGGATCTCCTTGCAGTCCAAGGGACTCTCAAGAGTCTTCTCCAACACCACACTTCAAAAGCATCAATTCTTCGGCGATCAGCCTTCTTCACAGTCCAACTCTCACATCCATACATGACCACAGGAAAAACCATAGCCTTGACTAGATTACAGAGAAGGCTTGGGGGGGCGGGTACAGAGAAGGTTTGGGCGGGGGGGTACAGAGAAGCCTGGAGGATGTCCCCAGGCCTTGCAGCTTCTAGGAAGCCGATCTGGAGTTCTGGTTAGGATGTCAGGTGGGGCCACTCTGCTGCGCGTCTTCCCAGATTACAGTATGGAGTATTGATTTCTAACCCCTCTCCCACACGCCAGCCTCCCAGAGCACACAGTCTGCTCCTTAGGTAGGAAAGTATGTCCTCCAGGGCCTTCCAGAGAAACAGCAGAACCAACAGGAGACAGATGGGTAGTCAGACAGACAGACAGAGATGCAGACGGACAAGCATTGAGTTGGCCCAAGAGTTCATTTGGATTTTTCGGCAAAATGTTATGGAAAACCTGAATGAACTTTGGCCAATCCAACATCAAGAAATTTAATTTAGGGAATTGGCTTCCTGTGGGGCTGGCAAGCGTGGCATCTGCGGGGCAGGGCAGCCGACCGGACACTCAGGAAGGAGCTGACATGTAGAGACAGAATTCCTCCTCCTCCGGGAAGCCCTCAGTGTTTGCCCCAGCAGAGTGAAAGCGGCCACTGCATCTTCACTTAAAGGCTGATCGTAGGCCTGACCACGTGGCCAGAATCCCTTCACCACCCTGGACTGTTCGGCCAAACAGCCGGGCACCAGGGCCGGGCCTGGCCGACTCCCGCAGAGATCAAGGCTGGCGGCTGAACAGGTGGGGAAGGAGGGTGTGTCCTCCCGAGGCCTGGAGGCCGGTCCCCAGGATGCTCCTTTCTGAGCGCTTGGCATAGGCATGGCTGATATTAAAAAAAAAAAAAAACTATTAAGTCATTGAAGTTTGGGAGAGTCTTTTCTTCTAATTATAAGATCTTCTTAATTAAATGAATTGCTAAAATGAAAATCTGCATCACCTGAGATTTCAGTACAAATTACAGGGATTTGTTATCACGAGACATTAAGTTAACCATTTTCACAAGCTTGAGTTAGAAAAATAATCAAAATATTAACTAGACAAGTAATGTATAATTGCAAAATCACAAATATATGACCAACTTAATATAGTTGCACTTTATTAGGAGTATATTAAATTGTGAAATCATTATATATTGATATATCATGGTATGTATAAACAACATTAAAATGGTGTTTATATGTGACATGATATATTTAGATAACAAAAAGGATCTGAAAGAGAAAAATCTACTTTTAAAATATCCACCAAATTCATTAGAAGTCTTAATTCAGCATAAGCAAAAACTTAGTGAAGGAGTTCACAATGCTGAAAGAACGTGACATTTACAGTCAAATGAATTTTTGCTTGGATAGAGAGAGTATACTGAATGTTTTGGTTTAACAACCTCAGTGTCAAAGAACTGATTATTCTGCTACAAAAAAAGTGACTCAGCAGTAGCAGAGACGTCAGTAACGAACATTAACACAACATAGATGAGACTGTTTATTGCAGCTTCAAGTAAAATATGAGTTAGAGTATTGTTTCTTATACTTTTCAAATGTTCACCATTTTCAAAGTAATCAATAGCATAATTCACCACATCAGGGACCCCCAACCCACATGCATATCCTACTGGATTCAGTTTTCATTCTTTACACTATGTGATGGTCTCATGGATCTCTGATATTTGCCTCTACCTGTTTTTGTTTTGTTTTTAATTGGCAGGGACATATCCAAGAAACCCACAAGCCTGTGTGATCTAGTTAGCAAACATGACATCAGCCTTTCTGTACTTCTATAAATCATACATGCTATCAGTTCAACTCAGTTGCTCAGTCATGTCCAACTCTTTGTGACCCCATGAACTGCAGCTCGCCAGGCCTCCCTTTCCATCACCAACTTCCAGAGTCTACCCAAACCCATATTGAGTCAGTGATGCCATCCAACCATCTCATCCTCTGTTCTCCCCTTCTCCTCCTGCCCTCAATCTTTCCCAGCATCAGGCTCTTCTCAAATGAGTCATCTCTTCACATCAGGTGGCCAAAGTATTGGGGTTTCAGCTTCAACATCAGTCCTTCCAATGAACACCCAGGACTGATCTCCTTTAGGATGGACTGGCTGGATCTCCTTGCAGTCCAAGGGACTCTCAAGAGTCTTCTCCAACACCACAGTTCAAAAGCATCAATTCTTCTGCACTCAGCTTTCTTTATAGTCCAACTCTCACATCCATAAATGACTACTGGAAACACCATAGCCTTGACTAGGTGGACCTTTGTTTACAACATAATGTCTCTGATTTTTAATATGCTGTCTAGGTTGGTCATAACTTTCTTTCATTTATGAATAATAATGAGTTCCTAACTCTGACAGAAGAAGAAAACTTTTAAAAAAAGTTTTAAATCAAAACTTATGGAACAGAGGTTAGTAAGTCCATTTTCATAAAAATTTCTATTAAATAAAATTTATCTCTGGACCCTCTCAGAGCCAAAGCTTCTATATCCATCTTTGATATTTCTGACCTTCACTACAAGTTACCAGATTTACACCAGTTCAACTCTATATGTCTAACCCATCCATTCCCACAAGATACCCATACATATAAATCCCTCCTTTAAAAAGACCCTTCTTTTTTCCAAATCTCCTGTTATCACATTAAAAAAAATAATAATAAGTTACAAAATATTTTAGCTATTTATGATCACAGTTTAATACATGGGCCTCTTTATTTCAACAAAATAACAATATATTTATCTAAGACATAATAAAATGATGGAAACCCAAACAGAATGACAGTTGGGTAAAAGCAATATTTTTGTTCATGGGGACTTCCACCACTGAAGCAGTCACTCATGTTTTACAATCTTGACAGGAGAAAGTATTTTCACCCTTCCCCTCAAATCTCAATTAATTTTGATCCCTCGTAGTCATAACGAGGATTAATTGTCTTCAAAGTGGTATATCCAAAACAATCCATTGAAATGTTGGGGAAAATGCCTTAATTTCTTGTTCAAATTATGAAGTATAACATAATAGGCCACCTCAAATTTAGTACTATAAAAGAACACTCATTTATTTAGCTCAGGAATGTGCACTTTATGTAGAGCTGAATGGGGACAGCTTATCTCTGCTCTCCATGGCAATAGCTGAGGGTGATCAAAGGATGGTATGCACCAGCCTCATCCACACACCTGGCAGTTTATGCTGTCAGGTGGGACTTTGACTGGGACTTCTGGGAAGAATATATACACATGGACTGCCTACAAGGTTAGTAGGATCTTAAAGAAGCAGCCCTGAGAGAGAGAGAGAGAGAGCACTAGAAAGAAGCTAGATTGCCTTCCTGAGCTCAATTCTTAAGCATACCATTAGTTGAGGCAGTTACAGTGCTTTGCTAGGCTCACTAGAAGAAAGTCAAGTCTCCAAATTTTGATGGAGGAAATGACAAGTTTCTGGGAGTTTATGTGGAATAAGAAGCATTGTTGTAGCTATTTTTCAAAAATAAATTTATTTTTGCCAATATTTATTTTTGCCTTTACATTTGTTTTTACCAAAAGTTAAAGCAGATAATTGATCTAACCAATATTTTATATGTGGCTTAGTAAGGCCCTCTCTCTGAATTCTGTGCTTATGTTAAAAAGTGACATGGGGGTCTTCTCTGGTGGTCCAGAGGCTAAGACTCTGAGCTGTCAACGGTAGGAGGCCTAGGTTCAATCCCTGATAGGAGAACTAGATCCCATATGCTGCAATTAACATGTGGTGCAGGTCTCAGTTATAAATTAATAATTAAATTCATTAATAAATCCCAATAATTATAATTAAATAATTAAAATAAATAAATAAATAATGACATGTTATTTATTACCAGTGAATTACCCTTGTGGCTCAGCTTGGTAAAGAATCCTCCTACAATGAGGTAGACCTGGGTTTGATCCCTGGGTTGGGAAGGTTCCCTGAAGAAGGGAAAAGCTACCTACTCCAGTATACTGGCCTGGAGAATTCCATGGACTGGATAATCCATGGGGTAGAAAAGAGTCAGACACTACTGAGTGACTTTGACTTTCACTTCACCCTGAAGGAACTGTGAAAGTTCCAGAACACAGAGATATTCAGAGTGGTGCTTTCCTTTTTTCTTCATTTCTAACTTACACTGATATGTGCAGCAGTCAGTACCTGCAGCTAATTAGCTTTAAGTATAGTGTTATCTGGTTTTAACTAAATTATTCCTTTAAAAAGAGTTTTGTAAAAAAAATTTAGATTAACACTAACAACACAAATTCACATGAACAGAGAGAAGCTAAGACTAGTCATTTTCCCTTCTTTACAGAAAGGTTGTGGTGACCATCAGGCAATACAAAAGTGATAATGACCTAGCCATACAAGAAAAAAAAATTTGTCCAAAATATTTGTTTTAAATTATCAAGAAGATCACTCAAAATACAGTTGAAGATTGTTACTCTAAGTTTATACTGTATGTTGAATTGTTAGCAAATTATATGAACCCATCATGATTTGCAGATATTTGAGAGTTAAATCAAAAGTTTGAGAAAAAAACCTAAGATAATGCAATATCCATACTTCAGAAGGCTGCTTTATCTCTCTTTGCTATTCTTTAGAATGCTACATTCAGATTGGGTATATCTTTCTAATTATCCTTTACCTTTTGCTTCTCTTGTTTTCTTAGCTATTTGTAAGGACACCTCAGACAACCATTTTGTTGTTTTGCTTTTTTGTCCCTTGGGGATGGCTTTGATCACCACCTCCTTTACAATGTTATGAACATCTCTCCCTAGTTCTTCAGGTACTCTCAATATCAGAGTTAATCCTTTGAATCTATTTGGCACTTCCCCTGTATAATCATTCAGTTCAGATCAGTCGCTCAGTCGTTTCCGACTCTCTGCGACCCCAAGAATCGCAGCACGCCAGGCCTCCCTGTCCATCACCAACTCCCGGAGTTCACTCAGACTCACGTCCATCGAGTCCGTGATGCCATCCAGCCATCTCATCCTCGGTCATCCCCTTTTCCTCCTGCCCCCAATCCCTCCCAGCATCAGAGTCTTTTCCAATAAGTCAACTCTTCGCATGAGGTGGACAAAGGACTGGAGTTTCAGCTTTAGCATCATTCCTTCCAAAGAAATCCCAGGGTTGATCTCCTTCAGAATGGACTGATTGGATCTCCTTGCAGTCCAAGGGACTCTCAAGAGTCTTCTCCAACACCACAGTTCAAAAGCATCAATTCTTCGGCGATCAGCCTTCTTCACAGTCCAACTCTCACATCCATACATGACCACAGGAAAAACCAGAGCCTTGACTAGACGGACCTTAGACGGCAAAGTAATATCTCTGCTTTTGAAAATGCTATCTAGGTTGGACAAAACTTTTCTTCCAAGGAGTAAGCGTCTTTTAATTTCATGGCTGCAGTCACCATCTGCAGTGATTTTGGAGCCCAGAAAAATAAAGTCTGACACTGTTTCCACTGTTTCCCCATCTATTTCCCATGAAGTGATGGGACCAGATGTCATGATCTTCGTTTTCTGAATGTTGAGCTTCAAGCCAACTTTTTCGCTCTCCTCTTTCACTTTCATCAAGAGGCTTAGATGTGTATAAGAGACAGGATATGTGCAGCAGTCAGTACCTGCAGCTAATTAGCTTTAAGTATAGTGTTATCTGGTTTTAACTAAATTATTCCTTTAAAAAGAGTTTTGTAAAAAAAATTTAGATTAACACTAACAACACAAATTCACATGAACAGAGAGAAGCTAAGACTAGTCATTTTCCCTTCTTTACAGAAAGGTTGTGGTGACCATCAGGCAATACAAAAGTGATAATGACCTAGCCATACAAGAAAAAAAAATTTGTCCAAAATATTTGTTTTAAATTATCAAGAAGATCACTCAAAATACAGTTGAAGATTGTTACTCTAAGTTTATACTGTATGTTGAATTGTTAGCAAATTATATGAACCCATCATGATTTGCAGATATTTGAGAGTTAAATCAAAAGTTTGAGAAAAAAACCTAAGATAATGCAATATCCATACTTCAGAAGGCTGCTTTATCTCTCTTTGCTATTCTTTAGAATGCTACATTCAGATTGGGTATATCTTTCTAATTATCCTTTACCTTTTGCTTCTCTTGTTTTCTTAGCTATTTGTAAGGACACCTCAGACAACCATTTTGTTGTTTTGCTTTTTTGTCCCTTGGGGATGGCTTTGATCACCACCTCCTTTACAATGTTATGAACATCTCTCCCTAGTTCTTCAGGTACTCTCAATATCAGAGTTAATCCTTTGAATCTATTTGGCACTTCCCCTGTATAATCATTCAGTTCAGATCAGTCGCTCAGTCGTTTCCGACTCTCTGCGACCCCAAGAATCGCAGCACGCCAGGCCTCCCTGTCCATCACCAACTCCCGGAGTTCACTCAGACTCACGTCCATCGAGTCCGTGATGCCATCCAGCCATCTCATCCTCGGTCATCCCCTTTTCCTCCTGCCCCCAATCCCTCCCAGCATCAGAGTCTTGTCCTAACTGTTGCTTCCTGACCTGCATACAGATTTCTCAAGAGGCAGGTCAGGTGGTCTGGTATTCCCATCTCTTTCAGAATTTTCCACAGTTTATTGTGATCCACACAGTCAAAGGCTTTGGCATAGTCAAGAAAGCAGAAATAGATGTTTTTCTGGAACTCTCTTGCTTTTTCCATGATCCAGCGTTTGTTGGCAATTTGATCTCTGGTTCCTCTGCCTTTTCTAAAACCAGCTTGAACATCAGGGAGTTCACGGTTCACGTATTGCTGAAGCCTGGCTTGGAGGATTTTGAGCATTACTTTACTAGCATGTGAGATGAGTGCAATTGTGCTGTAGTTGGAGCATTCTTTTGCATTGCCTTTCTTTGGAATTGGAATGAAAACTGACCTTTTCCAGTCCTGTGGCCACTACTGAGTTTTCAAAAATTGCTGGCAGATTGAGTGCAGCACTTTCACAGCATCATCTTTCAGGACTTGAAACAGCTCAACTGGAATTCCATCACCTCTGCTAGCTTTGTTCGTAGTGATGCTTTCTAAGGCCCACTTGACTTCACATTCCAAGATGTCTGGCTCTAGATTAGTGATCACATCATCATGATTATCTGGGTCATGAAGATCTTTTTTGTACAGTTCTTCCATGTATTCTTGCCACCTCTTCTTAATATCTTCTGCTTCTGTGGGTCCATACCATTTCTGTCCTTTATCGAGCCTATCCTTGCATGAAATGTTCCCTTGGTATCTCTAATTTTGTTGAAGAGATCTCTAGTCTTTCCCATTCTGTTGTTTTCCTCTATTTCTTTGCATTGGATGGGTCTTAGATAGCAAGTATTCTTCTCCTTCCTGAATTCCCTTAGGGCTCAGCAGCTCACACCAAGGGCTGCAATCTCTGATATGACTGGGACATCCTTGTTTACTGATATGGCAAGAAATATTCCATCTCAGTCCTTACTGAGTCCTCTTTCCGGGGAACTCTTGCCAGCAGAGCTGGTTACAAGGTTGCCAACTTAAAAAAAAAATAGTCACAACCTAAACGTGGAGAATTATGTCTTGTTCCGTGAGGATTTTTAGGAGTTCAAGCCTGGGAGACAGCATCTCAAGTAGCCCTGAGGGAAGCGCTCCAAGGAGGAGGGGAGGAGTGAAGTTACATGGAAGTTTTGCAACAGAGGATGAGGGGCGCTGGCGATACCGAACCTGCCTGCCAAAGCAGGAGATGTAAGAGACGTGGGTTCGGTCCATGGGTGGGGAAGATCCCCTGGAGGAGGAAATGGCAACCCACTCCAGTATTCTTGCCTGGAGAATCCCGTGGACAGAAAGGTCTGGTGGGCTACAGTCGCAAGGGTCACACAGAGTTGGGCATGACTGAAGTGGCTTAGCGCGGCACAGCATAACACATGGGTAGTAAGAACATCACAGCTATTTTTGTGCGTTAAAGAAAACCAGATATCTCAAGGGCTTTCCAGGTGGCGCTAGTGGTAAAGAACCCAGCTGCCAGTGCAGGAGACATAGGCCCAGATTCGATCCCTGGGTCAAGAAGATCCGCTGGAGGCAGGCTCGGCAGCCCGCTCCAATATTCTTGCCCAGAGAATCCCACGGACAGGGAGGAGCCTGGTGGGCTACGGTCCCCAGGGTCACAAAGAGTCAGACACGACTGAAGCGATTCAGCACGCAGCAGAAATCTTAAGGAATTCAGCACTTTTCTGCGTATGGGAAGGCCAAGAGTCTGGGTTCACGGAAGTCAGTCCTTCCTCGTGCATCTCTGCTCTGGGGGCCAGAATCCTACCTGTTTTCACATCCTGAGCTCCTCTGTGCTCACTGCAGGGAGTGACTGCGGCCTAACGCTGTTGGATGGCAGGTATTGCTTTCCTTCCTGCGTACCCTTAGGGCTCAGAAGCTCACCTTCAGAGGACCAGAGTCGCAGATGGACTGTGACAGGCTTGGCCACTGATACAGTGGCAGGAACGCTCCATTTCTCGAGGTGAAGTCAGAACACTACCCGTGGCCCTGAGACGCTGGCGGGAGCCTCCCTGACGCTTCACGGGCCATCAGGCCTCCAGACCTGTGGCCCTCAGATGGGCTTCACTGCTCTCTGACCCTCCTCCCTGGCAGGTGTGAGACCGCTGTGGGGTGGCGGCGCCCGGTCTGGTTTATTTCTGCGTCCCGGCACCTGATGTCCCACAAGTGAGGGAGGAGAGAGCCGTCTCCAGCCCTCCCAGCTCCCCGGTCACCCCACCACCCAGGAGCGGCCTGTGCAGGGTCCTCGGCACACGGGCTCCCCTTCCCACCCTGGGGTGCTCCTTGCGGAGGGAAGCAGAGTGCAGTTCGCTCAGATCGGTGGCTGTGAAGCTCCTCCTGTTGCTAAATTTTCAAGCATTTTCCACACTGGTTGTTAAACTCAGCCATTACTGAAAAGCACATCAAGTGTACTTGAGATTCATAAATTATATTTAAACCGCAGTTGACAGAGACATCTCCCCCGCTCGCTAATTCCTCTGACACTTTTCACTACCGTCTGTGTCCTTGGGGTGGGTTACCTCCATCGCATCTGCGTGGAAGGCGCATTCTACAGCTAGGTCCCCTGGGCGCCTCTTTCCAATTCATTCAGTAGCATCTCCTGGAAGCTTGAAACTGGCTGTGGTGTGGGTATCCGCACCACGGGGAAGGAGGGGGCTTGAGGACCCGGGAGCCTGCGGTGACGGTACAGTCAGGAGAGGCTTTCTGGAGGAGCTGAGACTCAGACTCAGGTCTGGGAACTTGGGGGGATCAGGAGGGGCTGGCATTCCAGGCAGAGGAAGAACGGGGTGAAGGCACAGATAATCCTCATTTTGCAGACATCGCAGCTGAGGTCGTGCCGCTCTGCACAGCTGGGCAGGCCTGGAGCCGGGACCGGGTTCCTGTGAGTCTGGCTCCTGGGCCCAAGGCCTTTGCACAATCCCGTCCTGGACAGTGACCAACAGGCCAACCCCCAGCTGAGCATGTGGGACCCCTTCCATGCCTCCCTCCCAGGGGTGCTCCTGGGGGAGACGGTGCACCCCCAGAAGTGGGGGCCGTCCCAGAATGTCCCTCCACACAGGCGCCATGCCCCAGGCTTCCTTCCTGCCGGCTCAGGCGGGAGCTTGGCCAAGCCTGGCCTTGGCGGGTACCTGGGGTGGGGGAGGCCTGCCTCCTCCAGGGAGCCTTCAGGAGCCAGTGGCTGGGGGAGCTGGGCTGGGGAAAGCCTCTGGGGCCAGCTGTGCTCTGTGGCAGGCAGTGCATGAGCTGAGTCGCTCCAGTCGTGTCCCCCCTGCCACCCTAGGGACTGCAGCCTCCAGGCTCCTCTGTCCATGGGATTCTCCAGGCAAGACTACTGGAGTGGGTTTCCATGCCTGCCTCTACGGGATCTGCCCGACCCAGGGATCGAACCCATATCTCTCCTATCTCCTGCCCTGGCAGGTGGGTTCAACTAGCACCAGCTGGCAGGCAGCTGAGGAGGAGCCCGGGACGGGGGTCCTGACTCTGCCGTGAGTGGGATCACCTTCAGTGCCAGTGGCCGGCTGCCAGGAGCAGGGGGCCTCAAGCCCTTCTCCCCTGGGAGGCAGTGGCCCAGCTGGGGGCAGTAAGACTGCGCTACAGACCCCACAGCTGTAGCCAGGAGTGAGGGACAAGCTGCTTGGGCCCTGCAGTGCCCACGGGCCCTGCCACTGCCCCCCTGTACTAGCGGGAGGCCCCCAGGTGGGGAACACGGGGCCACCCTCATTGCACCCTTCTCCCCTTCTCAGCTTAGAACACCGCGACCGCTGTAGTTCCCCCTCCCCTCTCCTCCCTCCCACGTGTCATCACCTGGGAGACCCAACCCCGGACCCACCCAAGGGCCCTAAAACCGGAGACCATAGGCTGCAGGGGCACTGGGCACCACCCCGTGAGCCCACTCCAAACTTTTGCCCAGGATCCCTGTCCACCGCCACCTCGGGGCCCTTTCCCCCTCACCCCCACCTCCCCGGGGCCGTGCCCTGAGGACCAGCGTCTCGCCCAGGCTTCTGATCTTTCTCTGACCCCCCTGTGCTCCTGTTAACTGCCCCCCCCCGGCCTCCCCCCTGGGGCCTTGGGACTCTGCGTCAGGCACCCACTGGACACAAGCCCAGTGGGAGGAGACACGGCTTTCCCCAGTCCTTCCTCCCTGGCATCTTGCTGGCCCCACAGTCACAAGGTCGTGACTTGGTCCCCAGAAGCTGGTGCTGCTCTCTGGCATGATGGTTCTGAGTCCCCGTGGGCTGAGCTGTGGGTTCCCCAGCTGGTCACGAGACCCTGGGCTCAGCACCGTGGGTGTGAGCGTTTTTCTGACCCTGTTCCTGTCTGCGGGTCTGAGATGGCAGCAGGCACCGGACGGCCCCTCCCCGGCCGAGGCTAGCTGGTGGAATGTGTGTGCCCCTGCGTGTGTTGGTGTGTCTGAGTGCGTCTGCTTGTGTGTGCCAGTGCTGAGGACTCCAGGCCTAGATTCAGTTAAGAGGGACTTTACAGCTTCCTCGGTGGCTCAGATGGTAAAGACTCCACCTGCAGTGAAGGAGATGTGGGTTCCATCCCTGGGTCAGCAGGATTCCCTGGAGGAAAAAATGGCTACCCACTCCAGTATCCTTGCCTGCAGAGTCCCAGGGACAGAGGAGCCTGGCGGGCTACCGTCCATGGAGGTCCCAAAAAGTCGGACACGACAGAGAGACTCACACTTTCTGTGACTCAGCATAAAGGCGCCCCTTGAGTGCCCTCCCCCGTATCATGCCAGTGACTGGGCTCCAAAACCCAGGGCAGGTCACAC
The DNA here is from genome assembly GCA_006410635.1 of Cephalophus harveyi. Classification (NCBI taxonomy): domain Eukaryota; kingdom Metazoa; phylum Chordata; class Mammalia; order Artiodactyla; family Bovidae; genus Cephalophus; species Cephalophus harveyi. Next base: position 193,322 of record SJYT01048754.1, on the reverse strand, counting down.
AGGGCTGTGATTTCTGTGAGAAATGTGCCTGGCGGTGATGGCTGTTTCTGCTTTCCATAGTTCCCCACGTGTCTTCACACCATTTCCTCTCTCGATCATCATAGTAACCTTTAGTAGGATGTGTTTTTTAAATTCGAGAAAGCACTCTTTTTTTCTGGCAGGAACAGGTTTTAAATGATAAAATTAACAGCTGCAGCCATTTTAAAGTGTACGGGTGACTGCCTTTAGCGCGTTCTCAGTGTCGGGTGACCTCCACTGCCTCTGCGGAATTCCAGAACGCGGGTGTTGGGTCCAGGAGGAAACCACATGCCCACCGACCAGCTCTTGCCCAGCCCCCTCGTCTCCCAGCTCCCGGCAATGACTGAGTTGGTTGTGGTCCCTGAGGATGTTCCCCACTCTGGATGTTTCCTACAAATGGACTCACTTAGCCTGTTTCCTTGCCCATCCGTGTTTAGCAAAGGTCAGAGCGTCACGACTTTTTCTGGATGAATCATGTTCCCGATGGCACTCGAGGTGAAGAACCCGCCTGCCAAGAACCCTCCCGCAGCGGGTGCAGGGGACCAGGGTTTTGATCCCTGGGTTGGGAAGATCCCCTGGAGGAGGGCATGAGTACCCACTCCGGTGTTCTCGCCTGGAGAATCCCCATGGACAGGGGAGCTTGGCGGGCTCCAGTCCGTAGAGTCGCAAAGTGCCAGACGCAACTGAGTGCTCCCCAGTCATGTTCCAGAGCCTGAATTGACCTCATCTTCCGTACCCCTTTGTCCTTCAGCGGGCACTTGGGTTGCTTCCGCTTTGGACCGGTGTGGATAATCTGCTGTGAACGTGAGTGTGAAGGTAGCCGTGCGAGTCCCCGGTTTTGGTCTTTGGGGATCTGCTGGTCTTGAGGTGATTCTGCTAGGCGTGCGGAGGAACGGCCAGGCTGGTTTCCACGCAGCCGCGCGGAAGCCACCCTTCTTACCTGGGGGAGGGAGGGGTTTTGAACCAGGCCCTCTGGGGCCGGAGCTGGCCCTGCTGCAAGCTGCCCGCCGCTCTTTCCACCTTCCCCCCAGCTCCTCCCAGGCAGGGGGGAGGGCTGGCCCCACTCCTGGGAAGCCCCCCAAGAGAGGGTGCCGTGCCCACCTGAGCCGGGTCTTGAAGACAAGAAGTTACTCAGCACCGGCTGAGGAAGACAGACATGGGGGCGAAGGAAGCAGACACCCGCGAGGAAGAGTCTAGAATCCAGGTGGCGTCAGGCGGCGGCAGAGGTGGCTCTGTCTCAGGTCGTAATAACTGTGCCCGGGGCTCACTGTTGCTGCCCAGGGCCGGGCTCAGCCCTGGGGGCTGACCTGCGCTGACCCATTCACCCCGCAGCTCCGGGGGGCGCCAGGGTGACCCCGTTTACACGTGAGCAGGCTGAGACTCTAGGCAGGCTAGCTGGGGCTCAGAGAGACAGGAAGCTCGCTCGGGGCCACACAGCAGAGGTGGGCTGGGGAGAGGGAGGATTTGCAGTGAGGCCTGGGCCTGTCTGCCTCCGTGTCCTCACGCGAGCAGTGGGAACACTTCCTGCTCACACAGCAGCCGTGAGAAGGAAATGAAGCGGTACACGTGAGCATGTGTGCACACCGCCCGCCGTTTCCAGGCCTGATTTGCACTCGGTCTGCGGTGGGAGACGCTTCTGCAGGTGTCAGGAGTCAGGGATCTGGCCCCTGCTTGGCAGCTGCTCACCGTGGGTCCCCTAACCATCCCTCTTTCCTCTGGGCCAGCTTCTGTCCACTGCAGAGCAGACTGGTAGGGATGCAGAGGGAAGCTGGGGAGCCAGGCACACCCAGGGAGACCCCCCATCCTCTCTGCAGGTCCCGCCTCCGGGGGTGCAGAGGGAAGCTGGGGAGCCAGGCGCACCCAGGGAGACCCCCCATCCTCTCTGCAGGTCCCGCCTCCGGGGGCACTTGGCCAGGTTGCTCACTGCCCCGCTCTGGGTTTCCCTTTTCATTTGCAGAGACACCTGTCGCCCGAGGAGTTCCGGGAAGTGTTTGGGATGAGCGTGGAAGAGTTTGACCGCCTGGCCCTCTGGAAGAGGAATGACCTCAAGAAGAAAGCCCTGCTGTTCTGACGCTGCCGGGGGGTGGGGGAGCCCTGACCACGGGCACGCCTGTGGGAACCACCAGACCCCCTCCTCTTGCATTCGGCTCCGGCTTCTCTGTGTCCACGGCAGGCGGGTGGCGGTGGGAGCCTGGGGAGGGCCGGTTGGCGGGGGCTGGGGGCAGGAGGAGCTCCCAGAGCCGGTAAAGCCCCCGTTTCTGGTTTCTGCCAGCACCACTCCCGCGCCTAGTCTGCGGCCCAGACCCCTGGCTTTGCACTGTCCTTCCCCGCTGCCGTTTGCCATCAGGAAGGAGGATGCGGCGAGGTTGCTGCCCAGAGATGCAGGACCACTTAGACGCACGCAGCCCACCCTCCCACCTCCCTGCAGTGCCCTCTCTGTGCAGGGCCCCTGGGGTGCACAGAGGGCGGGAGTTGTTGGCGGGGGCTGGGGGCAGGAGGAGCTCCCAGAGCCGGTAAAGCCCCCGTTTCTGGTTTCTGCCAGCACCACTCCCGCGCCTAGTCTGCGGCCCAGACCCCTGGCTTTGCACTGTCCTTCCCCGCTGCCGTTTGCCATCAGGAAGGAGGATGCGGCGAGGTTGCTGCCCAGAGATGCAGGACCACTTAGACGCACGCAGCCCACCCTCCCACCTCCCTGCAGTGCCCTCCCTGTGCTGGGCCCCTGGGGTGCACAGAGGGTGGGAGTGGACGCCCGAGGAGGTTTAATCAGTGGCGGGCACTGGCGGGTTCCTGTGGCTGGGCACCCGGCTCCTGGTATCCGTGGCCTCACTTCCCTGCTCAGCCTGGAAGGCACGGCCTGGCATGCAAGCCCCCGTCCCCCGCCCTGGGCCTCCCTGGGGCTGTCGGAAGCATGGGGGTCGATTTTTGCAGCCTTCGTGATGAATCTGTGTTTAGGGAGGATCTTCAACCCGAAGGCGGACCTTCTGCCGGGGCCCTGCGTGCGCTGCGTTCCTCTTGCAGGTCATCCCTTAGATGCCTAAACGATATCTTTAAAGTTAACACAGAAGTTTTTATTTTGTTAAAGAGTAGAGCCTACTTAAACACAAAGACGACGTATATAAAGAGTTTAATTTTATGGCCCCGCTGAAAGGGCGCGCCCCAGCCTTATTCCCCACCTTCGCATCTGTGTGCTTTCAGGCTGTGTGTGTTCCTTGTCTGTTTCCTCTGTGCTTTTTTCTTTTGCTTTTCGGCCTGTCACACAGGCACCCCGCAAGGCAGTACCGCGGTTTGTAAGGACGCCTAAAGTATGGCCACGCTGCGTTTTCTTGCTGTCATTTTCCAAGTCTTGCAGAAAACATCCTCCCCTGATGGCCAAAGCCCCCGAATCAAGGGTTCCCACGGTCCCGGATAACGCTTGCCGCCGCTTGCAGCGCATCCTCCTCGTCACGTGGCCAGTGGTATCCCACTTTGCACCCCCGCCCCGCGAAACACCCCCAGGGAGGGAAGGCTGGTGTCCGGTCCTAAGACCAACAACACCCAGACCCTCCGGGAAGACGGGGTGGGAGATGCTGCCTGGACCGGCAGAGTCGGCAGGGGCACTTGCCGGCTGTGCGGGTGGGGTGTGGCGCCTGAACGGCGGTGCAGCGCTTCGAGGGGCCTATGCAACTCGGCGCAGGTGTCCCCAGAGAGTGGGCCCCGCCTTCGCGCCGCCGCGTCTTCCTGTGCGTCCTGGACGTTCCCGTGTGTTCAGTCCGCGTGACTCAGCCCTCTGTAGTCCTGCTGTGCACTCGGCTTCTCACCAGCGTGGCTTGGCCAGGGAGGGGGTTTCTCAGCACCTAGTATATGCTTCCCTCCGCGTTGCGAGCTGAGCCCGAGCCGCTGGAAACCCCTATTTTCTCACTAGTGAACGTCTTGTCAGACCAGGGGAGCCTGGAAAAAATAAAGGATGATGTATTACAATTTGTGAAAGTGAAAAGCCGCTTCTTATAAACGCCTGTCACTTCCAGCCACGGGCCCCCTTATGCCGCCAGCGTCTGGGGAGGGCATCCGCTAAAAGTGGTCGTCCTGGAAGCGGGCACAGAGCCGGGGGTGGGACAGACCACCTCTCAGTCCTGGGATGGCCTGAGGACAGCCCTGGCAGAGGCAGGGGCGCTGAGCCGGGGCGCTGAGCCCCTCACCCAGGCCAGGGTGCTGATGGGAGAGATGCTGATGCCCGCCGCCGCCAGGCTGGAGAGACGGACCAGCACACAGACCATGACAAGACTGACCCTTTGGAGAAGGTCCCCAAAGGAAGCCCCATGAACACCCCAGAGGTCAGCGGAGGCTTTCTGAGAAGGCGCTGCCAAACAAGTCTTGCCAGATGAGGACGTATTCCTGGAGGCCAACAAAGGGATAGGAGTGGACACAGGGCTGGAGATGGCATCCCGGGATCCACAAGCAGGCAGTTGGCTGTGGCCCTGGAGCTCCTGGCTAAGGAAAGGATGGACGCCTGCCCAGTAGGTTAGCAGCTGGTGCCCTGGGATGAAACAGTCTGTGACCTCCACGTGCATTCACTCAGGCTATCCTAACACAAACCGTAGACTGGAGCCTCAGACAACAAAACGCCGCGTTCTCTCAGTGCCGGAGCCTGAAGCCCCAAGGTCAGAGTGCTGGTCGGGCCAGGTCCCGGCAAAAGCCCCCTCCTGCTCTCAGATGTGTGGGCAGTGTCCTCACCCGGCAGACAGAGAGCATCTCTCTTCTGACCTAGCTAGCTTCTTACAAGGGCACTGACCCCCTTGTGGAGGGCCTTACCCTCGAGACCTGATTACCTCCCAGAGGTCCCCTCCTACTGCGTCACATGAGGGATTAGGGCATCGGTTATGCACGTATGGATGTGAGAGTTGGACTGTGAAGAAGGCTGAGCGCCGAAGAATTGGTGCTTTTGAACTGTGGTGTTGGAGAAGACTCTTGAGAGTCCCTTGGACTGCAAGGAGATGCAACCAGTCCATTCTGAAGGAGATCAGCCCTGGGATTTCTTTGGAGGGAATGATGCTAAAGCTGAAACTCCAGTACTTTGGCCACCTCATGAGAAGAGTTGACTCACTGGAAAAGACTCTGATGCTGGGAGGAATTGGGGGCAGGAGGAGAAGGGGACGACCGAGGATGAGATGGCTGGATGGCATCACTGACACGATGGACGTGAGTCTATGAGTGAACTCCGGGAGTTGGTGATGGACAAGGAGGCCTGGCGTGCTGCGATTCATGGGGTCGCAAGGAGTCGGACAAGACTGAGCGACTGAACTGAACTATGAATCTGGGGACACGTTTAATCCACAGCAATCTCTAATCTTATTGCAATGACAGTAATGACTCTCACGAAGCCCCCAAACCCTGTCCACATGTACACACTGTGCCCTGTCTTAGTATATACTTCATGATGCAGGTCGGAAATGAAAGCATTTCCCTCCCCACCAGGGACAGCCCATCAGAGGTCCTGGTTCTACCCGAAGCATCTCTCTGCATCTCTCCATCTCAGCAGACACCTTCACGAAATTATCCAGATCAGAAAACAGCCCAAGACTAGAAGGTGGTGGTTACCAATGGCCCTGGGCCACAGGGTACACCTGGCCTGTCCCAGGTGAACCGGATACGTGGTCACCCTGACCATACGCCCTCTACCCTCATCTCTCACCTGAGTGAACACAGCTTCCCAATCAGTCTTCTGGTCCCGGTCACACTGTGCCCTGTCTTAGTATATACTTCATGATGCAGGTCGGAAATGAAAGCATTTCCCTCCCCACCAGGGACAGCCCATCAGAGGTCCTGGTTCTACCCGAAGCATCTCTCTGCATCTCTCCATCTCAGCAGACACCTTCACGAAATTATCCAGATCAGAAAACAGCCCAAGACTAGAAGGTGGTGGTTACCAATGGCCCTGGGCCACAGGGTACACCTGGCCTGTCCCAGGTGAACCGGATACGTGGTCACCCTGACCATACGCCCTCTACCCTCATCTCTCACCTGAGTGAACACAGCTTCCCAATCAGTCTTCTGGTCCCGGTCTTGCCTGGGGGCAGGTCATTTTCCACCTGATGCTTTGCAGCCACCGTCAGATCACGTCAACGTCCCAACAGCACTTTCTATGGCAGGCACTCTGCCCCTTCCCCTAAGTCACAGCTATGCCGCCTTCCTTCAGCACAAGCCCTGAGCTTTTACACACACTCTCCTCCCTCCCAGGGCCGGGGGCTGCTGTTTCTTCTCCAGGTGGAGCCCCACTCTCCCCTCTCGGTTCAGCTCTGAAGTTCCCACCTCAGACAGTCCAGTTCAGTCGCTCAGTCATGTATGATTCTTTGCGACCCCATAGACTGCAGCACACCAGGCCTCCCTGTCCATCACCAACTCCCAGAGTTTACTCAAACTCTCAGATAGGCCCTCTGCTGACTCCAGGAATTTCCCCACCCATACCCAGAGGTCATCATGCCTGCCTGTATGTCAACACATTCTTCTCTTTTTCTTTCTTCCCCAAAATCAAATTTTCACTTTTATTTGGGGATGTTTTGTATTTTCTCTCCTTTTAACTTTGTTATTTTTAAGAATTCATTTTATTGAAGTATGATTGATTTATTGTTGTTGTTGAGTCACTCAGTTGTGTCCGACTCTTTGCAACTCCATGGACCGCAGCACACCAGGCTTCCCTGCCCTTCACCATCTCCTGGTGTTTGCTCAAACTCATGTCCATTGGGTCAGTGATGCCATCCAACCACCTCAGCCTCTGTCGTCCCCTTCTCCTCCTGCCTTCAATCTTTCCCACCATCAGGATCTTTTCCAGTGAGTCTTCTCTTTGCATCAGGTGGCCAAAGTATTGGAACTTTAGCTTCAGCATCAGTCCTTCCAATGAATATTCAGGATTGATTTCTAGGATTTTTTAGCTGATTTATAATGTGGTGTAATTTCTGCTGTGCAGCGAAGTGATTCAGTTATAATCATACATACATTCTTTTCCACATTCTTTTCCATCATGGTTTATCACAGGATGTTGAATAGAGTTCTCTAGCACGTTCTTCTTGTCTGTTTACTGCCACTTTCCCTCCGAGGGGGCTGGCAGTTTTACAACAGTGCTCTGTGACCCAGGATGCCGCTGGAGTACTTGGTAACGAGACTGGAGCCCACAGCCTTCCCAGGCATCAGTGCTTTCAGAGCAGCCCAACCCAACAGGCTTTCTGCAAAGTCTTCTGTACCCGCTCTGTCCAGTACGACAGCTGCTGACCTTTGAAATATGACTGGTGTGACTAGGGAGTTAAGTTGTCGTTAAAGTTAAGTTTAAGCAGCTACGTGTGACTAGCAGCTTCCAGTTAGATAGCACAAACCCAGATTAGACACTTCCGCTGCCCTGACCGTAGAGACTGGACCCTCAGTGGGCTCGGGACCTGTCATTCTGCCTAGCGGAGTGCCATTTCAGGGCCCAGTGTGTAGGGTCATTCAGAGCATGCACTGAGCCCCCATCTGTGCCTGGCACTGTCCTGGGTACTGGAGGTTTGCAAGGCCAGCCCCTGTGCCCCAGAGCTCATGCCCACCTCTTAAGCCTCAGTGGTCCCAGATTCTAAAGAGCTGTCCACCCCAAAGCCCCAACCTAAGTCCAGTCCCATTTTCCATGCCAGCCTTGGTGTCCTGAACCAGCCTCAGCCTGTGTCAGGAGCCCTGGGATCCAGTGGGCAGGGAGATGTCAGCCTCCAGCCTTTCTTTCTGGACCCTTCTCCCAGGGTAGCTGTGCCTCCTAAGCCACTGAAATCTGAACCCAGAGCTGCCAAGTTCACTGCTTTGAGTGAGAGGAGAAAGACATCCAGGCAAGTCACACTGCCTGTCCTAGGGTTTGGCTCAGAAGGGACACGTGTCACCACCAGTCCCGCTCATTGGCCAGAGGGTGGTCACGTGACTCCATCCAACTGCAAAGGTGTCTGGGAACACAGCACCCATGTGTTGAGAAAGCCAGCCAGCACGATTGGTGGGCACTCCCAGCTCTGCAGCCCAGGCTCTCCAAGACGTTCTTGTCCCCATAGTCAACACCAGCCCTCCCCGCACCTTTCACCAAAGGCAGGAAGCCCCCAGCTGCCCCTGTCACTGTGCTCTTGGTGCCTGAGGCTTGCTGCCCTCCTTCGTCAGTGCCCATCTGCCCGCCTCACCACATGGACTCCAGGCCCTCCCAGTCTTTGCCATGTTCTGTGTCCCCTCCTGGAGGCACTTTACCCACAAGTCACTGTGTCCTGCCCATGACCTGCGGCCCCCAGCACAGGCGATTGGACCAAGGGTGGCCCCGAGCCCCTGGACTCCTTGGTGACCTCATGTGGCATCTCTCCCCCAACCCCGAGCCCGAGAGGCTTTGTTCCGCTTGGACGTGGTCCACCCGGTCAGCACCGTCTCAGGGAGCTGGACTATGAGATGCATGAGTCAAGGGAGGTGGACAAAAGCAGGGGCCAACCCCCAGAGCACAAGCCAGCAGGACCCGCACGGTAGAGAGAGGGCACACGGGAAGGTCGGTCAGGAGAGCAAGAGAGGGAGGCAGGAAGGAGAGAGAACTGGAGGGGCCATCACCAGCAGGAGGGGCACGGCGAGTGGCCCTGCGGGTGGCTTGGGGCTGTTTAAGCCCACCTGCCCCGCTCTAGGTTCCAGGCCAGCTGAGAACCAACAGGAGACGGATGAGGAAGCAGGGACTGTATCATTTTCCCATTTTCTGGTGCATCAGACCCTAGAGCCCCAGTCCAAAGCTTCCAGAGCCGCTGAGTTGGAAGATGGTGTTCAGTGTGTTTTAGATCAGAAAGGTCGGCAAGGATGGTCCACCTCTCTCCCCAGCTGCCGCGGAACGTAGATGTCCACCAAGTGACAGCCGGTGGTGAAAGCTGCCTCCCCGCCGGCCAGTGCAATGGGAGGAGCAAGCAGAAGAAGAATGGGCTCCAGGCCCACGCCGAAAACCCAGGCCTGGGACCTGGCCCAGGCGTGGCTCCCACAGGCGGTGGAGAAGTGAATCAGCGCAGCATCGATTTCCAGCTCTCGCTCTCTGCCTCTCCCTGTTCTGAGCACCTGGGGTCCTTGCAATAGTACTGTGAGATCCTTCCTAATCCCCACTCTACAGATGGGGAAACCGAGGCATGGGGAAAGGTGACCCAGTTGGGATCTAAAGCCTGCCCTCTGCATTTGGATAAGGGGCGTTGTCCCACGGGTGCCTGCCTGAGCAAGCCTGCCCCGAGACCCCTGGGCAGAGCTTAGGCTCAGGTCATTCGAAGACCAGACCAGCGGCTCCCTGACCTCACCGTCCAGAGAATCATCTGTTTGTGTGGACAGTCAGGGACACTCCCCGCTGTGCCAGTGATGGCAGTAGCCAGTTGTGTCCTGCACGGGGAGGACTTTGTCCCAGGCCAGGAGGCCTGGCCCCGTGGTGCTGAGGCCACTTCCGGTCACACTTAGCTCATGAGGCTCCCTAGATGGCCCACCAGCCCCAGGGGCAGCGAGGTACCCTGATAGTCAGGCTTCCGTACTGGGTGGGTAGACTCCTCCTGGCCCAGCCCTGCTCTCTCCTCCCAACCCCACTGCTCTCACCTGTCCCCAGGCTCCTCCAAGGCCGCCACCCTCCCTTCCAGACCCCTCCCCTACTTCGCCTCCACCCTTGTCATTGTCCCTCTAGAGGGAAACCTGTCTACTACACAGGTGAAAGCTGGGTCATTCCAGAAGTCAGTTTCCCTCAACCTGGACCCCTGGTCTCCCCCTCCCCAACCCCCACCTTCCAGAGTGGAAGAAACCCTGGTGTCGGGTAAGTCATCACCAGGGCTGAGTGATCACAAACTGGCCCGGTTCCCGGCCCGCGGGCTGAGACGGCGCGTTCCCAAGTGTAAGAGCACTTCTGAGAAATTAAATGAGGGAGATCAGTGCCTCCCCGGTGACTGCCAGGCTGCAGGCTGTTACGGAGCCAGCCTTCATGAATAATAGAAGCTTCCTTTTCTCCCGTCTGCGGCCTGAGTCCTGTGAACCTTCCCCAGCGGCTCGTCGTTTCTGAGCTCTCCGCACAGCAAGCGCTGCCTCCGAAGCGTGCCTCCTGCCTCCAGTGCCCCAGATACCTCCCTGACCTGATACCCACACACCACGCCATTCTTCCAGCTTGCCCCGTGCTCAGGGGTCTGCAGCCCCTGGTCTGCAGTGCAAGCTGGACTGTGCCTGCCCCTGCCTGGAGACCTCACTACGGGGACTTCTGTGGCCTGTCCTCCGATTCCTTCATGGGTACCATCTGGCCATTGATCCCCTCTCCAGACTCTTCTTTATCCCTCCCTGTCTGACACCCTTGTTTCTTGACCGGCATCTTCTCATCTCCCTCCCAAACTCATGTCCACCGAGTCGGTGATGCCATCCGACCATCTCACCCTCTGTTGCCCCCTTCTCCTCCTGCCTTCAATCTTTCCCAGCATCAGGGTCTTTTCCAATGAGTTGGCTTTTCACATCAAGTGGCCAAAGTACTGGAGCTTCAGCTTCAGCATCAGACCTTCCAATGAGGAAACGGGCTCAGAGAAGTTAAGTAAATGGCCCAAGAGCATGCAGCTATTAACTGACAGGCTAGGATTCAGACCAAAGCCCATGTGTGCCTCCTCTGTAATTGTCATGTACGATTGCATGTCGGGTGTGGGGCTAGGAGTTTCATTAATACACCCTTTATCATCTAACTTAACTAGCACCCATTATACAAATGAGCAGACTGAGGCTCAGAAACACGAAGTAACTCACCTACAGTCACATGCCTGCTTAGCAGAGGCGCTGGGATTGCGCCCAGGACTACCAAGCTCTAAACCCAAGCACTCCCCAGGGCCCGGGACCCTGCTTCCTCCTTAACTGCCCCACACAAGGCTCAAATTCAGCAACAACTAGCGAAGTCTGTGACTCATCAGTTCATGATAAAGAGCCCAAGGGAAGACTACTTATGAGCACAAGCTTTGAAGTGAATCATTGTCTTGTGTGAAGATGGGACAACTTAGGGACTCCCCTGATGGAAGAGCGGATAAGAATCTGCCCACCAATGCAGGGGGCGCGGGTTCCATCCCTGGTCTGGGAAGATCCCACATGCTGCGGGCAGCTGAGCCCGTGCCCCACAACTGCTGGGCCTGTGCTCTAGATCCCGGGAGACGCAACCACTGCGCCACGTGCCGCAACTGCTGAAGCCCATGCGCCCAGAGCCCGTGCTCCACAGCAAGAGACACCACCACCGTGAGAAGCCCACGGACCCCAAGGAAGAGTAGCCCCTGCTCACTGCAACTAGAGAAAAGCCCACAAAAAGCAAAGAAGACCCAGCACAGCCAAAAATAAACAAGTAAATCTTAAAAAAGATGCACAGCTTACGGTGGCTGTGGTTTAGTCACTAACTTGTGTCCGACTCCTGCGATGCCGTGGACTGTAGCCCGCCAGGCTCCTCTGTCCATGGGATTTTCCAAGCAAGAATGCTGGAGTGGGTTGTCACTTCCTTCTCCAGGGGATATTCCTCACCCAGGAATCGAACCTGCGCCTCCTGCATCGCAGACGGATTCTTTACCGACTGAGCTATCGGGGAAGCTTTTACCCACCAAAGATGAGCACTGAATGGACGTGTGCGTGAGTGGATGCGCATTCAATCAGTTACATTCATCACAGCCCAGAATCAGAGTGGTGTCGGCGGTACAGAGGGCCTTGGAGACCAGACAGGCTGACGCACGGGGATATGTCTAGGGTTTTCCCGCACAGCTCCTTCCTCTTCTCTGCCGGCTGCCCCGCCCTCTGATTGCATCTCCCCTTCCGGGTGCTCCAAATGCAGCTGCCTCAGGTTCCTGTAAAGAGCAGGTTGGGCTCTTTGCTTCTCTGCCTCAGCGCCCCCTCCGCATTGATGGGCGTGAGTCTTCAAAACCAAAATTGCCTTTCAAGGAGGTTATTGAGGTTCCGAGCAGCTCGAAGACTTGCCAAGGTCAGACAGGTGTCAGAGCTGGGTTTCTAGAGACGGTTGTTATCACTCTCAGATTTATGCTTTCTCCGAATGCCAAGCCACCACATTAACTTGAGGGCCAGTTTGCAAAAGCACCAAGCAGAGCAGGAGAATGACATGCTTAGGACCAGCTGGGAAGTGCTTCTTTTCCTACTATGCCGTGTGCGTGAAGGAGACAGAAGACAGTGCGTGTAAGTGGTTGTGGGTTTTGGGGGAGATGGACTGACACTTTTTTTTTTCCTTTCAACATTATAAGACTGTTATCCTTTTTTTTTTTTGGATTCCATTATTTTGGGTAAGTAGTTATCTGTAAGTCTTAATGTTTTTTTTAAAAAAATAAATTTATTAATTTTATTATTATTAGTTTTTGGACATGACACATGGCTTATGAGATCCTAGCTCCCCAACCAGGGATCAGATCCATGCCTTCAGCAGCGAGAGCACAGAGTCCTAACCACTGGACCACTGGGGATTCCCTGTAAGTCAGATTGCTATTCCCCAGAATATGATGTTTGTTTTCTGTGTCTGCTTTTAAGATTTTATTTTAACAGTAAGCTTTCAGCAGCCTGGTAGGCAGCCTTTGAGAAGACCCCCAATGATCCCTGCCTCCTGGTGTTCCCACCATGTGTGGGAACCCCCCATTGACTGTGGGCTGGGCCTCCTGATTTGCTTCCGATAGAACACAGTGGAGTTACTGGACTTTCACTGCTGGTGAAATGCGTGGCTTCCGTCTCAGGGACTCTGGGGCAAGTCAGCTGCCGTGTTACGAGTGGCCCTGTGCAGACGTGGCATCCGTGAGGAATGTGGCCTTCCAGAAGCCATTGGAGTGACATGGAAACAGGTCACCCTCCATCAAACCAGCACGTCAAAGCTTGCCCCCAGCCAACAGCCTGCGTGCAACTTTGTGAGAGACCTTGAACCGGAGGCGCCTGGTTGGGCTGTGCTAGATTGCTAACCTACCAAAATGGTGAGAGAAGGAATGTAAGTTGTTGTTTTTTTTTTTTTTTTTTTAATTTTTTGGCCACTTGGCATGGGGGATCTTAGTTCCTTGACCAGGGATCAAACCCACATCCCTTGCATTGGAAGCACAGAGTCTTAACCACTGAATGGCCAGGGAAATCCCACTGTCAGCTGTTTTAAACTGCTAGGCTTCGGGGTCATTTGTTACGAAACAATACAGGATCCGCGTGAGAGCCCTGTGGGTTTTCAGCCTTGGTGACTCACACCACATCCTAACCTGGGCTTGGATTTCTCACTGCTGCCCTCCACAGGGGACCTCTGCTCCCTCTGGGTCTCAGAATTTAGGAAGACTGCGTCAAAAGTGCCATGGAGTAATGATAACCCTATATGCAAGACAGCAAAAGAGACACAGATATAAAGAACAGACTTTTGGACTCTGTGGAAGAAGGCGAGGGTGGGATGATCTGAGAGAATAGCATTGAAACGTGTATAATGGATCGCCAGTCCAGGTCTGATGCATGAGACAGGGCAATCGAAGCTGGTGCACTGGGATGACCCGAGGGATGGATGGGGAGCGAGGTGGGAGGGGGCTCAGGGTGGGGGACACATGTGTACCCATGGCTGATTCATGTCAATGTGTGGCAAAAACTACAATATTGTAAAGTAGCCACAAATTTTAGCCTCCAATTAAAATAAATAGATTAAGTTTTTAAAAAGTGCCATGAAAATGTAGCTTACCTGAGGATATAAATAGCTTGTAATTAAATTTACTTCCTCAAGAGATATATTAGTGGAGGAATCTGGAAGACGTCTGGGGTCACTAACCCCATATGATAGCCCTTCACAGTATCAAACTAGGTCAGGAGCTTCTGCAAAGTGTGCTGACTCAGGGATTCCCTGGTGGCCCAGTGGTAAAGAACCCACCTTCCAGAGCAGGAGACATGGGCTCGATCCCTGGTCCAGGAAGATTCCACCTGCCTCCAAGCAACTAAGCCTGTGTGCCACAATTACTGAGCTCGTGTTCTAGAACCCATGTTCCACAAGAGAAGCCAGCAGAATGAGGGGCCCAGGCACTGCAACTGGAGAGGAACCCCTGCTTGCCACCACTAGAGAGACATCCTTGCAGCCGTGAAGACTCAGTTCAGGAGCTCAGTCGTGTCCAACTCTTTCTGACCCCACAGACTGCAGCATGCCAGGCTTCCCTGTCCATCACCAACTCCTGGAGCTTACTCAAATTCATGTCCATTGAGTCAGTGATGCCATCCAGCCATCTCATCCTCTGTCATCCCCTTCTCCTCCTGCCCTCAGTCTTTCCCAGCATCAGGGTCTTTTCCAAAGAGACTCAGTGATTTTCCAATGAGACTCAGAGATTTCCAATGAAGACTCAGTGCCGCCAAAAATAAATAAAAAAGTAAACAAAATTATTAAACAAATAAAATCATGCTTGCTGTTGTAAAACAACCATCCTGGACACTGGGCAGGGTAGCACGTGACTGGAGTGTCTCTAGCGGAGTGTGGCTGGGAAAGCAGGCCCAGAAGAGCAGCAGAACCAGCAAGCCCACTGGCGGGCTGGTCTGCCTTTGGCCCATTGCCTAGAACAGAACTGAGTCGGGCGCTGAAGCACAGCAATGGCTAAGACATGCTCCGTTTCTATCTTCAAGGAGTTTCTGTGCGAGCGGCAAGCGAGTGATGTGAAACCAAGTAGAATCGTGGTGATTGCCAGCAAGAAGTACAGGGGGAGGGGACCTATACTTGCTTTTTATGGTTTCATAAGAAACAGTCACAAATGGAGCAGCTTAACGTAGCCCACGTTTTTAAACTCAGTTTCCGTGGGTCAGAGTTTAGCCCATTTTAGGTGGGTTCTCAGCTCAGGGCTCACCAGGCTTCACTCAATGCTTCGGCCAGGATGTGTCCTCCCCTGCAGGCTTGACCAGGGAAGAGTCCCTGCCAAGCGCCTTCAGGTTGGCGTCTGGATTCATTTCCTCGGGACTGCCTGGCAGGAGCCCAGCTCTTTGCTGGCTCTTTGTTGGCCGGAGGCGGTCCCCAGGCCTTAGCACCATCCACCCATCTCCAGGTGGGCTTCTCCAGAGGCCCTCTCATAGCACAGCCTATACATAGAACCTCTCCCTATAGTCTAAGATGAGTTTGTTTTTTTAAATAAATCTTTATCTGAGTATAGTTGGTTTAAATGTTGTTAGCTTCTGCTACACAGCAAAGTGATTTGGTTATACATGTATATATATCCAGTCTTCTTTTTTTTAGCTTCTTTTCATTACAGAGTACTCAGTAGAGTTCTCTTGTGCTATAGAGTAGGTACTTATTAGTTATCTATTATATATATATATATTAGTATGGCATCACCGACTCAATGGACATCAGTTTGAATAAACTCTGGCAATTGGTGATGGACAAGGAGGCCTGGCATGCTACAGTCCCTGGGGTCACAAAGAGTCGGACATGACTGTGGATGGTTTAAGGCCTGGAAGAGTCTGAGATTTCCCAATAGGAGAGTCTATACCGGAGCCATGGGCCACCCTAATACCCCAGCATGGAGAGGTTGGGCAGAGGAGGGGTGTAGACTCCAGAGGAGCCGCCGGTGGTGGGGGTTTAGTCACTAAATTGTGCCCAACTCTTGCAACCCAATGGACTATAGCCGTGGCTCCTCTGTTCATGAGATTCTCCAGGCAAGAATACTAGAATGGGTTGCCATTTCTTTCTCCAGGGGATCTTCCCAACCCAGGGATCGAACCCAGGTCTCCTGAACTGCAGGCAGATTCTTTACCAGCTGAGCCACAAAGGAAGCCCAAGAATACTGGACTGGGTAGCCTATCCCTTCTCCAGAGGATCTTCCCAACCCAGGAATGGAACCCAGGTCTCCTGCGTTGCAGGTGGATTCTTCACCGACTGAGCTACCAGGGGGGAGCTGCCAGTGGCCTAGAGGAAAATGGGGCGTCCCAGGATACCCAAGATCAAAGGCGGCAAGGACAGAGGTTTTATGGATGACTGGTACTTCGACTTACGGGGTGCCATGCAGGGCAAGGAGAGTGCTTCAGGTGGGGAAGAGCATAGGAACAAAAGCTTTGTGGGAGGAAGGAGAAAGAGCTCTGTTCAGAGCACCAGTTTTGTGACTTCAAGTGACCTTTAGAAATCTCTGATTCTGTCTGCGGGAGGTCCTTAACGGAGGGCCAAATTTGCCTCTACTCCATTCTAACCGTACATCTTTGGGGCTTCGAAAATGTAGCTCAGTTGGTAAAGAGTCTGATTGCAGTGCAGGAGACCTGGGTTCGGGAAGACCCCCTGGAGAAGGAAATGGCAACCCACTCCAGCATTCTTGCCTGGAGAATCCCATGGACAGAGGAGCCTGTTTGGCTCCAGTCTATGGAGTTGCAAGAGTCAGACCTGTCTGAGCAACTTAAGCACACTTGATTTGGGGGCCAGGAGGTCTCCTTCCTTGGGCCTCAGTTTCCCTTTCTGTAAAGAGGACCATCCTAAATGAAATCAGTCCTGAATATTCATTGGAAGGACTGATCCTGAATCTAGCTCCAACACTTTGGCCACGTGATGTGAAGAACTGACTCACTGGAAAAGATCCTGATGCTGGGAAAGGTTGAAGGCGGGAGGAGAAAGGGACAACAGAGGAGATGGTTGGATGGCATCACCGACTCAATGGACATGACTTTGAGCAAGCTCCCGGAGTTGGTGATGGACAGGGAGGCCTGGCCAGCTGCAGTCCATGGGGTCGAAAAGAGTCGGACACGACTAAGCTGAACTGAATAAGGACCAATTCCATAAACTTGAGTTCCGGGTTTGGTATGGCCACGGTCTCGCTGAGCGGACCCCGGGTGGACTTGACGCCCGGCCGTCCCGGGTCGGACCCGGGCGGGCCGAGGTTCCGGGAGCTCTTGGTGCGGGGACTCCCGCAGCCCCGCCCCGGAGCGGCCCCGCCCCACCTCCCTTTGTTTCCGCAGGCCCCGCCCACCGCCGCCAGCTCCCTCCCTATTGGTCGGGGGGCGGGCCCCGAACGCCGGGGAGCCGTCGGGGGCGGGGCGTCGTGGCGCGGGCGGGGCGAGTGCGCCTGCGCGGAGCCGGAGCCTGGTCGCAGCCTCTCGGCGGCCGCTGCTCCTGAGGCGCCGGAGCGCTAGCCCGAGCGGGGACCGGCTGAGGCGGCTGCGAGGCGGCCCCGCCCCGGGGCTCCATTGTTGCGGCGGCGGCGGCGGCTCTGCCGGCTGCTCGGCTCCGCCTGGCTCGGCCAGGGCGGCCTCCGACTCGGAGCGATCGCTGCCCCCGCGGCGGCCTGAGGTGAGGCGGCGGGCGGCGGGGCCGGGCCGGGCGGGGGCCCCCCGGGCGGACACGGGCCCGGGGCTGGGAGAGGGTCTCACGGCCGGGCGGCGGTCCCGGGCGGTCGAGGGGATTTTTTTTTTGGCTGTACGGCATGTAGGATTTAAGTTCCCCAACCGGGGATCAAACTTGTGCCCCTTGCAGGGGAAGCGTGGAGTCTTAACCCCTGGGCCACCAGGGAGGCCCCCATCCCTGTCTTTTGATTTAAGGAAGTCAGTTGACTCTTGCTGAATGTCGAGGATGTGGCAGACACTGCCGGGTGTTTTCACACATATGGCTGTATGGCTTTCCTCCGCTGCTGTAACAAATTGCCCCAAACTGAGTGGCTTAAAACAACACAGATTTATTATCCTACAGTAGATTAGAGGTCTAACTTGGGTCTCATCAGGCAAAAACAAGGTGTCTGCAAGGCTGTGAGATGTGTATAAGAGACAGTCCCAGGGCCGGACGGGGCTCCCGGGGCAGGACTGGGGTCCCAGGCGGCAGGGGTCTCCGAAAAAGCAGGGGTCCCAGGCCGGGCGGGGGTCCCGGGGCCGGATTGGGGTCCCGGGCCGGGCGGGGGTCTCGGGGCCGGACTGGGGTCCCAGGCGGCAGGGGTCTCCGAGAAGGCAGGGATCCCGGGAGCCGGACGGGGGTCCCCCCGGGTGTGGCACCTCCGAGCGGGGCGCCGCGGGGTCGCTTGCCCGAGGTGTGGGCCGCCGCCCTGAGCGCCAAGTGGGGACAGGGACGCGGAGCGGGACCGACCGCCGCGCGTCCGGGCGCCGGGCATTGTTTCGGCCTCGGGGTGGCTCCGAGGGGGCTCCGCGCCCGCTGGGACTCCGCGGGGATCGGCCGGTGATGCCCCCCGCGCGGGGTCCTGGTCATCCTGAGGGCGGGGACCCTGCCTCGGTCCCCGCTCCCTCCCTAGGGTGGCTGGCTCGCGCGGTGTGTCGCCCGAAGGCAGCTCTGGGTGGGCCCTCGCACGAGGGGATCCCGGACATCCTGGGAGCGGGAGACTGTCTTTGTCCCCCCCCACCACGCCCTTACCTCCACGGCTCGCGGTGTCTCACTGAGGGTAACTGAGTGGACCACCGATCGTAGGGATTCTGGTCACTCCGCGAGTGAGGGGCTCTGAGTGTTTGTGGGTCACTGAGGGTGGCTCCGCGTGGATCCGTGCGCGCGGTGTCTTGGCCACTCTGCGAGTTGGGGGGCTGTGCCCCGTCCCTACCCCTCCCTCCCCGACCCCCCGCGGCTTGTGGGGGTGTGATCGGCCCGGGGACACGCTCCCCTTTTCCCACAATAGTGCGTGCGCGCGCATGTGTCTTGGGGGGGTTCCATGTGTCGACGGGTGTCCCTGCGCGGGGAGCGGCGCCCGTCGGGCTGTAACGGGCTTGTACGTGGGGGAGAAGCATTTGGCCCGAGTCGGACAGCTGAGCCGCTCTTTTATTTATTGTCTCCTTTGCCGTGTGAACAGAAGCGGCTGCACTGGCCCCGGAACCCGCCTCTCCCAGGCCCGGTCCCCGGGGAGCGCGGGGCTGTCACTGTGCCGCCGAGGGACCGCGCGTCGGGGCTGCGGCCGGCGTTTCCTGCTGGGGCGCGAGACTCGGCCGGCCGGGCGGGAGCCGGCTCTGATTGGAGGGAGCCTGGTCCCTCTGCCCGGCGCTTCTTGATTTCTTCCGTTAGGATTGGGAAGAAGAAAAAAAAAAAAAAAGAGTCTGGAAAGCCAGATTTAACTTTGCAGCTCTCAGCGCCTGGAGAGTGGAAGAAAACTTTCCCAAGAATTTGGCGGGCTGGAGAGTGCGTTTGAAGGAGGGGAATCCACACCCGCGGAATGAGGCCAAGGCAGTTACAGTTAGAGGTCAGGTTTACCCAAGGAACAGAGGGGGTGAGGCTGTGGGTCATTCATCTACCCTTGTATGAAAACACCTATTATGTTCCAGGAGAAGTGATTCTTTTCCCCTGGGGAATACAGTGTCTAACAGGTCAGTCTTTTTCCTTTTCAAGAGCATCCTGGTCTAAGACAGAAAACTGTGCAATAGGCACAAGTAACTGTAATATCCAAATGGAAATTCTTTGTGAAGGGACAGGGTATAAATAACAGAAATGCAAGATGGAAGTGTGGCCATAGCTGCAGCTGTCGCCGTTATGAAGTCCAGACAGCCGGCTGGCCTTTCACTCTGCCTTGTCTCCGCTCACCTTTTGGTCTGTCCCATGCACCCAGCTCTGGGGCTTCCAGCTTCGCGTGCCCATTCTTACCGTATCAGTTTAGGTGACCCCTTCTTTCTGAAGGCTCCCCTGACATCTTCTCGTCCTGCCCTCTGAGAGCCGTGGTCTTCAAGGACAGGGTGGTTCTCTACAGTACCCAGAGAGAATGAGGTCTGTCTGAAGGAGAGGCCCCTTTTCTCCACCCCGGATCCAAGTCTTTCCCGTGATTTAAAATCTGCAGTTCCTCAGCTCTCCTAAGGCCTTTCAGAGGCACAGTTGCTGTCACTGTGTTTGTTGCACAGTGTGGAGTACTTAACTCGAATCTATTTGGTCTGAGTCTGGCTCTGGAATGAAGCTGCTGTTTGTTCCTGCAAAACCACTGGGCTTCAGTTTCCTCCCCTTCGAGGGTTTTAAACTAGCTAAGAACTTTGTCAGCCCTCAACCTTTAATTCTTTCAACGGAATACAGCAGAGGAAAGTTGTCTCAGTGGCAGTGGTATAAATAATGGAGATCCTTTAAAATGTAGGTTCTAAAGTGAAAGTTTTGTTTTTTGTTTCTTTCCACAAAGTTTAGTTGTGGGTGTATTCTTTGTCTCAGAGTTGAAAGACACTGTCGATGATGGAAGCTTTGGCAACTACTTGATACTGTCTTGCATATTCTTCATAATTGCATTTTACTTGGAACATCTGTGCTCTGTCAAATTGGTTTGAAGTTTTCCTTAATGAAGTTGTTGGGTTCAGAACTCTTGGCAGGAGTATGTTGCTGATCTTTTGAGTGTCATACGAAGTTGGCCAACTGCAGGCTTTTTTATGCCCCAGTCTCTAACAGAGATTTTATTTTTTAAATTTTATTTTTATTTCCTGTTGAGGTATAGCTGATTTAACAATGCTGTGGTAGTTTCAGGTGAACATTGAAGGGACTCAGCCATACATACACACATATCCATTCTGCCCCAAACCCTTCTCCCATCCAGGCTGGCACATAACTTTGAGCAAGGTTCCATGTCCATTTTAAATATAGCAGTGTGTACATGACCTTCCCAAAGTCCCTAACTATCCCTTCCCCCCAGCAACCATAAGTTCATTTTCTTAGTCTGTGAGTCTCTTTCTAACAGAGATTTTAATTTGGAGAGTATGGAACGGGTGAACGTGGGGAGTACCTTGAGTGGGTGTTTGTGGCTTTGTATAATGGATTAAAACATAGTTTAAAATTATTAGTTGCAGAGTTGCATCATGTTAAATGATCTATAAAGCTTCAATTCTAAAGAATATTGTAATTAGTCCTTTAAAATATTAATCTCCCTTCCAATTTATGTTTGGCAAGATGGGAATTTGATGTGCTTGATTCTTTTAAAGCCACATGTCTGTTGTTGAAAGGAGCTATTCTGATTTGGGTGATTACAGAAATACAACATAGATGGTAGCTGTTTAGTCAAGGAGTGATGCCACCAAATTATATTTTCATGGTAAGTAGCATTTTTTTGTCTTTATTTTGATTTGCAGCCTTTAATTAATATAGCATATTAAAAAGTGCATTGTTTTATATATGTATGCACTCCACAGTTTGTTTTGTTCCCTGGTGGCTCAGATGGTAAAGAATTTGTCTGCAATAAGGGAGATCTGAGTTTGATGCTTAGGTGGGGAAGATCCCCTGGAGAAGGGAATGGCTACTCTCTCCAGTATCCTTGCCTGGAGAATCCCCTGGACAGAGGAGCCTGGCGGGCTGCAGTGCATGGGGTCACAAAGATTCGGACACGACTGAGCAGCTAAGCACACACCTGTTTTGGGAGCAGTTTGCAGAAATGCAAATGGGTTTTCTTTGCGGTTTTCTTAGATTGTCTTAATGTTTTCACTGAAAACTAGTTGCTACTTGTTCTGCAGGCTGGTTTTTATATGGATCAAATGAAGAGGGAGCTTTCAGAGAAGAGGTTGCCTGGGGATGGAGGAGGCAGCATTTGAGCTTTCAGAGAAGAGGTTGCCTGGGGATGGAGGAGGCAGCATTTGAGCTTTCAGAGAAGAGGTTGCCTGGGGATGGAGGATTCTGCAGGCTGGTTTTATATGGATTAAATGAAGAGGGAGCTTTCAGAGAAGAGGGTGCCTGGGGATGGAGGAGGCAGCATTTGAGCTTTCAGAGAAGAGGGTGCCTGGGGATGGAGGAGGCAGCGTCTGAGCTGGGCTTGTGGCTGTCTTTCCTCCTGTTCTTCCCTGGAAGAAGACGTTGACCAGCTCTTCCCTGGGGGCCTAATTAGCGAGCTGACTTAACCTCACCTTAAAGAACTGGTGGTACTCCCCGCTTGTTTAGTTTATGATATTCTCTAAATCATCTTGTTTAAGCATTCTTTTATTAGAGCTAGAAGTTCAAAAAAAATTTTTTTTCTTAAGCTATGTAACTCTAAGTCTTGGCTGTTACCCACTCCCCCCAACCCCGCCTGCATCCCACATCAGCTACCAAATGGATTTTTCTTCTTTGTTTTCCGTTTTAAAGATCTTATCATATATATGCCTATTATTACAGGCTACATCAAAACCGTTTTGAACGTTGACAGGATGTCATATGAATAACATATTCAAGATAACTTACTCCAGTACTTTTGCACAGGAAGCTTGGCCCCAGGAAGGCTTTTGTTAAGGTCAATTACTTCCTTGAACTTTAGTTTCCCTCCTTAGCTGAAGAGATTGTCCTGAGGATAAAATGAAATCCTGTGTGTAACAGAATTTTGTAAGGTGTAAAATATGTTGCCAAGGATTAAAAGATAATGCTTCATGAAGAATGTAATGAGTCTTTTTTTTTTTTTTAACTTCAATGTTTAATATACAGATGGTCCATAACTTGAAGGGTATCAGGCAACTTCATGTAGGACTGTTTTCTATCTTTAATTGGCTAGTGTTGTTTGATATCTTAGCCTTTTGCGGGAACATCCAATTCAAGTTTCAGAGATGTTACTCTTTTTACAGTAAGGCTATGGAAGGCGCAGACTGTGGCCCTTAATGGTTTCTGTCTTACGTCCCTCTCGTTTTCATGTTCCTATGATCCTTCCTTTCCTGAAGCCTGATGGCTGGCATTCCTGTTCCTAAGGGACCTGTCTTGAGGTTGGGAAAGGCAGGAGGCGTTGCCAGGTCACGATCAACAAGAGTGCCGGTGGGTTCGCGTCTAAATGCCCTGGAGCGCGAGCCCGGGAGCCTGGCCTCAGCCCTCTGGCATCCTCGGGCCTTCTCGCCTCATGGCGCCTTGGAGACCACAGGGTCTCCCACCCACCAGGCAAGGCTGCCTTTCCCTTCCTCTCCCCCAGCTCTGAGTATCTCTGATGCGCCAGGCACTGGCAGGAGGCAAATACAAGGGCTGATAAAATACAGCGCTGGTCCACGAAGACTGTAGACACAGGCGATACGTGACGCTGTCACAGAGCCTGCCAGACGTGCGCCTGGGTCACCCGTGATGCGCCTGCGGGCAGGCGACCTGTGGAGCCTGGAAGGTGGGACCCCGTGCCTCGGAGAAGAGCTGGAGGCTTGTAGTGTAGCGGGAGAGGCAGACCTGGGTGCGACTCAGTGCAGGTAGTAGGTGCTCCCGGGGGTCTACCGGAGAGTCCGGGGGCCAGGGCGCACACTGCTGCTGCTGCTGAGTCGCTTCAGTCGTGTCCGACTCTGTGCGACCCCATAGATGGTGCCCACCGGGCTCCGCCGTCCCTGGGATTCTCCAGGCAAGAACACTGGAGCGGGTTGCCATTTCCTTCTCCAATGCGTGAAAGTGAAAAGTGAAAGTAAAGTCGCTCAGTCGTGTCCAACTCTTCATGACCCCATGGACTGCAGCCTACCAGGCTCCTCCGTCCATGGGACTTTCCAGGCAAGAGCACTGAAGTGGGGTGCCACTGCCTTCTCCCAGGGCTCACACAGTCCCACATTTATTCTCCTCTATGGTGTTTAGAGCTCATTAGGTAAGACAGGCAACGGCAGGTTTACAAGTTAAAGAAAAGGCAGTGAGTTACCTGAAGCCTGGACCTGAAGTAGACATTCTGGACAGTTTATAATTCCCCATATCTGCATGTATCAGAACAAGTCTGTGATCTCTGTTGTTTTGGATGGAGTATGACCGTTCCTTTGTTTTTTTTTTTTTGGCTGTACGGCATGTAGGATTTAAGTTCCCCAACCAGGGATCAAACTTGTGCCCCTTGCAGGGGAAGCGTGGAGTCTTAACTCCTGGGCCACCAGGGAGGCCCCCATCCCTGTCTTTTGATTTAAGGAAGTCAGTTGACTCTTGCTGAATGTCGAGGATGTGGCAGACACTGCCGGGTGTTTTCACACATATGGCTGTATGGCTTTCCTCCGCTGCTGTAACAAATTGCCCCAAACTGAGTGGCTTAAAACAACACAGATTTATTATCCTACAGTAGATTAGAGGTCTAACTTGGGTCTCATCAGGCAAAAACAAGGTGTCTGCAAGGCTGTGTTCCTTACTGGAGAATCTGATGGACAGTTGCTTGCAAGCTCATTCACATTGTCCATCAAATATAGTTGCTGCCACCTGTCGGCCTGAGGCCCCTGTTTCCTTGCTGGCTGCCAGCTGGGAGGCTGCCCCCAGATCCTAGGGGCGTCTATCTGGGACCCCGTCTGAGGTCTGTAGCAAAGTGCCTTTTGCCAGGTAATGTGACATACTCACAGGGCCCAGGGATTAGCACGTGGTCATCTTGGGGAGTCATTATTCTGCCTCCCACAATTACCCAATCCATTTATGACAACATCCAGTGACACTGTTATTATTGCCCTCAGTTCACAAATAAATAAAAGGCATCTGTATTTTAAGCAAATTGTTAGGACCATCAAGATTCTGCTTAAATGACAAGATAGTTCATCTGACTCATCCTTGAGCTGATGGTGGGGTTTATAGCAGCAGGTCAGTGAGAAAGCAGCAGAGTAAATTTTGTGTTTTGGAGTATTTAAATGGATGGGCTGCTCTGATTATAGAAGTTTTGCCAAGAAGTCATTAAAGTAATTCCTTTGTTGGAAAAAACAGCCACGTGGGGGATTTGGAATTTGAAGGACTTTTCCTCTTTGGGTGAAGAGTGCACAATTCCATGTCCGGTTCTCCAGTGGAAACAGCTGAGTCGACCCAATGGGGATTCACGTTCCTGAACTTCAGAGCATCTGTTTCGAGACTGAAGCAAACCCAGAAAACAGAGTTCATACTTTGATTGATGGTTTGAAGTGAGATGCGTCTTGTGGTCAAGGAAGCAACAGGTGATGGTCACGAGCGTTTAAGACCAAGCATGACCTCGTGGGGTCCCAGAGTCAGACCCGACTTAGGGACTGAAATAGCAACAACGTGATCTTGTTTGTTCATGCTGTTGTTCAGTCGCAAAGTCGTGTCTGACTCTTTGTGACCCCATGGACTGTAGCACGCCAGGCTCTCTGTCCTTCGCTATCTCCTGGAATTTGATCATGTAAGTGTTTTTAATAGTTTTTCATTATATATATATATATATATATTTTTTTTTCCTTCTATAAGAAATCAGAATCTAGAATCCTAAGGCTTTTTAACTCAGCCTTCAGGAATTTACCGACTGCCTGATACCCTGTGCAGAAATGTTGTGTGTCTTTGTCTGTGTGTATGTTTACTAGGGGGAGGATTTATAGCTCTCTGTTCTTTTTTGAAGGCTTTGGATTCCAGAAAGTTTAAGAACACACTGCTTAATCTGATATTCTTGCCGGTCAAGTATCAGATTTTGTTTAAAAATGAAATACCCCATTTTAAATAGAGTTACACAGACGCATAGTTTTAAGAGTCAAAAGTTCTACAGGACTTAGAACAAAAACCCAGCAGTCACCTACCCCACCCTTCTCCACCCAGATTCCCGTCCCCCGAGGCCTCCTGCTTTCAATGTTTTAGCTGTTTCTTCCAGATTTTGTGTGAGACTTCCTGCTTGGGAAGAAGACAGTTTGGGTCACCTATTCCTTCCACCCACCACCCACATCTTTTTCCTCTGTCCTCTCAGTATAATTACGTTGAAGGTTTTGGTTAAATGTTCAGCAATACCTATTATGATTATGGAAACATTATTCACAGCTGAGATATATCATCTGTTTTGCTTACTTCACTTCACTTCAGTCGCTCAGTCGTGTCCGACTCTTTGCCACCCCATGAATCGCAGCATGCCAGGCCTCCCTGTCCATCACCAACTCCCGGAGTTTACAGTTCCCTTCTTTTGTAGATTTTACCTTTTTTTCTAGAGTTGAGACTTGCCCTGCTTTGTTTTGCTTAGTTTTCTGTGCTGAAAATCTCCCCTGTGTAGGTCCACACACAGCAAGGAATATTCCATTCTGTTCTTTTATTCGGATAGGGTTTTCTGAACCTCTCACCCACCTGGTGGTGGTTTAGTCACTTAGTTGTGTTGGACTCTGCGACCCTTTGGGCTGTAGCCCTCCAGGCTCCTCTGTCTATGAGATTTCCCTGGCAAGAATACTGGAGTGGGTTGGCATTATCCTCCTCTAGGGCATCTTCCTGACCCAGGGATCGAACCTGCATCTCCTCTGTTGCCTGAACTGCAGACAGATTCTGCTGAGCAATACCCAGGTTCAGGGAGGCCCTGATTTTCTCTAAATTGTTTGCATCCCCAGGCCTGCTGCACATTCCCTGTTGCCCTGAGAATTTCTTTCACCTCTTTCCCAGGTAAGATGCCGCCTTTTTAAAAGTTTTCTCTCTTGTTTTAGTTGAGCATGTTCAGCAGCAGCTTTCTAAGAAGTAATTTTTTTTGGAAAGCTTCTAAGGAGATGGCAACCCACTCCAATACTCTTGCCTGGAGAATCCCTTGGACAGAGGAGCTTGGCGGGTTACAGTCCATGGGGTCGTGGAGCTGGGCATGACTGAGCAACTGATACACATAATGTTGGAACATTTTACTCTCGTGTTTGATGGACAGTTTGGCTGAGTGTAGAATCCTGGGTTAGAAATCATTTTCCTGCAGAGTTTGGAAGACACTGTTCAGTTGACTTTCAACGTCCAGGTGGCAGTCGATGTGCCCAGAGCCATTCCTTTGATTGTGACCTGTGTCTTCCTCTGTGTGAATTCCACAGGGCTGCACCTCGTGTTTGCAGATGCCATGGTGGCCGTGCCGTGCCGTGGAATTTGTGTCGTCCACTGTGCTGGGAGCCAGGCGGACCTCTTCCGTCTGTGGACTCCTGTCCTCTAGCCTGAATCCCTTCAGGACTTCTCTTTGCCAGTCCTTTGTCTTTTTGTTTTCCCACTGGGGAGATTTCTCCAGCTTCTCCAAAGCCTTCTTTGAATTTTGTGTTGCCATGATTGTTTCAATTTCAAGAGCTCCTTCAAAGTCCCTGAAAATATTAAAAAAATAAAAATGCTTTCCTTGTTTCAAGGATGGTGGTCAGAGGTTTTATTACACCCTGTGTCCTGGAGGAAAGGTTTATCTTTTCATGGCTTTTCAGCTTGATTATCTAATAAAACCCAAAGGATCTGAGAATAGTTTCATTACACTGCCGGAGTTTGAAAGGAGATTTTTCCATTCGGCCCATTGTTTATTGTATAATATGGAGAAAAGACTTAGCTTTTGGTCCTTGGTGGTATTAGATTTTTTTTTTTTTTTCCACACTCTGAGTCATACGGGATCTCACTTCCCCCACCAGGAGTTGAACTTACAACCCCTTCAGTGGAATGCAAAGTCCTAACCATTGGACCTCCAGAGAAGTCCCTAGAAGATGGCTTTTGTATGTCTTCAGATACCTCCGTTGAAAACATTTCTTTTCCACCCATGCCCAGGCTGCAGCTGACTTTGCCATCTGCTTTGTGCACCTAATTTTGTCCACTCTGTGTCCCGTGAGGAGCTGCCATCAATGGGTTCAGAGTTGGGAATCCTGTTTCCTTTTACTTGACCCTAGTGCTCAAGGCACATGCAGTCTCTGCGGGCAGATGAGGGTTTTTTTTTTTTTTTTTTTCTTTTGGCCATGCTATATGGTTTGTGGGATCTTATTTCCCCAGCAGCAGTGAAAGCTCAGAGTCCTAACCACTAAGCAGCCAGGGAATTCCCAAATGAGGGGAATTTTTAGCCATGGGTGGGTTGACTTCCCTGGTGGTTCAGACGGTAAAGCGTCTGCCAATGACTCAGGAGACCCAGGTTCAATCCCTGGGTCGGGAAGATCTCCTGGAGAAGAAAATGGCAACTCACTCCAGTATTCTTGCCTGGACTATCCCATGGATGGAGGAGCCTGGTAGGCTACAGTCCATGGGATCACAGAGTCAGACACAACTAAGTGACTTTACTTTCAGGTAGAGTTAGGTTTGGGGTTGTCATCTATTGTGCACCTTTCTGTCAGGAAGTTATAGAAGTGACTTCTTGGGAACAGGACAGGGTGCCTTCCAGGAGGCAGCTTTGTGGCAGATGTCCAAGAGAAAGACTACATCTGAAAGTCATTTTGGAGCCCTACTTTTTGAATGACTTTTGAAACTCATAAAGGATTTGCCTAAACATTTGCAGCATGTGATTCTGAATTAATTTAACCGTGAGAGTCAGGAGCAGTTCTCGGGGACATGGGACATGTCGCTTTCTTTTAAAATCCCATCTTCCCAGTGAATACGCGTTTGTGTGCTGGGCGGTCGTAAGTGACTTTTCTTTCTCCGGGTGGGTTAGTCATTCGCGTTTTCCTGTGCTTAAAGTGTGACCCGCTGTCTTAGTTTGCTCAGGTTGCCATAACAGGACACGTAGGCCGGGGCTTTCTGAGCAACAGGAGTTTCCTTCTCAGCATCTGGAGGCCGGGAGTCTGAGCTCAAGGTGCAGGCAGATTCTGTGTCCAGTGAGGACCTGCGTCCTGGCTCGCAGACAGCATCTCTGGCTGTGTCCGCATATGGTGGAGGGACACGGGCACTGACCGGGGTCTCTTTTCTAAGGGAACTAGTCCCCTCCAGGGACACCCCACTCTCATGACCTAATCACCTTCCAGAGGCGCCGCTCCTCCAATCCTGAGACATTGGGAGCTAGGTTTCAGCATATGAAGTCTGAGAGGACGCGGACATTCAGCCGGTTGGACCCTCTGAGAAGCTCAGACATGCTGTGTCCTCATGATGTGTTAAGTCCCTCAGTCGTGTCCGACTCTTTGTGACCCCATGGACTGTGGCCCTCCAGGCTCCTCTGTCCCTGGGCTTCTCCAGGCAGGAATCCTGGAGTGGGCGCCGTGCCCTCCTCCAGGGGATCCGCCCGACCCAGGGATCCGACCCCAGTCTCCTGCAGCTCCTGCCCTGCACATGGATTCTTTCCCGCTGGGCCACCGCGGAAGCCCGAGTCTTCACCGTGAGCCAGACTAAGCGGTCCAGAAAGGCCAACGGTGCCGTCTGGAGGCTGAGACACCACCCCCATCACGCCTGGCACTGTGTACTGAGCGCTTGCTATGCTGAGGCACAGGGCCAGACACTTTCCACCTGTATCTCTTTTAACCTTTTCAGCAGCTCTTGGGGAGGTCATGTCCTCCTTTTGCAGTTGACAAAATGAGACGAAGACTCTCAGAGGCTAGAGTTAACAGTACTGTATTGTACGTTTAAAAGTTGCTGAGAGAGTAGACCATAAGCATTCCCATCACAAGAAAAAAAAAATTGTAACTGCGCGAGGTGATTGATGCTAAGGAGCCTGTGGTCCTTTTGCAGGGCACGCGCGTGTCAAGTAGTTAGGTTGTCAGCCTAACAGTGCTGGTAGTTACTTCGAGGCGAAAACAATGAGGTGAAGAGACAGAGGAACTTTCAAGGTCACGAAGGAGGTGGGATTCCAACGCCGACGCCAGAGCCGTGACGAGCGTGCGGCCCGGCCTCTTCGTTTGTTAGGACATCCTGGTGGCCCACACCCAGGTGACTGGTGTGCCCGAGAGCTGTTCTCAGGCAGCCCCTCAGGACACAGCAGTGGGCAGAGCCAGCCCCCACGGGCAGCCCAGCCGCTGTCGACCCGCCCGGCGGGTCTTCGGTGTCTGACCCTGCCTCCCTTCCCTCCCCCGTTCAGTGGCTCAGAGAGTCTGTGCGCAGGGGCCCCTGCCCCGGTGGCTCCCGCAGCCTCACACGTCGGGAGGGGCCGTGTACAGAGACTGACCGTCGAGGCGAGACAGATGCCCTTAGGGAGGGCCGCACAAGATGCTGGGGTTTCGGAAGGTGGGCGAAGGGACCACCGAGGGGTGGTCCTGTGGGGGACCTTGCAGGGGGCATTGGCTTTCCACAGCGGAACTGAAGATTCCAGCCACCCCGTCTCACTCGGATGCCTTTTCCTGAAATCTCTGTTTCTTAGTGCAGAAAAAGGCATCGTCTCTGCACCACTTCTGTGAGTCCAGTTTTGGACATTCAGCAGGTTGGAGGCGCCTGGGCTGACAGAGGAGCCTGCATCTCCCACCTAGCGTGGCAGCTGGCGGGTGTGGTGCAGAGGTGTGTCCATGTGGCCTGGGTCCAGTCCTCCAGCTGCACAAAGACGGCTGCCATCGGGACCCAGAGACAGTTCGCTGGAAGAGACAAGGCACAGAATAGTCAGCGTGTCCCCGGGACGACAGAGAGTGGACAGACGGCCTCCCGGACAGAAGGGCTGCTGTGACTGACTCCCACGCTGCCTGCTGTCTGGACTGAGCCACCCTCTGTACCACAGTGGAAGGCGCTTCCAAGGCCCCTGACGTCCTGGCGGTCTGTCCGCATCGCCTGAGCCTCAGGGAGGGCGGCCAGGTGTGACGGCGGCACGACAGGCCCGCAGACTGACTCTGAAGAGGATTTCAGGGTTAATCGAGTCTACTGGGAATACAGGCATGAGGTGGTGCAGAAAAACCACTTTCGTATCACGGCTCATGTAGCATGAGTTAGAAGCGTCTCATACCCGGGTGAAAAATGGAAACAAACCTTGTCTTTGGGTTGCACTGGATACCGCTGCGACTTGTGTGAATAAAAGTTTCAGGCGTGGGGACCACCAGTCTGCTGTTGGGGCGTCTTGTGTTTCCCCCTGTGGGGGAAAGTGGGCCCGGAGGAGGGGCCCCACGCTTGCTGAGCACCCAATACTCGCCAGCTGTCTTACAGAAGTGTCCCCTATAATATAATTTTAGAGGTAAATATTTTTGATGAAGATGAAGATGGAGGCATAGAGATGTAAAGTTGCTCAAGGTCACATAATTACAAGTGGAGAAAATGAAATGCTTGATGAACTCAGGGGTTTGACCTTAGAAGCCCTTAATCTTTCCCGGACACTTGGTTACTTCCCTGGATAGCAGGGTTGTGACTCAAAGCTCAAGAAAGTGAGGTTTTGTGGAAAGAGGGCCCCGGGGACAGGAGGTCTCTCCAGACTTGGAATCTGCCACACTGGGCTCCTAAATTAGGGACTGACCATCTGGAGCGAAGCCCCTGGTTTAAGACTTTCTTTGTGGAAGTAGACGGAGACCAACCACATGAAAGGCAAAGGCTATTGATTCAGAGCTGGCTTATGGCGAAGGGGTTGGCCTCCGTCACTTGTGCTTGGCAGAGGCTCAGCGGAGGGGGCGAGGTTCCTGGTGGAGCAAAGGGGGCTCAGGGTGCCTGAGGGCATCCAGGGCCTCTAGAGGAGTGTCCAGGTGACTGATCAGGGGGCAGGTAGGTTGGTCCTGAGTTGGAAGCGGGACGGAGATTAGGAAGGCCGTCAGACGCTGGTCTGGTCCCGGCCTAGAGGAGTGTCCAGGTGACTGATCAGGGGGCAGGTAGGTTGGTCCTGAGTTGGAAGTGGGACGGAGATTAGGAAGGCCATCAGACGCTGGTCTGGTCCTGGCCTAGAGGAGTGTCCAGGTGACTGATCGGGGGCAGGTAGGCTGGTCCTGAGTTGGAAGCGGGACGGAGATTAGGAAGGCCGTCAGACACTGGTCTGGTCCTGGCCTAGAGGAGTGTCCAGGTGACTGATCGGGGGCAGGTAGGCTGGTCCTGAGTTGGAAGCGGGACGGAGATTAGGAAGGCCGTCAGACGCTGGTCTGGTCCTGGCCTAGAGGAGTGTCCAGGTGACTGATTGGGGGCAGGTAGGTTGGGCCTGAGTTGCAAGCGGGACGGAGATTAGGAAGGCTGTGAGATGCTGGTCTGGTCCCGGCCGATGGTCGTGGCGGCTGCTGTCTGGCTTCCGTGGTGGTCTCTGGTGACAGCGGTCTGTCCTCCGGAAGGTCTGGCTCGCAGCAGGCTGGCTGGGGGCTGGCAGCTGCAGGCCGAGGGTCCGAGCTCTGCTTTCGCACGGTCTGGCCATGGTCTTGTATACTGCCTTTCATCTTTCTTTTCTTGTTAGAAATATTAAGAAATTAGAGGACTTCCCCAGCCATCCAGTGGTTAAGATCTGCCTGCCATAGCAGGGGACACAGGTTCAATCCCTGGCCCAAGAAGACCCCACATGCTGCAGAGCAGCTCAGCCCGTGGGCCGTGACTGCTGAGCCTGCGCTCAGTGAAACCGAAGCAGAGAGCAGCTCAGTTGCTTGCTCAAGCTCTTGGCGTTATTTCTGAGAGAGACAGCACCTGCTGGTTTCAGGAAGTGTTTATTGAGCATGTCCTCTGTAAGGGGTACTGTCCTGAAATTGCATTTAGGGATGGGGTACAGGGCAAGAGACCCGAGTTTGATCCCTGGGTCAGGAAGATCCCTGGAGGAGGACGTGGCAACCCACTCCAGTATTCTTGCCTGGAGAATGCCATGGAGGAGGCGCCTGGCAGGCTGCAGTCCCTGGGGTCACCAAGGGTTGGACGCGACAGAGCAGCTGACACTCACTTTCACACAGGGGAGACAGTCCACGCCACCTGACCTGCTCGTGGAAGGAGGGAGGGGCCCTGTGGGGAGCAGAGGGAGGGGTCTCTGGAAAATGCACACGGTTCTGATGTTCCTGCAGCCTGGTCCGAGGCCCAGTTCTTGCAGAAACGCTTCCCAGAGACTTGATTTTGATTTTGGCTCACCTGAGACTGAAAGGGAGAGTCGCTCAGTCGTGTCCGACTCTTTGCGACCCCGTGGACTATGCAGTCCGTGGAATTCTCCAGGCCAGAATTCTGGAGTGGGTAGCCTTTCCCTTCTCCAGGGGATCTTCCCAACCCAGGGATCGAGCCCAGGTCTCCCGCGTTGCGGGCGGGTTCTTTACCGGCTGAGCCACCGGAAGCCCAGGAAGCCTGAGCCTGAGTGGCCTTTAGTGTGAACCAGCCTGAGTCCCGGCCTTGAAGGTCAGAGCTGCTGCCCCTCTAGGTGGCCCGCCGTCACCCCCTCACTCCTGTGGGGGCGTCACAGGGGCTGGAGTGCTGCGCCTGCAAGCGGCTCAGTGGGTGTCTCGTAGCGCGTGGACTTGATGCTGGTTGTGAAGGATCAGACTTTCACGCTCTTTCCCGCCTCGAAGAAGGTTTTCCCGTGTCTTGGGCTTTGCTACGAGGCCACAGAGCAGGGCCTGGCTCTTCGCTGGGTGACACACGTGTTGAGTGCTCAGTCGCTCAGCCACGTCCGACCCTGCGACCCCGTGGACTGCAGCCCGCCAGCCTCCTCTGTCCCTGGGGTTCTCCAGGGAAGAATACTGGACTGGGCTGCCATTTCCTCCTCCAGGGGATCTTCCAGACCAGGGGCTGGACCTGGCTCCCCCTTACTGCAGGCGGGTTCTTTACTGCTGGGCCGCCAGGGGAGCCCGCGTTGTGTGCCTGCGAGCAGAGAGCTCTGGACCGGGTGCAGGAGGCAGTGCCGCGTGCCGCGGGGTCACTGGCTGGAAACGTTCCTGCAACAGCGGCATCAGCTGGCTGGACCTGGCTCCCCCTTACTGCCGGCGGGCTCTTTACTGCTGGGCCGCCAGGGGAGCCCGCGTTGTGTGCCTGCGAGCAGAGAGCTCTGGACCGGGTGCAGGAGGCAGTGCCGCGTGCCGCGGGGTCACTGGCTGGAAACGTTCCTGCAACAGCGGCATCAGCCTGACAGAGCGGCAGGGCCTCTGCTCTGTGCTTCCCCTGCTCTCTGGCAAGCTTTGTTTGGGCGCCTGCTGTATGGAAGGCGTGGCTTCAGCTTTTGTTACTGGGCGTTATAGCAGCTGGTGCCTCCTCTGCGGTCACTCCTTGTGCTGCGGTTTCTTTAAGGCAATCTCCTGCCCAGATCACCTGCCTGATTCGAGGCGTTCCCGGTTTCTGAGCACCCCGGGAGGTGTGTTCTCGGGGGGAAGTACTCCTGTCTGTTTGGTGGTCTCTGGTGACAGTCCAGGTCGACAGGGTCTGTAATGCGTTGTCTGAAACCCCTGCCCACCCTCTGCCTCCCCTTCCTTCTCCTCCTTCTCCCTGCTTTCTTTTCTTTCTTTTAAAATATTTCTTATTAAAAATTGAGCAAGTATTTTGGTTTCCTTCATTTGCTCTTCTTTGCTAATTGCATGTTGAGTGAGCCCGAGGAAGTGAGCAAGATTTTGCTTCCCTTCAGTGATGATAACAGCTACCGTTAACTGAGAGCTGGACCGTGTGCCGGGCATTGAGAAGTGGCTTTTAATCGTCACACTCAGCCAGCTGGGATAGATGGTGCTCACCCCCAGTTAATTGGGAGGGGGATTAGCTCAGAGAGCTTGAGGCATCCTCCCAAAGTCACACAGCCAGAAAGTGGCAAAGCAGAATCAAACACAGGTTGTCTGTGTAGATGGATGGTCTGATTCCAAAATGGGCTTATAACTCCTGGAGGCCATAGAGCTGAACTTAGGTCGGAATGGCTGTGACGTAGCTGCCTTTATGTATCTTTATTATTGACAGATATTTCAGTTCAGTTCAGTTCAGTTCAGTCGCTCAGTCGTGTCCGACTCCTTGCGACCCCATGAATCGCAGCACGCCAGGCCTCCCTGTTCACCACCATCTCTTGGAGTTCACTTAGACCCACATCCATCGAGTCAGTGATGCCATCCAGCCATCTCATCCTTGGTCGTCCCCTTCTCCTGCCCCCAATTCCTCCCAGCATCAGAGTCTTTTCCAATGAGTCAACTCTTCGCATGAGGTGGCCAAAGTACTGGAGTTTCAGCTTTAGCATCATTCCTTCCAGAGAAATCCCAGGGTTGGCCTCCTTCAGAATGGACTGGTTGGATCTCCTTGCAGTCCAAGGGACTCTCAAGAGACTTCTCCAACACCACAGTTCAAAAGCATCAATTCTTCGACGCTCAGCCTTCTTCACAGTCCAACTCTCACATCTATACATGACCACAGGAAAAACCATAGCCTTGACTAGACAGATATTTACTTAAAGTAAACTTCCTTGCCTTCAATAAATATGGAGTATTTGAAATCTTATATTTCAATCTTGCAGTTTACACTTTAGGTTTGCCGTTGATAGACATATTTATTATTCAGTCACAGCTTTATAGTGATGACCTTTTCCCTGACATCTGCTAAGTTGCTTCAGTCATGTCCAACTCTGAGCAATCCTATAGACTGTAGTCCACCAGGGTCCTCTGTCCATGGGATTCTCTAGGCAAGAATCCTGGAGTGGGTTGCCATTTCCTCCTCCAAGGGATATTCCAGACCCAGGGATCAAACCCACATCTCTTATATCTCCTGCATTGGCAGGCAAGCTCTTTACCTCTAGCGTAGCACCACCTGGGAAGCCCAGTGGGAAATGAATCCCTAATTAATAGACACACAGGCTAATTGTTTTCATTGTTGCTCATTTTTAGCTGCTGCTTAGGCTTTGCTTGTGATACTCGTGTCAACAGGATCTGCTGTCATAGGTAGAAATCAGAATATTAAGGAAAGAATACTTACGGTTTCCAACCTTTCAAACTGGACATTTTACATTGTTCAGTATATAATTAGAATTAAAGCTTTACAAAACAGTACTGTAATATAGATGATGAACCAGCATGATTTTTAATTTCATTAAACATGGAGCTGGTTGCCTGGAGCAATTGGACATCCACAGGCCAGAAAAAAAAAAAAAAATGAACTTTGATCTCAGCCTCACACCTTATACAAAAGTTAGCTCAAAATGGACCACAGACTTAAATGTAAAATGTAAAACTATTAAACTCTGAGGAAAGAAGAAACAAAACAAAATCTTTAAGGTCTGTGCTCAGTTGCTCAGTCATGTCCGACTCTTTGTGACTCCATGGACTGTAGCCCACTAGGCTTCTCTGTCCATGGGATTTCCCCGGCAATAATCCTGAAGGAAATCAGCCCTGAATATTTGCTAGAAGGCCTGATCCTGAAGCTGAAGCTCCAATACATTAGTCACCTGATTTGAAGAAGTGACTCATTGGAAAAGACGCTGATGCTGGGAAAGATTGAAGGCAGGAGAAGGGGATGACAGAGGATGAGATGGTTGGACGGCATCACCGACTCGGTGGACCTGTGTTTGAGCAAGCTCCGGGAGATAGCAAAGGACAGGGAAGCCTGGCATGCTGCAGTCCATGGGGTTGAAAAGAGCTGGACACGGCTGAGTGACTGAACTGAACTGAATGTTGGAGTGGGTTGCCTTTTCCTCCTCCAGGGGATCTTGCCAGCCCAAGGATCAAACCCAAGTTTCCTGTGTCTCCTGCATTGGCAGGTGGGTTCTTTACCACCGTGCCACCTGGGAAGCCCTGTGAGGTTTAGGGCTCAGCAGAACGTTCTTATCTGGACTTGACCCTGAAAGCACAAACCTGATACATTGGGCTTCATCAGGATTGAAACTTTGCTCTGCTGAAGATTTTACCAGTGGGAAAAGGGAAGGGTGCGGGGAGAGAAAAGGTAAGAGTGGGAACTGAGAGGTACACACTACTCTACATAAAAAAAATAAGCTGCAAGGATATATTGTATAGCACAGAGAGTACAGCCAGTATTTTGTGATAGCTTTAAACGGAGCATAATTATAAAACATTGAATCACTATGTTGTATATCTGAAAACTAATTTAATACTGTAAATCAAGTATCCTTTAATAGAAATAAACCTGTTAATCAACATGTCATCTTCCTATGAAGAGGGAAAGACAAAAGACTGTGTTAAGAGGTTGAAAAGACAAGCTACAGATCAGGAGAAAGTATTTACAAACCACGTATGTGATAAAGGACTAGTGTTTGGAATATATATATTGAAAAAGAACTCTCAAAGTTCAGCAGTAACATAAACAGTCTAAACAGAAAATAGGTAAAAGACGTGAAGAGACGTTTCATTAAAGAGGATGCATGGATGAGAAGGAAGCACCTGAAAATATC
This sequence comes from Cephalophus harveyi, assembly GCA_006410635.1. Classification (NCBI taxonomy): domain Eukaryota; kingdom Metazoa; phylum Chordata; class Mammalia; order Artiodactyla; family Bovidae; genus Cephalophus; species Cephalophus harveyi. The sequence goes on along the minus strand of SJYT01048754.1, from coordinate 156,738 downwards.
TTGAATATCATTAACCATCGGGGAAATGCTGGTTAAGACTGCAGTGAGGTGTTACTGCACACCTCCAGGAATTGGCTAAAATAAAAAATTGTGACCCCACCAAATGCTGGTGAAAATTCAGGAAAACTGGGTCATCCATGGCTGATGGGAACGTATAGTAGTGTAACCAGTCTGGAGAACAGTTTGGCAGTTTCTTAAAAAAAAAAAAAGGCAAAAAACACATGTCGGATAGTTAGGGAGTTTGGATGGACAGGTACACACTGCTATATGTAACATGGATAAAGGGAGTTTGGATGGACAGGTACACAATGCTCTATGTAACATGGATAACCAACAGGGACCTACTATATAACACAGGGAGCTCTGCTCAATATTGTGTAACAATGTAAACGGGAAAATAATTGGAGAAAGAAATTGGAAGCGATAGACGCATGTATGTGTAAGTGAGTCGCTGTGCTGTGTACCTGAAACCGACACAGCGTTGTTAAGCAACTATCCTCTAATACTAAAAAAAAGAAACCAAAGACTAAACGTGAAGCTACCACAGGACCGAGCACTTCCACTCAGGCCAGTTTATCCAGAGAGACGAGGACTTAGGTTCACACAAGAACCTGAGCCTTAATGTTTGCGGCAACTTTGTTCATAATACCCAGAAATTGGAGACAACCCAGATGTTTTCCGGGGCTGAGTAGGTTTAAGGGATACGGTACATCCAATCCCATGGAACATAACTCTGCAGTGAAAATAAATGAATTAATATATTCAACAATCTGTGTGACTCTCCAGAGAATTATTTTTTGCTCAGTTGCTAAGTCGCGTCTGTCTGTTTTCGACCCCATGGACTGCAGCGCACCAGGCTCCTCTGTCCTCCACCATCTTCTGGAGTTCGTCCAAACTCATGTCCATTCAGTCGGTAATGCTGTCCAACTCTCTCCTTCTCTGCCACCCCCTTATTTTGCCTTCAGTCTTTCCCAGCATCGGGGTCTGTCCCCTGAGTCGGTTCTTCACATCAGGTGGCCAAAGTATTGGAGCTTCAGCTCCAGCAACAGTCCTTCCAGTGAATATTTAGGGTTGATTTCCTTTAGGATTGACTGGTTTGATCTCCTTGCTGTTCAGAGAATTATAACTGAGTGAAAAAGAAAGCCAACTCCCAAAGTTTACACAGTGTATGAGTCCATTTATATAGCATTCTTGAAATTACAGAATTGTATAAATGGTGAGCAAATTAGTGGGCTAGAGGTTAAGAACCGGGGAGGGGGCGGGCAGGGAGGACAGTGATTATAAAAGGGCAATGTGAGGAGTCCTTGTGGTGCTCGAAGTGGCCTGTATTTTGACTGTTTTCATGCCAGCATCCTGGTGTGAGACTGTGCTATGGTTTTGTAAGATGTTACCACTGGGAGAAATTAGGTAAAGAATATATGGAATTAGGGGCTTCCCTGGTGGCTCAGATGGTAAAGAATCTGCCTGCAATGCAGGAGACCTAGGTTTGATTTCCTGGGTTGGGAAGATTCCCTGGAGTAGGGAATAGCAACCCATTCCAGTATTCTCGCCTGGAGATTTCCACGGACAGAGGAGCCTGGCAGGCTACAGTCCACGGGGTTGCAAGAGTCAGACACGACTTAGCAACTAACTGGGATTAGGGATTTCCCTATTGGTCCAGTGATTAAGACTCTGTATTCCCAGTGCAGGGGGCCTGGGTTCGATCCCTGATTGGGGAGCTGGATCCCACATGCCACAGCTCAGATCTCGTGGGCCACAACTAAGACCCGATGCAGCCAAATAAATATTTTTTAGAAGATCGCATGGGATTATATATGTTTGTTTAACTGAATTGCTTTGCTGTACACATGAAACTAACGCATAAATATTATGAGTCAACCATGCTCCAATATAAAATAAAGATTAGAAAGGAGTGTATGGGATTTCTTCTTTCTTATAATTGCATGTAAGGCTACAGTTATTTCAAAGTAAGAAAGTTTAATAAAAATATGCTGGTTGCTAAGCATTCAGTTGATTATGTTTTTTGCTGGAGAACTCTTCCAGAGGAATTTAAGACCTTCTGGCTTTTCGGGAATCTTTATGGTTCTTCTGAGATTTTACATGCCCATTATAGAGAAGTCAAACAGTGCAGAAAAGTGCACATGTGAATGTTTAAAAAAAAACTCACCCTAGTCCCATCCTCCGGAGATCACCATCGACTTGAAGGTGGAAGTTGCTCAGTCGTGTCTGACTCTTTGCGACCCCTGGACCATACAGTCTGTGGAATTCTCCAGGCAGTATACTGAAGTGGATAGCTGTTCCCTTCTCCAGGGGATCTTCCCAACCCCGGAATCGAACCCAGGTCTCCCACACTGCAGGTGGATTCTTTACCAGCTGAGCCACAAAGGAAGCCCAAGAATTCTGGAGTGGGGAGCCTATCCCTTCTCCAGGGTGTCTTTCCAACCCACTGCCATGACAGTCCTCAGGAGGAAATGCTACAAGTATTCCCTTCACCACACATTCAGTTTGCTTTCCTTCTGGAGCCTGCCATGGCAGTGCATCCCCGCATTTTGATGTCAGGAAGCCAAAGCTCAGAGAATTTGGGTGACTTGATCACGGGTGCACTGAGTTAATGGCAGAGCTGGCTCCTCAGTGTTAAGACCCTTCCTAGTACCTTGCCCGCGCCAGCCCTGCCCTTTCTTCTCCTTGTCCCTTGGAGCAGTGGTTCTCCAGGAGTGGTGGTCCTCCAGCCAGCACGCCTCTGTCACCTGGGAGCTTGTTACAAGTGCAAATTATCATGCCCCTACCTCTGGAATCAGCGTTTTTCTTTTTTGCCTTGCTGTGCGGCATTCGGGATCTTAGTTCCCCGATGAGGGATCGAAGCTGCAGCCCCTGCATCGGAAGCTTGGCGTCTTAACCACTGGACCACCAGGGCAGTCCCTTGAAATCGGGATTTTTGTTGTGCTGAGGCCTCTGAGTGGTTCTGAGGATGCTCTGCAGGCCTGACAGTGGTGTTTGAACAGCAGATTGCTGTGCACTGAAGAACAGACGTGTGGAGGGCCTCTCACCACGGCTTCTGCTGTGATTCACGCACAGTCTGGCCGTTTGTCTCCCCCATTCAGTTCTGAGCTCCCTGCTGTGTGAGCTCCCGGGCTCTGCAGGGCTCTCCAGCTTCTATGTCCAGGTGCTCAGAGTCATTGACTCAATAAAAGAGCTGGTGAACTTGACATTGGGTTTGATGGCTCAGTTTCTGTCCCAGCTCCTGGTGTCTGGATGGTCGCTTCTGCTAAGTTCACTCCTTGCTTTTCTTCCCTTGCTCCCTTCCACAGTTTCAGGGGTCTAGTCTGCTCCGTGCTGGACTTTGCAAATAAAAAATGATCGAGTGGGTTGCTGTATTTAAAATGGATAACCAACAAGGACCTACTGTACACCACATGGAACTCTGCTCAGTGTTACGTGGCAGCCTGGGTGGGAAGGGGGGTCTGGGGGAGGATGGATACGTATGCATATATGGCTGAGTCCCTTCGCTGTTCACCTGAAATTGTCACAACATTTGTTTCTTAATTGGCTTATACCCCAACATAAGATTAAAAAAAATGGTTGAATGTTAAAAAATGACTACGTCCCTCAACTGGAGTTGCTTCTGCAGCTCAAGTCCAACCTCTTCCCCCTCTCTCTTCCAGATCCGACTCCCCTGCGCGGTTTGTTTTTACTGAGTTAATGCATCCTTACTCATTTGTCGCTCAGACGAGACCCCTCCTTGGTTCTTACTCTCCTTTCACCTCTGGGTCTAATTAGACCTCATTGTACGTTTCTTGCGTGTGTATTTTTTTCTCTCTCTACTCTCACTGTTTCTGCTCTGGGCTAGAACCTCATTGTGTTGCATTTGAATCGTTGTAATAAACATTGAATACTTTATGTACTTCATTTTCCACATCGCCCCTAGGATGATCTTTCCAAAACACAAATGAATTCTGTTTGTCTGTGCAACTAGCTCAGCAAGGGTGCAAGTTTTGGTAGAAACGTTATTCCCTATCTTTGGGCATCCCAGGGACCCTGGGGAGACAAACCTGCTCGTCTGTAAGACCAGGGAGGGACCCTGGGAGGGGCCACGTGGGATGCTGGCAGCGCTGCTGATGCCCGCTAGCGCCAGGAGGCCTCTCGTCGTGGTTCTGAAACTCGCTGGATGTCGCTGGAGAAGCTCCTCCTCCGTGTCTGTGCGTTTTGGTTTCATTCTCCCAAGAGAGGGGTGTGATGAGACGTCCTGGCCGATCACACACAGGCCTGCAGGGAGGAGCAGGTGAGATGCGTGGAGGCAAAGCTCTGCAGTCTGCTAAGGCGTTTACATGCTGTGGGGGTGACGTGGTGTAAACAGCGTTTCTGGAATAATTTAAAGCCCGGTCGTAGGTCTGCCTCAGGGCACCAGCGGGTCCTTGTGTGTGGTGGTAGCTGTGACACGGGGCACCCCCCACCGCCACCCAGCACAGCACTAGGGTCTCTTTACTGAGGAGTTACAGCTGCCCGAGGGCGCCCCTCCCCGACCCACAGCCTGGAAAGGAGGCTCTTCCTGCCTATATTTATTGGCACCAGCTCAGCGCCTTAGGGACCGAAGGCGCAGGGAGAGCCGTGGAGAAAGAGCTCACCGCCCCCTCGCCAGTCCGCCTGCGGCCCATGGTGGGGGTGGGAGAGGGACCGGGGGAGCCGGGTGGGCAGTCACTTCACGGTAACTTGCCAAAGCCTTTCTCAACCCATCTGCTCACAGAAGTGACCCGCATGAAAAGTAAAAGATCTGCTGGAGCCAGATGGACTGGATTAGTCCGGTACGTTTATGGCTTTTGCGGCCTCAGAACAGCCCGTGACAGAGCTGCCAGGATCTGATAGCTTTCTGGGGAGTGCTGGGTCAGCCAAGGGGCTGGAGAGGGCGGGCCGTCCACGCCCTGCGCTCTGGCCTGGCCCTGGTCCCGGAAAGCGACGCCTAGGGGGGGTCTCTCAAGTCCGTTTCTTAACCTCCTTAGGCTGTGGTGACTTTCGTCTGTAACAGCCACCCACAGCAAAGGGCTCCTCTGAGGACTGGACGAGGCAGCGTGGTGACACGTGGACATGGAGAAGGCCTGGAGGAGACGGGCTGCAACTGGGGGCAGTGAGGAGCGTCAGGCACGTGGAAGGCACGCCAGGTGTTTGAGGGATGGATGAATGACTGCCTGCGTGGGTGAGAACCCCTCCACTCTTGGGTCAGGGCTCAGAGCACGTGCGGCCCGCTGTCCCCGGCCACTCAGTAGCCTGGTTGCTTAGATCTTTGCTTTCACTTGTGACGGCTTAAGAATGGGCAAAGTCCTTTGGTTATTTTTCTGGTCAGTGGCAGGAATTCCTTTTTGTCACTCCGAGGCTCTGGAAGTGACCCCTGCCTTCTCATGCTTGACCCTCTCATTCAGCTGGCGGCCACCCTGAGACCAGAGGGGACAAGGGGCTTCCCTAAGGTGACGCTGCTTATTGGCCCCGGGGCCAGGACTAGGGCTTAGACCTCCCTGATAGCTCAGCTGATGCTGGGGAAGATTGAGGGCAGGAGGAGAAGGGGACAACGGAGGATGAGATGGTTGGATGGTATCACCGACTCCATGGACGTGAGTTTGAGCAAGCTCTGGGAGTTGGTGATGGACAGGGAGGCCTGGCATACTGCAGTCCATGGGGTCACAGAGTTGGACATGACTGAGTGACTGAACTGAACTGATAGCTCAGTTGGTAAAGAATCTGCCTGCAATGCAGGAGATTCCTGGGTTGGGAAGATCTGCTGGAGAAGGGATAGGCTATCTACTCCAGTATTCTTGGGCTTCCCTTGTGGCTTAGCTGGTAAAGGGAGACCTGGGTTCGATCCCTGGGTCGGGAAGATCCCCTGGAGAAGGGAAAGGCTACCCACTCCAGTATTCTGGCTTGGAGAAGTCCACGGACTGTATAGTCCATGGGGTCACAAAGAGTCGGACACGACTGAGCGACTTTCACTTCACATCGCCCCTAGGATGATCTTTCCAGAACACAAATGAATTCTGTTTGTCTGTGCAACTAGCTCAGCAAGGGTGCAAGTTTTGGTAGAAACGTTATTCCCTATCTTTGGGCATCCCAGGGACCCTGGGGAGACAAACCTGCTCGTCTGTAAGACCAGGGAGGGACCCTGGGAGGGGCCACGTGGGATGCTGGCAGCGCTGCTGATGCCCGCTAGCGCCAGGAGGCCTCTCGTCGTGGTTCTGAAACTCGCTGGATGTCGCTGGAGAAGCTCCTCCTCCATGTCTGTGCGTTTTGGTTTCATTCTCCCAAGAGAGGGGTGTGATGAGACGTCCTGGCCGATCACACACAGGCCTGCAGGGAGGAGCAGGTGAGATGCGTGGAGGCAAAGCTCTGCAGTCTGCTAAGGCGTTTACATGCTGTGGGGGTGACGTGGTGTAAACAGCGTTTCTGGAATAATTTAAAGCCCGGTCGTAGGTCTGCCTCAGGGCACCAGCGGGTCCTTGTGTGTGGTGGTAGCTGTGACACGGGGCACCCCCCACCGCCACCCAGCACAGCACTAGGGTCTCTTTACTGAGGAGTTACAGCTGCCCGAGGGCGCCCCTCCCCGACCCACAGCCTGGAAAGGAGGCTCTTCCTGCCTATATTTATTGGCACCAGCTCAGCGCCTTAGGGACCGAAGGCGCAGGGAGAGCCGTGGAGAAAGAGCTCACCGCCCCCTCGCCAGTCCGCCTGCGGCCCATGGTGGGGGTGGGAGAGGGACCGGGGGAGCCGGGTGGGCAGTCACTTCACGGTAACTTGCCAAAGCCTTTCTCAACCCATCTGCTCACAGAAGTGACCCGCATGAAAAGTAAAAGATCTGCTGGAGCCAGATGGACTGGATTAGTCCGGTACGTTTATGGCTTTTGCGGCCTCAGAACAGCCCGTGACAGAGCTGCCAGGATCTGATAGCTTTCTGGGGAGTGCTGGGTCAGCCAAGGGGCTGGAGAGGGCGGGCCGTCCACGCCCTGCGCTCTGGCCTGGCCCTGGTCCCGGAAAGCGACGCCTAGGGGGGGTCTCTCAAGTCCGTTTCTTAACCTCCTTAGGCTGTGGTGACTTTCGTCTGTAACAGCCACCCACAGCAAAGGGCTCCTCTGAGGACTGGACGAGGCAGCGTGGTGACACGTGGACATGGAGAAGGCCTGGAGGAGACGGGCTGCAACTGGGGGCAGTGAGGAGCGTCAGGCACGTGGAAGGCACGCCAGGTGTTTGAGGGATGGATGAATGACTGCCTGCGTGGGTGAGAACCCCTCCACTCTTGGGTCAGGGCTCAGAGCACGTGCGGCCCGCTGTCCCCGGCCACTCAGTAGCCTGGTTGCTTAGATCTTTGCTTTCACTTGTGACGGCTTAAGAATGGGCAAAGTCCTTTGGTTATTTTTCTGGTCAGTGGCAGGAATTCCTTTTTGTCACTCCGAGGCTCTGGAAGTGACCCCTGCCTTCTCATGCTTGACCCTCTCATTCAGCTGGCGGCCACCCTGAGACCAGAGGGGACAAGGGGCTTCCCTAAGGTGACGCTGCTTATTGGCCCCGGGGCCAGGACTAGGGCTTAGACCTCCCTGATAGCTCAGCTGATGCTGGGGAAGATTGAGGGCAGGAGGAGAAGGGGACAACGGAGGATGAGATGGTTGGATGGTATCACCGACTCCATGGACGTGAGTTTGAGCAAGCTCTGGGAGTTGGTGATGGACAGGGAGGCCTGGCATACTGCAGTCCATGGGGTCACAGAGTTGGACATGACTGAGTGACTGAACTGAACTGATAGCTCAGTTGGTAAAGAATCTGCCTGCAATGCAGGAGATTCCTGGGTTGGGAAGATCTGCTGGAGAAGGGATAGGCTATCTACTCCAGTATTCTTGGGCTTCCCTTGTGGCTTAGCTGGTAAAGGGAGACCTGGGTTCGATCCCTGGGTCGGGAAGATCCCCTGGAGAAGGGAAAGGCTACCCACTCCAGTATTCTGGCTTGGAGAAGTCCACGGACTGTATAGTCCATGGGGTCACAAAGAGTCGGACACGACTGAGCGACTTTCACTTACTAGGACTGGAGTCCTCAATCCCTTGAGCCCCAGCGGCTCTCTTTTCTGTATTGTGTGAGTTTTCTGTTTCCATCCTTGACAGTGTGGTAAATCTAAGATGCCTTGTGCTCTTTAGAGGGGAGGGTGCACTTCCAGGATGGAAAATGGCCCAGACTTGAATTTTTCTTTCATGCAGCTTTCTCGTGGCTCAGAGTTGATCCCTGGCTACTGACCGGGAATGTAAAGGAAGTTGTTTTGTGTGTAAACTTTCACCAGAGTCTTTTTTCACCTGGGAGTTTATTTGGCTTGGACTGGAATAAATCTCTGGCATTGATTTCTTTATTCCAGAGGCACAGAGACCTGTGCGCTCTTTTTGAGGGCTTTGAGCCAGACTTGTCTCACTCTGCCTTGTTTCCTCGTGCCTAGAGTTTCAGTGAGTGTTGGTGAACGGGTGGAAGTGTGTGAGCGCTGGGCTGTGGGCTGCACCCCTTCTCCCCTGGAGGATGTGTGCTCTCTGCACACCTTCTGGAGTAGAATCCCCGGGAATGGAGCTTTGGCGTCTAGAGGCCCTGCAAGAGGTGATTATGGTAGACGGTGAGGCTGAGCGCCAGTGTCCAAGGTGAGGGGAGTCCCAGGTGATGTGAGCGCCTTCTGCTCTCAGCAGCGAAGAAGGGTTTGCGGTGCTGTTGGGGTGACTAAGAACATTGTGCAAATAGATGTGGAAATTACATAAACGCTGCTTCCTGGGGGCTCAGATGGCTCAGAATCCTCTTGCAGTGTGGAGACCCAGGTTTCATCCCTGGGTTGGGAAGATCCCATGGAGAAGGAAATGGCTACCCACTCGAATATTTTTGACTGGAGAATCCCATGGACAGAGGAGCCTGGCGGGCTACATGGGATCACAAAGAGTCAGACACGGCTGAGCAACTAACGCTTTCACTGTTTTCACTGTTCACATCCTATTAATATTTACCGTGAGCATGTCTGTCAGCCCCTCGGTTTATGCGAGGGGTCATCTACCCACTCTTCTTTCTGCTCGTGGAGTGATGCGATGACAGCTGGTCACGCAGGGCCAGCGCAAGTCTCGTCTGATTGGCCTCGGAGGACTTGGGGTGTCTAGCGCCGTGTGGGTATTTGTTGCCCTCCTGTCTGCTCTAGCCCCGTGCCCAGCAGCTGATAAGCGTTACCTCTGAGCAAGGCCTGTAGAGTCAGGCTGCCTGGCTCTTGCTGACGAGCCATGAGATTTGGGGACGGTTGTAAGACTTGTCTACAGCTCACTTTCAGACAGGAGCCACTGTCATCTCACAGGAGGGTTTGAGGTTCAAGTGCTAACACGGATATAAAGCGAGCAGTTCAGCGCCTCTGCCAGCACGCGGCAAGTGCTTGGGAACGCTGCCAGCAGCTAGTCGCATCCTAGAGTTTTTCTTTCTTATTAGTTTTTTTTAATCATTTAGATTTTCAATGTACGTATTCAGAGCTAATACATTTGTCAGAGATAGTTCATCCTTAGCCTTAGAACCAAAGGTTTCTTTAGCTTTAACTTGTGGAGGGTACTTAGGTATCAGCCCCGTGAGCACCTTGCTTCCAGTGAGTGTAGCCAAGGGATTTCACACCTGGAGCCCTCCTCTGAAAGCTGATTTTAATCTGTTTGCGTGACGGGTCCTGGAGCTCCATTTGCTTCTTTGGTTTCTTCCCGGACACTCCCCTGCGGTGCGTTCCGGCACCCAGGGGTGGTTTCACTGAGGCCTCATTAGTAGCCTTAGGGGATGTGAGCTTACGCTAGAGGGAGCGCTGAGGTGCTGTTACTTATGGGTTAGGTGCTTCCTGTGGCCCCCTGTGCCTTTCCTTCTTAGCTGTCTCCCAGCAAACTGATACTGTTTTCATCTGTTCCTCGTCTGTGCTCAGTTGCTCAGCCCTGTCGTACTCTTTGCAACCCCACGGATTATAGCCCCCCCGGCTCCTCTGTCCATGGGATTTTCTGTGCAAGAATACTGGAGTGGGCCGCCGTTTCCTCCTTCAGGGGATCTTCCCAACCCAGGGCTCGAACCCGCGTCTCCCGTGTCTCCCGCCTTGGCAGGCGGATGCTTTCCCGCTGAGCCGCCAGGGCGTCCCCAGCCTTTCCCCATTAGACTAGGAGTTCTCTCTGAACCAGGACTCCGGTCGTTGCTGTCAATGCCACATCCTCCTCGCTTAGCAGTATCTAGCACCTCGGAAGTGCTCACAGTATTTAACGAATGATAACACAGCAGAGCGCAGGCTAAATCCACACGGTAACATTAAGCTACGTGGTATGAAATCTGCGTCGACTCAGTTCACCACATCAGCCTTGTCGATGCCAGCTGAAAATGTTTTAGTAGCTAACGTAGTTCCGTAATCATTTATTGAGTGTTACGTGGGCATTGGGGCTCGAAGGACAGTATCTGATCCTTGCCATCGCGGACAGCAGCCTGGTGGGGTGGATGGACACAAGGCCTTGATAGAAGATGGTCAGTGTTAAGATAATGGGGCATACACCTTGTACACTTGGAACAGAGGGTAGCTGCTGCTGCTGCTAAGTTGCTTCAGTCACGTCCGACTCTGTGCAACCCCACAGACGGCAGCCCACCAGGCTCCGCTGTCCACAGGACTCTCCAGGCAAGAATACGGGAGTGGGTTGCCCTTTCCTTCTCCAAACAGAGGGTAGCGTTTGTGCTTTATTAACACAGGTTAAGAAGTCCAAAGTCGTTGCGTATTCATGCTTGTATATGTGGTAAGAAGCACCTCCCTTGGAGTCTGTGCTGAATAAGCTCTCACGTGGCTTTAGTATGGATCGCGTGGCTTTTGCCCGGGCCTCACTTTCCTTTCCTTCTTTAGGTAAAAGAGCCCCACAGGCTGGCGTTGCTGCAGGAGCTTGGCCCAGAGGCTCGGCGAGGAGGTCTTGGTTCCGGCTCTGTCACTAACCCAGACTATTTACTTCCTTTTCCTGGGCGCCGCATCCCACAGCTGAGCCAGGAGGGTCGGGCCGGGTGTTGTCGTGGGCTCTTTGAGTTCCAACTCGGAGACTGACCATTTCAATCCGTCTTCCTCGGGAGCGGAGAAAGAACAAAGCAGTTTGGGAATCGTTTACCTGCGTTCCTGGGACTTTGCAGCCTGATTCTGGGGGAAGGCGGCTGTCGGTGAGCTCAGGGAGAGGCGTCAGCCGATCGGCTGCTCGGTGCCCTGCGAGGGGCCCGCAGTGTATGTTAACCTTGCCTGGCGTGAGTGGAGGCAGCTGCAAGGAGGGCGCACCCCAAGTGCCGAAGGTGGTGCTGAGCGCGCTGACGGGGAGCCCCGGGCAAGTCTTCCGAGAGTCCGTCTTCAGGATCCCACCCTGCATGGCGACTCTGCTTTCGGCACGGGGAGTGGAGGGTCGCCACTTGACATCCGGATGCTCTCCCACCTTCGCTCCAGGAGTGAGCAGATGATAGTTGTCGAGTCTAGCTGCGGCAGTTCCCTTCCCTGCTCAGCCCTGCTCTAAGTTTGGGTGACTTGAGACGCTTGGAGGAGATGAAACTCGGTCTTGCATGTCCGCTTGCTTCTCTCTGGGAGAACTCGGAGGGAATGACGCAGTGTGCACTGTGGGCGTCCGGGCCTGAGCCCCCGGCTGCAGGCCGTGTTGCTTTCGATCGGGGGCGAAGGCAGGAGGAAAAGGCTGTCATCCTCTAACTAGATTTTACATGGTTGTCTTTGACGGTAATCATGGTTCCTTAAGTTTATGTTTTGCTTCATAGTTCACTAGGAATTTTTAAATCCATTAGCTCATTTTATCCGCTCGGCTGTTCTATGAAAAAGGCAAGTTCATGCCTTCTGTTTTCCGATGACTTCACTGTGGCTTGCGGAAGCTGAGCGCCTTGAGCAAGGTCATGGGTTGAGCTAGCAGCTGGCTGGGAGTAGATCTCGGGCCTCTGGTGACCCCGTTCCTCCCTTGCTGGCACGGTGGTGCTCGGGACATATTTGGGGTAGCCTTCTCTGGACCCCTGACATCTGGGGAATTTCAGTTCATTTCGGAGCCGTGAGATGGCCTGTCCTCTGCCTCCTTTCTCCCCGAGGCGTAGGCATTCTTGAAACCCTAGGCTGACCTTGTGTGTGTGTTTGGGGTGGTTTTGAACCTTCTGAATGGACTGTCCTCCAGGAGGGACCCCTGCGCCTGATCTCCCGCTTGTTCAACCCGAAGGATGACCTGCCAAGAAGCAGACTCACAGCTTTTCGGCTCTGGGAACTGGGTTTCGGTTCCCGCTCTACTGCCCAAGGGAGAAAGTCACTTTTTGAGCTGAAAAATGACACATGTCTTCATCCTGCTCCTTTCTCGTTGCTGTTTCGCGTCCCTCGGTCGGCACCTGTTCTCGCTTTTAGGCGCTGAGTGGGCTATGTGCACAGCGAGGAGTCAGGTGTCCTGGGTAACATGCCGCCGGAGCCTGTCTGCCCCCGCCCAGCTCTCAGACTTTGGATAAGTCACCCGGAGTCTTGGGGCGACCTTCCTTTTCTGTTATGCTTCCCTCGAAGGGTATTTGCGAGAGCCGATGACGTAACCCCTGTGAAAGTGCTTTGTCCTTTGTTTTTTAAAAAAAATTGAAGTATCAGATGATATATCAGTTTCAGATGTGCAGCGTTGTGATTCAGTATGTTTACAGATGACACTTCACGAAAACTTATTACAAGATACGGGCTCCAGTTCCCTGCGCTGTGTGCTTCTCCGTTTTGGAAGCCCTCAAGCCTGTGTGTTACTGAAGCAGCTGGAGTTGGCTGGGCTCTGGGAACGTGGGTCTCAGGCCGGCCCTCCGTCCGGCTGGCGGCAGTGCCCTCCTGGGCCCTGGCTGGGGTGCAGATGGCACATGCCGTGTGCTGCGCTCAGTCGTGGCCGAGTCTCTGCGACCCCGTGGGCTATACCCGGCAGGCTCCTCTGTCCACGGGGCTCTCCAGGCAAGAATACGCGGTGGGTTGCCATGCCCTCCTCCAGGGGATCTTCCCGACCCAGGGATCACAGCCACGTCTCCTGCACCGGCAGGCGGATGCTTCACCACTGAGCCGCCGGGGAAGCCCTCAGCGCCTGCTTTCCTTCTGGGAGCCCGGGTGTGAGGCGCCAGGCAGGCGGGCCCGCGTGCCGGCCCCCAGTCAGGCCCCGGCGCTGGCTCTCTGCGGGCCTCCCGGGGTCGGGGGGCGAGCGTCACGAGCGTTGTTGCTGTGTGGCTCCACAGCGGGGCTCCTGGGAGCTCGCGCCTGGTCTCCCCTGGGTCTCGCCCTCTGCACCCCGTGGCTTGCCCACGCTGCCTTGTACCTTCCTGCTGTGATAAACCACAGCTCTGGGGGACGCCCCTGGTGGAGCAGTGACTAAGATTCAACGCCTCCACGGGAAGGGGGCACCGGTTCGATCCCTGGTTGGAGAACTAAGGCCCCACATGCTGCACAGTGGGACCGATTTAAAAGAGAACGAAACGAAAACCCCTCAGCTCGTGGGTGTGTGTCTGCTGTCCTGTGAGTCCTCCTAGGTGACCATCGGGCCTGGGGGTGCTTGTGGGGACCCCTGACAAGAGGTCCTTTTCTTTTCTGAGCTTTTGTAAGTATGTATATATTTTTTAAAATAAAATGGATATTGTATATTTTTGAGATCTCTTTTATTCAACAAATGAGGATTTTTATCATATCACTAAAACATTCTTTCAGAAGGTGATTTATAATTGTCTCAAATTGTGACTTAAAGGTTTTTGCAACGTTAGAAACGAGACGTTTATAATTCACAGTGCCGTTATAGGCCATGAAAATGCTTGTTTGTAGAACTGGGTGTGCATCTCTGATCATTTTCCTGGAACATGGTTCTGGGAGTGAGAAGATGGCAGGACGTGGCCGCACGTGTGGTCTGATCGACGAGCCACGCTGCTCATCGCAGAGGCGGTCTCCTCCCACGTCCTCGTGAGCAGTGCACGGGGTGGCCCTCTTCCTGCGTCCTCACTGGTGCTGTCTGATCACTTGAAGCCGTGGCGTGTTGATCTGATACATAAGACGATGTGTTTCACTTTGCGTTTTTGAGCGTCAGCGAGGCTGAGTGGTTCGTCGTGTGCGTGTGGCTCCTTTTTCTCCTTGTCTGTGTGGGCCTTGTGGATGGAGAGTGCCCAGAGGCTCGGCGAGGAGGTCTTGGTTCCGGCTCTGTCACTAACCCAGACTATTTACTTCCTTTTCCTGGGCGCCGCATCCCACAGCTGAGCCAGGAGGGTCGGGCCGGGTGTTGTCGTGGGCTCTTTGAGTTCCAACTCGGAGACTGACCATTTCAATCCGTCTTCCTCGGGAGCGGAGAAAGAACAAAGCAGTTTGGGAATCGTTTACCTGCGTTCCTGGGACTTTGCAGCCTGATTCTGGGGGAAGGCGGCTGTCGGTGAGCTCAGGGAGAGGCGTCAGCCGATCGGCTGCTCGGTGCCCTGCGAGGGGCCCGCAGTGTATGTTAACCTTGCCTGGCGTGAGTGGAGGCAGCTGCAAGGAGGGCGCACCCCAAGTGCCGAAGGTGGTGCTGAGCGCGCTGACGGGGAGCCCCGGGCAAGTCTTCCGAGAGTCCGTCTTCAGGATCCCACCCTGCATGGCGACTCTGCTTTCGGCACGGGGAGTGGAGGGTCGCCACTTGACATCCGGATGCTCTCCCACCTTCGCTCCAGGAGTGAGCAGATGATAGTTGTCGAGTCTAGCTGCGGCAGTTCCCTTCCCTGCTCAGCCCTGCTCTAAGTTTGGGTGACTTGAGACGCTTGGAGGAGATGAAACTCGGTCTTGCATGTCCGCTTGCTTCTCTCTGGGAGAACTCGGAGGGAATGACGCAGTGTGCACTGTGGGCGTCCGGGCCTGAGCCCCCGGCTGCAGGCCGTGTTGCTTTCGATCGGGGGCGAAGGCAGGAGGAAAAGGCTGTCATCCTCTAACTCGATTTTACATGGTTGTCTTTGACGGTAATCATGGTTCCTTAAGTTTATGTTTTGCTTCATAGTTCACTAGGAATTTTTAAATCCATTAGCTCATTTTATCCGCTCGGCTGTTCTATGAAAAAGGCAAGTTCATGCCTTCTGTTTTCCGATGACTTCACTGTGGCTTGCGGAAGCTGAGCGCCTTGAGCAAGGTCATGGGTTGAGCTAGCAGCTGGCTGGGAGTAGATCTCGGGCCTCTGGTGACCCCGTTCCTCCCTTGCTGGCACGGTGGTGCTCGGGACATATTTGGGGTAGCCTTCTCTGGACCCCTGACATCTGGGGAATTTCAGTTCATTTCGGAGCCGTGAGATGGCCTGTCCTCTGCCTCCTTTCTCCCCGAGGCGTAGGCATTCTTGAAACCCTAGGCTGACCTTGTGTGTGTGTTTGGGGTGGTTTTGAACCTTCTGAATGGACTGTCCTCCAGGAGGGACCCCTGCGCCTGATCTCCCGCTTGTTCAACCCGAAGGATGACCTGCCAAGAAGCAGACTCACAGCTTTTCGGCTCTGGGAACTGGGTTTCGGTTCCCGCTCTACTGCCCAAGGGAGAAAGTCACTTTTTGAGCTGAAAAATGACACATGTCTTCATCCTGCTCCTTTCTCGTTGCTGTTTCGCGTCCCTCGGTCGGCACCTGTTCTCGCTTTTAGGCGCTGAGTGGGCTATGTGCACAGCGAGGAGTCAGGTGTCCTGGGTAACATGCCGCCGGAGCCTGTCTGCCCCCGCCCAGCTCTCAGACTTTGGATAAGTCACCCGGAGTCTTGGGGCGACCTTCCTTTTCTGTTATGCTTCCCTCGAAGGGTATTTGCGAGAGCCGATGACGTAACCCCTGTGAAAGTGCTTTGTCCTTTGTTTTTTAAAAAAAATTGAAGTATCAGATGATATATCAGTTTCAGATGTGCAGCGTTGTGATTCAGTATGTTTACAGATGACACTTCACGAAAACTTATTACAAGATACGGGCTCCAGTTCCCTGCGCTGTGTGCTTCTCCGTTTTGGAAGCCCTCAAGCCTGTGTGTTACTGAAGCAGCTGGAGTTGGCTGGGCTCTGGGAACGTGGGTCTCAGGCCGGCCCTCCGTCCGGCTGGCGGCAGTGCCCTCCTGGGCCCTGGCTGGGGTGCAGATGGCACATGCCGTGTGCTGCGCTCAGTCGTGGCCGAGTCTCTGCGACCCCGTGGGCTATACCCGGCAGGCTCCTCTGTCCACGGGGCTCTCCAGGCAAGAATACGCGGTGGGTTGCCATGCCCTCCTCCAGGGGATCTTCCCGACCCAGGGATCACAGCCACGTCTCCTGCACCGGCAGGCGGATGCTTCACCACTGAGCCGCCGGGGAAGCCCTCAGCGCCTGCTTTCCTTCTGGGAGCCCGGGTGTGAGGCGCCAGGCAGGCGGGCCCGCGTGCCGGCCCCCAGTCAGGCCCCGGCGCTGGCTCTCTGCGGGCCTCCCGGGGTCGGGGGGCGAGCGTCACGAGCGTTGTTGCTGTGTGGCTCCACAGCGGGGCTCCTGGGAGCTCGCGCCTAGTCTCCCCTGGGTCTCGCCCTCTGCACCCCGTGGCTTGCCCACGCTGCCTTGTACCTTCCTGCTGTGATAAACCACAGCTCTGGGGGACGCCCCTGGTGGAGCAGTGACTAAGATTCAACGCCTCCACGGGAAGGGGGCACCGGTTCGATCCCTGGTTGGAGAACTAAGGCCCCACATGCTGCACAGTGGGACCGATTTAAAAGAGAACGAAACGAAAACCCCTCAGCTCGTGGGTGTGTGTCTGCTGTCCTGTGAGTCCTCCTAGGTGACCATCGGGCCTGGGGGTGCTTGTGGGGACCCCTGACAAGAGGTCCTTTTCTTTTCTGAGCTTTTGTAAGTATGTATATATTTTTTAAAATAAAATGGATATTGTATATTTTTGAGATCTCTTTTATTCAACAAATGAGGATTTTTATCATATCACTAAAACATTCTTTCAGAAGGTGATTTATAATTGTCTCAAATTGTGACTTAAAGGTTTTTGCAACGTTAGAAACGTGACGTTTATAATTCACAGTGCCGTTATAGGCCATGAAAATGCTTGTTTGTAGAACTGGGTGTGCATCTCTGATCATTTTCCTGGAACATGGTTCTGGGAGTGAGAAGATGGCAGGACGTGGCCGCACGTGTGGTCTGATCGACGAGCCACGCTGCTCATCGCAGAGGCGGTCTCCTCCCACGTCCTCGTGAGCAGTGCACGGGGTGGCCCTCTTCCTGCGTCCTCACTGGTGCTGTCTGATCACTTGAAGCCGTGGCGTGTTGATCTGATACATAAGACGATGTGTTTCACTTTGCGTTTTTGAGCGTCAGCGAGGCTGAGTGGTTCGTCGTGTGCGTGTGGCTCCTTTTTCTCCTTGTCTGTGTGGGCCTTGTGGATGGAGAGTGGTGGGCTCTTCCACTCCTGCTCAGATGTTTTCTGGCTCTTATTCTGGGCTGTGTAGGGGATCTCTGAGACGGAAGGTCCTACACCTGCCCTCTGCTGTGTCTGCTGCAGGCCTGCAGACCGTGGTTGGTACTGAGAAAGTGGGCTCTGGTTATGATTCAGCAACCGAAGTGAGTGCCGTCCGGGCCGATGGAGCAAGGACACGCAGGAAGCAGGGTGTACCCTAGGGCAAAGCGCAGGCAGGCCATGGGTGCCTCGAGCCGCTGCCTCCTGTTCCTCACGTGTCCCGGAGAGACGGGGCCTTCCTTCTCGTGCCGTCTGTCTGGCAGCCCTCTCATTTGCCTATTGGCGTTTGCTGTCATCACAGCAGCAGTGGCTGAAAGCACAGCTTGGCTTAATCTGCACATTTGGGTGTTTGTGCTATTTATAAACAATTAGAACAGGCGTGGAAGCCTCTTTACCGCAAGCTGGCAAATGCAGCAAAACCCGGACCGTCTGTTAGCCCCGTATGCATGGCACAGGCACAAAGCAGTCACACAAACAAACACATTTACCCATATTTACATGTTTCTCATTAAAAAAGAAAAAAAAGGCATTCAGCCATTGGCCATATGGCTTAGAGACTTTGCCTTGAAATGCACAACTTGGGCTATAAGACACCTGAAATCTGAAGCCGTCTCAGGGCCTTGCCCTAATGTGATGGGTCCCGTCCCTGCTCAGCAGACACACACTTTTCGCACCGTTTTGAGGAGGGAAGGGTGGAGGGGAGGAGAGGGTCACCTTGCAGAGGCTTCGGTTTCAGCCTGTCTGTCCCTCCGGCCTGCCTGTCCCCTCTGTATATTTCATGGCGTGAGCCTTCCCGTGCGGTGGACACATCCCTTCTCCGCTGTCCTGCTGCACGTTTTTCTAGAGGATTTCTCACTCTCTCAGGTGTCATTTGGCTTGTCTGTCTCCTTCTCCCCACCTCCCCCAAGGCCACGATGACTGTCTCTCATATTCACTCGCTGTCACCAGGGCCCAGCACGTGGATTAATCAATACTTGTTGAATGGATGGGCTGAACAACCTGCTCTTCTTCCTTCTGCCACGTCATGAAAAATGCTTTGGGGCAAAGCTATCTGAAAGGGAACGGGGAAGCGTGTCAGCAGTTCTGGTTGTGCAGGTGGCTGCCAGTGGCTTTTCATCCCAGCTCTGTCACCTGGAGGAAGGCATGGGGCTGGAGTGCAGTCACGGAGATGGGCCCCGCCGGAAATCAGCCGCGTGTCCCAGTTTCTCTCGGAGGGATGTGGCGCTGCCGTGTGTGTTTGTGAAGAGCTGCTGGAGCCTAGAATCCCAGGCTGATAAATTCCTGGGCAGATGAGAGCAAAGCTCGGGGCACAAGAATGTGATTTGCCCAAGGTCACTCAGGTAGCGTCACCGGGCCGTCCCAGGTGGCGCAGCGGTAGAGAATCTGCCTGCCAATGCATGAGGTGCCAGAGATGTGGGTTCCATCCCTGGGTCGGGAAGATCCCCTGGAGGAGGAAATGGCAACCACTCCAGTATTCTTGCCTGGAGAATCCCATGGACAGAGGAGCCTGGTGGGCTACAGTCCACGGGGTGCCAGAGAGTCGGACATGACTCAGCACACACGCACACCCCCAGGTAGAGCTGGGATTAGTACTTCTGCCTGTCTTCCCAGAGCCTGTTTAACTGCTCACCACACATCCTGTTTGCTGCTAAAGCCATCTGCCTCAACTCTGAATATGTAACAGCAACGGGGAGACCGTTCTCTGGTGTTGCAGGCGCAGGGGAAAACAAATAACCCAGCAGATGAAAATGCTGTTCACAAGTCCTGTGTCCCGAGAGTGTGGCCATTTCCCACAATGCTTTCATATTTCACAGTGCCTGTCATTTTCTCCTGAATTTTGTAAACCAAGTAAGACCAGAGAAGACGTTGGAAGAACAGTAGCTTTAGAAAAAGGAAAAAGAAAGTCACTCAAACCAGAGCGTTGCAGTTTCTCTTTTATGTTCTCCATCCAGAGCTTCAGGCTCCTGTGTCGGGTGCGGCTCCGAGCTGGAGGAGCTGCCGTGCGTGGCCAGGCGGTGCCCACCATTTTAGAATAGCAGATGCAGCAGCGACCCTGCCCTCTAACAGCCGGCTTATTAATTTTGAATTTGAATGACGGGGGAGCAGATGGTGAGGTGGGTGTGGATTCAGGCGTTTGGCCATCTATAGCGTTTACTTGCTCACTTTGCTCTGGGATCTGAGACTGGCTGCGCCCCTCCCCCGCCAACAGCTGAGCTCTGTCTCATCTCCTCCTGGGTCCAGAGGGGTTGCTCCTGTGGCAGTTGGTGAGGTCAGGTTGCTGATTGTCGTGGAAGCATCAGAGTTTATTTGCACCACCCAGATTCTGAAGCCGAGCTGTCGAAAGGCTGTCTTCTCTGTTGCCCTTCAAATCTGGGTGATGTTTTTGTTTAATTACAGAAGCAGACACAAGTGGTCTTTCATCGTCCACCATGTGTATTATTGATGTGAATGAGAGGCGCATTCACCCTGCTGCAGAGGCCCTGGGACTTTGTTTACACGGAAGCGTGACACTTCCAGCATAGATTGGATTTTTCTAAATGATTACCCAGGCACGACCCTGCACACCAGAGACGATCGTTTATTAAAGAGATCTCCTTCTGTTTTGTCTTGAGTTAAGAGTTTACTTCAGTGTGAACCACAGCTCCGCCACTCAACCTGAAGGAGCGTGCGCGCTCCCTGCCTCTCTCCCGAGGCTGGGCGGCTGTCATCGGAGGTCCTCTCCTGCCTGCCCAGCTGCCCTGCCCACCTGCCCTTCCCTCCTCCTTCCCCCTCTGCTCTCCCATCGGGGTGGCGGCCCCGAGGCCCGGCAGGACTGCAGCCTGAGGCGCGGTGTTGCCGCGGCTCCTGCTGGCCCAGCGGAGGTCAGCTTTGCCGCGGCCACAGTGCGGTCCTCCTGTAGCCTGGGAATTGTATCATTCGGCAAAAGGAGAGATGACGGTGGTGGGAACAGGGGCCTCTTCGTCCCTTGTGCGAGGCATTTTAATTGTGGCGGAAAGGCTTGGAAAAGTCGGTGATGCCTGAAACTGGATGCTGGAAGGAAGTCAGGGATGTGCATGAGAACAGAGAAGGTTCCATTGTAACAGGTGCATCAGCTGGACTACACGAGCCCTCTTCCACCTCCCACGCGGCAGACTCGGACAGATGGCTCCCTCTCACATCTCGCTTGTGAATTTGCCTCGAAAGCATATAGCGTTACATGACTGTGTTTGTGCTTGTAGAGTAGGCGTCAGACTGCATTTAACACAGACATTTGCTCTTGCTACAAAGGAGATGCTTCTGTGTACCAGCTGGGAGGTGAGTACTGAAACCTGGGCCAGTAGCTGGGGTGGCGGAGCTAGATAGCACAGAGGTCACCGTGTCCCGCCTCTCCCGTCTGGACGAGGCAGAGACAGGGCCAGAGGAACGAGTTTGCCTTTGACCCTGAGGCCTGCTCAGGGTAGCCCTGGAGCCAGGCTGCGTCTCGAGCCGTCGCTCTGCCCCGTGATGGGCGCCTCCTCCCACACCTGCGTGCCGTTACCCCGCCTTTCAGGCTTGTTCTGATGAATTAGTGCGTCCTTGCTGTATGGCAGCAGGCCTGAGGTGAAGCGTGGCAGTGTGCACACAATTATGGAGGCTTGTATGGTTTTAAAAGTTGTGCTTGCAGTTCCTTCTTTTTTTTTTAAAGCACATTCATTTATTTCTTTGGCTGTGTTAGTTGGGGCGTGTGGGCCCCCTGTCTAGGGAGCGCAAAGTCTTAGCCGCTGGACCACCGGCGACGTCCTTGCCTACCGCTTCTTGCTGGTTGCCAGGCATTCTTTCAGAAGGGAGTTCTGTGTGGTATATTTATGTTTCTTTTCAAAGGCAACTTTGGTTAGAACCTGCTCAGAGGGAGTGGGGGCGGGTGGCCCTTGGTGACAGCTGCCCGCCTCGCGGGCAGACGTGAGTCATCGCTCCCTGAGGGGGACCTGCTTTCCCGTCCTCATCCCGCCCCACACTTGACTCGGTCTGTGCTGGTTTCCTAGCATCGGGCCATTTCTGGCCACGTCTGGGTCTCCTTCCTTCCTTAGTTTAGCACACGCTTTCAGGGGCCGGAAAACGATGGCCAGTTAGCCCAGACATCCCCGGGAAGGACAGTTTGCTCAGTAAACTGGAACGGAGGCATTGATTCGCAGGGCCAGTGCTCGGATTCTCTGACAGGTGGGCTGGGAAGCGTTCGGACACGTGTTCTTTCACGGTTTGTCCTCCTCGCAGCGTTCCAGATTTTTGGAGCGATCCTTGTAATTGTCACGAATGTCATTCTCGAAGGTCTAGGAAGTCAAGATTTATTCAGTGTTAATTTGATATTGAGAGCTCATTCCTGGCCAAATGTGTCAGTTAGCTGTTCCCCTGGCAGCCTTGTGGGAGGTGTTTGCTATGGCTCAGACGTAAGGGAGTTTGAAGGCAGTTTAAGCTGTGAATAACTGAGACACAGCCAGGTAGTTTTTGGCTGTGTCATTTACTAATCACTGTTAGGCTTCTTGATCAGGCCTGTTGAATTCTTGAGCCCTCCTGCACTCTGAACACGCACACACACGCACACGCACATACTCACGCACACACACACACGCACGCATGCACACACACACACACACACACGCACGCACGCATACACGCACGCATGCACGCTTTTTTTAGGAGACCGTAGCTCCTGTGGTGGCTGCTGTCAGTCAGGCCCCTGCTTGCTGTCTCTGGTTCAGCAGCATCCCAAGCCCAGGGCTCCTTCTGTTTCTCTCTCCCTTCCCTGGCATCACTGGTCAGCCTGCCTCTGCCCTGGGGATGGGATGGGCAGAGGGGGGATTCCATCAGCCTGGGGCTCGTTCGGGGCATATTTGGCTTGTTAATGATGAGATTTATTATGTGCCGGGAACTCACAAGTTTGCTGAGTAGAGTGGGGCATGTTTCGACTTCTGCCCTTCTTAGGGAGGGGGTGCTTGTGAACCCTTGCTTCCAGCAAGGAAAACACGGCTTGCGTATCTGCGCGTTTCGTATTCCCTCCCTGCATGTTGACTGACATCTGTTCTTGTCCTCATACTCACTCAGCCACTGCTTCTTGAGCCGCACGCATGCACGTTCCTGCCGTAGGTGCTCTGCGAGGCTCTAGGGCCAACCCTCAGGAGACGGCTGGTCAGGGAGCCGATCCGCGTGCTGGTCGGAGCTTGGCGAGTGCTGTGCGCGGAACGCCCTCAGTGCAAGGCAGCTCGTGGGGCGCCTCCAGGAGGCTCCGCGTCTTCTCAGCCCGACTCCATAGCTCTGCTCCCCTTGTAAAGTGCTCATCACGTTGCTTAAAACGTCTCCGCTGCGTGTATCTCCTTTCCATTCAGTTGAGAACCGTGTAAGGATGGACTGTCGGCTATGAATACTTTTTTTTTTTTTTTTAATATTCCCACTGCCAAGCACAGAAAGAAAGTAAAGGGCTCATTAATGTTTCATGAAAAAATAGATGGGCTTAATGGGGATTGTCCCCAGATTGGTTGGGGGGAGACCGGATGGGGAGAGAGTGGGTTTTGGTTTTTCTTTTATACCCCTTTTATTTGAAATAAGTCAGACTTACGGAAAAGTTGCAAAAGCAGTGCACAGAATTCTTGTATGCTCTTCGCCCAGATTCTCCAAACATGGCATTTGCTCCTTCCCTGTGTTTTCCTCAAATGTTTGCGGGTGGAGGACAGATTACGGGGTGGGGGCAGAGCTGGGAGAGACAAGGTGAGCTGCGAGCCTTTCCCGGGCGAGAAGGGGCCTGGTGGAGTTTCGTGTCCTCAGGTCAGTTGTTTATCATTCCTGGGAGTTTTCTGTTTATGCAGTGACAGTGTCAGTCATGCAGATTGCCTTGTTGCTCATGTTTCTGAATGACATGTTTGGAAGAGCAGTTCCCATTAGGGTTACTGATGTTTCGCAGAGAATAGGAGGGAGACTAGACTCAGTCTCTCTGGAGGAGGATCTGTGGCTTACTGAGAGCTTACTGTGTGCTGTGCGTGCTCTGTACTGGAAAGCTCCCTGTTATCTTTGTTGAATTCTTATAACTCCCTGTAAGGTGGCTGCTGCTGCTGCTAAGTCGCTTCAGTCGTGTCCGACTCTGTACAACCCCGTAGACGGCAGCCCACCAGGCTCCGCTGTCCCTGGGATTCTCCAGACAAGAACACTGGAGCGGGTTGCCGTTTCCTTCTCCAATGCATGAAAGTGAAAAGTGAAAGTGATGTCGCTCAGTCATGTCCGACTCTTAGTGACCCCATGGACTGCAGCCTACCAGGCTCCTCCGCCCATGAGATTTTCCAGGCAAGAGTACTGGAGTGGGGTGCCCTTTCCTTCTCCAGTTTCCTTGACTGATGGTCTGCAATTTCAGCACAGCTGGCCGGGGTCAAGGGAGACGCGCTGTGGTTGCAGAGCTTTAGAAGGGCCGAGAAGGAAAGCCAGCATGCCGAGGCGTCACCGTCTGTCACTGGGACAGTTCTGGGGACGAGTAGGCTGTTGAGCTTGCCCACTGCGAAAGTCTAAAGTCTAGAGGTTCTGTTAGCCTCCAGGAAGCCTCTGCCTCCGTTGTACCCACCAGATCCAAGGGTCTATTTTCACATGACTTAATTAAGTCAAGCTTTTTAAATTCACATTAAATGGTGGCTGGAGAGATGCAGTTAATCTAGTGGGAAGTGTGAACCAGTGGCGTTTCATGGGACACAGCTCTCATCTCCGTTGTGGCAAACATGGTGTCTTGCAGCTGACAGCGCGGCCTGGCGACCCTGGGCCTCCCTGCTCCGCCCCCCTCGGGAGCGAGCGGCTTTCTCACCCTGGGCTCTCGCTGCTTCCTCCTCCCCGGGGCCTGCTGTTCCCGCGGTCACTCTGGACATCTGCGGAGCCTTAGTGTTCCGACTGGGCAGCTCATGGCCGCAGCATGGGCTGGCAGGGAGGGCAGGCTTTCCTTCCTCGTTGAGAGGCCTCCATGTCTTATGAGAAATGGAGTGTTCCTGCCTTAGCAGTAAGCAAGGCTGTCATAGTCCTCAGCGATTCTGGCCCTCAGAATGTGAATTTCGGGGTCCTAAGGGCGCTCAGGAAGGAGATGGATCCCTGCCGTCAGGAGCAGAGAGCACTGAGGATCGCAGGGTGTGCAAATCACAGGATACTGGCCCGGAGTGCTGAGACGCGGACATGGAAGGCGTGGCTTCAGTGAGCCCAGACTCCTGCGTTTTCCCGCACAGGAAAACGCTAAATTCCTCAACTTGGGATACCTGGTTTTCTTTAATTAACCGTAATCTTTTGATGTCCAGACTACCTGCCCTTTGTTGTAAGACTTCTGTATAACCTGGCTCTTCCCCTCCCCGCCTCAGAGCAGTTCTCAGCATCACTTGAGAGATGCTATCTCCCGGACTTGAAGTCCTAAGAATTCCCACCAAATAAAACACATAACTCTCAGCTTTTAGGTTGTGACTGGCAAATCAGCACTCTCTAAGTGATGCTTCCCCATTTGGGGATGGTGCCGGGGCCCCTTTTGTGCCCAGTGGCCTGAATTGGCACCGTCCCCAAGGGCTTTAAGGCAGGGTAGTGTCACAGGAAGCACCCAGACATACATGTGCCACCTGCTGGACTCGAGCCTGGAAGTCCCTGTTCCTCCAGGGCTTCCAAGGCAACATCTGTGACCCCAGAGCTGTAGGGGAGAAGCACTGGCGGTGAGAATTCCACCAGGAGGGTGGCAGGCGTGTTTGCGAACGCTTCAGCCCCTCTCTGCCTCGGTGTGACGCTGACCTCAGAAGGGATGCTGACAGAGGATGCAGGCCTGGGGGCCGGGACTGGCTCCTTCCCTTCGCCCCGGCCTGGTCTTCGCTCCCTCAGCGGGGTCTTTGGGAACCGGGCAGCACGTGGTCCCCCCCATGCCTGGTGGAGAGGGTCCGTGAGCTCCTGTACCAGAGGTCTCCCTCTGAGCTCGCCCGCTGTAGGGGCGCTGTCATCTCTGGGAGGAGCCAGAGCTGGTTGGGGTGCCCCTTCCTCCCGGGCATGTGGGCTGAGCTCATCCACCTCACCAGTGACATGCGGAGAAAGCCCGCGGCGGTTTCCACGAGGCCCCTTTATCGGTTCAGCCCTCCTTTCCTTTCCCCTTTGCTGTTATCCCTTCCTCTGCTTAGAAGGGAAACTCGTTCAGGCCTCAAGGTGCAGCACAGCTGTATGGTCGTGAAGAGAACTTGGTTCATCAGAGCTTTCTGAGTCTTTACCTGAGACTGAACCTTGCTTTCATCCTTGCAGAAGCAGAGTTAGCTCTCTGTCTGCTAGACCAGTCCAGTGTTCTCACTCCTTTCTGCTGCTCCTGGGTGGCAGAGTCTTTTCTTAAAATTCCATTTACCTGAATTTTCTTAAAATTTCACGTATCCAAGTGTGATCAGATAAAATAACGCCCAGCGTCTTCTCTCTAACTTTACTTCACCTTGACTAGTTAGGGTTTTTTTTTTTTTTCCCCTGATTGTTAATTCTCCACCTCTAACTCTTCAGCCCAGAGTCCCAGGCTATGAAGACGGAGGAACAGGTGCATCAGCTGCTCAGACCAAGGCAGCCGCTGCTTTCTGTTACTGCAGATTGGTTTTGCTGGTTCTAGAATTTCCTAAATATGGGATCATGCGAGTCTGCCTTTCTGTGTGTCTCACTTTGTTTGCTTAGGTCTTCCTTTTAGATAGGACCATGCAAGTCTGCCCCAGGTCTAGCTCCGTTCCCTTACATCCTTCTTTGAGATTCGTCTGAGTTACGCAAGTAGGTAGTCTGTTTCTGTTTTTGCTAAGAAATACTCCATTGTCTGAGTGCTTTATTATTTGTGACCCGTACGTTTGTTGCTGGCTGTTATTTGTTGTTACCCACATGTTTCTTACTGGTTATTTAGCTTGTGTGCAGTTACTGGTTGTTATGAGTAGAGCTGCTGCTTTTGTGTAGACATATGCACTAATTTCTTCTGGGTAGATACCTTCCAGGGGAATTCCTGGGTCAAACAGTAAATGTCTGTTCAGTTTTCTAAGAAACTGCCAGCTCTTCTGTGACGTTGTACCACATGGACTCGGTGCAGGAAAGCTAGGGTTCTGCTGCCAAGGCTTGCTATGAGCCGTCTTCTGAACTGTGGTCATCCTGGTAGATGTATAAGGGCATCTCGCTGTGATTTAAATTTGCATTAACCCGATGATTAATGAGTGTATATGCAGATGCATGTGAAATAAACGATTTCAGTGAAGATTTATAACCCCGTCTCTCTGATCTGTCCAGACACAATACCACACGGGCTGGTTGTCGTAGTTTGAACTGAGCCTTGACACTAGGTGACTTGGGGTCTCCAAACTGCTTTTTTCTCCCCACTGTTCGGCTATTCTAATCTGTTTAATTTTCATGCATTTTACAGACAGCCCTGCAATACAGTTTTTCTAAAAAAAAAAAGCTGCTGGGATTGTGTTGAGTGGGGGAGAACCTCTCAAATGAATGATTATAGTATCTCTCCTTTTGCTTAGATCTTCACCAAGTTTTCTCAGCAGCGCTTCATAGTTGTCAGTTTATAGGTCTCACACATGTTTTGTTAAGTTCATCCTTAAGTATTTCGTGTATTTCACTGCTATTTGAATAGTTCCCTCTCCACTGAGTCGGTTTGGGGAAGGCTTTGCGGTGGAGGTGACGTTTGGTTGCACCTAGAGAAATCTCGGTTGGAGGAGAAGGTGAGTGCCAGGGACAAGGGTGTTGCAGAAAGCAGCGCTGCTGAGGGCGGGCAGGAGCACAGGGAAAGCTCTGAGAATGAGAGAGGTAGCTGGGTCAGGCCACACCGAAGCGCGAGAGGTGGAGTGTGGCAGGGGATGAGCTTATAAGGACTCCGGGGCCAGATTCACAGGGGT
Organism: Cephalophus harveyi; assembly: GCA_006410635.1. NCBI lineage: Eukaryota > Metazoa > Chordata > Mammalia > Artiodactyla > Bovidae > Cephalophus > Cephalophus harveyi. The sequence goes on along the minus strand of SJYT01048754.1, from coordinate 129,440 downwards.
TTACTGCTGGACAAGCTTAGAACTTTATTCAGTGAGCACTTGGGAGTCTTTGTGTGTTTATGAGCTTGGAAAGTGAGCTATTTTTTTTCATTTTGTATTAGAAGTCGTAGTAAAATATATATAACGTAGAAGGTGCCGTTCTGGCCATTTTGAAGCTTGTCGTTCGGGGGAGCTAACTGCATTTGCTTTGCTGTGCAGCCATCTCCGCCACTGTCTCCAAGACTTTCCTGTTTGCCCAAGCTGAAACTCCGCATCCGCTGAGCACTAGCTTTCCACCCGCTTCCCCCAGCTCCTGGCAGCCACCGCCCTGGGTACTGCCTCTAGGAGTCTGACTCCTCTGGGGGCCTCATCTGAGTGGAATCCTAGGTGTTTGTCCTTTCGTGACTGGCTTGTTAACTTAGCCTGGTGCCCTCCAGGTTCACCCCTGCGTAACACGTGTCAGAAGTTCCTTTTCTCTTTTTGAGGGTTGCATGGTGCATGGATTTTAGTTCCCTGACTAGGGATCGAACCTGTAACCCTTGCAGTGGCACTCGGAGTCTTAACAACTGGGCCACTGGGGAAGTCCAGAAGCACCTCCCTTTTAAAGGCTGAATCCTGTTTCATTGTGTGGATAGGTCGCTTTTCATTTCGTCCATCGGTGGACGCTTGTGTTGTTTCCACATTTTTGCTGTTGTTAGAAAGCAGAGGACCCCAGAAAGCAGGGATTAGGAGCAAGAAACTGTGACCTAAAATTCTCTGTGGAAGCTTTCTTCATAGTACCCACCATAATTTCTGGCTGTTTTTATTTATTTGCATACTGTTTTTCTCTCCAACGTGAATGTTAAGATTGTGTTAGTTTCGCTTATCACTGCATACCCTATAATTAGGTCCTCAAGTATTTTTGCGAGTTGTTTTAGTAAATATTTTTTTTTTTATCTTATAATAAGTAGAGCATTTTTAATAATCTTTTAATTGTAATCTTATGTAAAGCAAATTTAATCATTTGCATTTTTCTCATCCATCCTTTTGCTGTCATTCTTTGTGTTCTCTTGGTTGAGAACATCTCCTCCTGCCCCAGCCTCTCACTGTGCCATTTCATCCTCAGTGCCACTCCCAGAATGGATTGCCTTTCCAAAGATGGAGTTCGATCAATGGCACTTTTCCTGACAGTGTGGGACTCTCGTGAGTCCAGGGGTTTATCTGCTGCTCTAGATTGCGATCCCTTGGATGTCAAGACTTGCCTTTGAAGACATCGAGTATAGTGTTTTAAACAAGGTCACGTGTAACAACTTATTACTGAATTAAATTGAACTGATTTAAGTGGAATGAAAATATACACTCTTGATATCGTTTTTAAAACTCTTCTCAGCAACCACCTTAATTTTTGTCAAGTCTCATACCAACTTAGGAATCAGGCCTCACGAATCAGGAAATCTGATTCCTATGATGTCGTCAGGGTACACACATTATCATGATCAACAGAAAACAGATCCAGGGTTTGTCTTTCGCTTTCTTCAAAACAATAGCAGGATATTTTTATTAGGGCTTTCATCACCCATCCCTGGATTAATCTGACCCTTAAGAATCACACTAATTTCTGGAAAGAATGTATCCTGTGGATTTTTATACTGGTTCCTTAGGGGGCTTCTTGCCAGCTGTATGTCATCCAGAAGGGAAGAGTCTTAGGACTCAGAGCTGCACACACGCACCTCCTCCTTCAAAGACACAGCCTTCGCTCTGGGATATTGATAAATCTTTTAAAGATTCAAAATCTGTGCTGAAACCAAGCCCTCATTGCCCTGAGTCCAGTTCAGACACTGTGACAAGTAGAGTTAGGGACCTTATTTGTTGACTGTCTCTTTGCAGACTCAGATTAAACTAGTACCCTCGATTGGATGTCCCTGAACTCAGAGGCCTTCCTTTATTCACAGCAGCTTCTGGAATCTCCACTGTGGTCTTGCCAAGCAGCCCAGGACTGTTATTATCCCCACGTTCTAGACGAGGGCACCGGGAGTCACAGAAGCTTAGTGGTCTATGCTCAGAGTCACCAGGTTACTCAAACAGCGGTCAGCTGGAGTTTGAGGGAATTTTAGACGTGGTCTGGCCGGGGGAAACTTTCCAGCCAGACAGCATCTGAAGCGGTTCTGCTTTTCTGAGATTTCTCAGCTCAACCTTTGGGCAGCCCATTTAGATTATCTGCAGAGGCTGTGGAAATATTTGGAAGAGTCTGCATGAAGAGTCTCAACTGCAGCCCTATAAGGGAAAATATGCAAGTGCTTTACTGAGCGCTGGCCCCGTGGCTGCGGTGGCACCCGTTCTGTCCCCGCCGAGTGCCCCCGCCTGTTCTCCTGCAGTGTCAGTGCAGCCTCAGCAGAGCAGACCCTGACCAGGTGATGACGAGACTGCCTGAGGAGATGGGCTTGCCGGAATCGCCCTTGCCCTGCTTTCGGTGTGCTCCTAAGTCCATAGGAGGTGCAGTCACTGACTACGAGGAGGCAATCCGTGGTATTTTTCTCTGCAACTTTCTCTTCAAATCTTAGGAGTTTTGTTTGTTATGGAGATCTGGAAACGAGCAAGTGAATTAATCCACCAAGCACGTATTGAGGGTCTTGCATTGTTCTAGCTCCCATGTCAGGCGTGTGCTCAGCATTCTAGGTCCAGAGAGAGGTCACACATGGTCCCTGACTTTAGCCTGCCTCGTGCCGGGTGAAGACAGAGACGGATTAACCGTGGTTACAGCATAAGGTGGGGAGTGCTTGCGGTGCAGGTGGGCTGGGGTCTCCAAGGGTAGGTAGGTAAGAGGTAGCTGGGAAAAGGGGTGTGTAGGGGAGGAGACCGGGACACCCAGGGTTCAGGCGCAGCGCAGCAGTGTGAGCCGAGGTCCAGGGCAAAAGCAAACCTGGTTTATGTGGGAAGTGAGTCATTCAGAAGAGCTGTGGGTGGGGGGTGAGGAGAGCCGAGTCTGGAAAAATCAGCAGGGGCTAGTTCAGATTCTGCTACAAGGTCAGGAGAAGTCACTGAAAAGAAGAATGTAGGGGGGCGTTTTCCGAGGCGCCTCCGGTGTCGCCCAGTGGTCCTTAGTGAGAGGGGTGAGATGGGCCTTTGTGAAACCATTGCTCCAGGGTCCCGATCGTCGACCCAGCCCCTGGAGACAGTCTCCAGAAAGGGCAGGTGCACAGCTGGCCAGGAATTCTCAGCTGCGCCCCCCTCCCCACCCAGGAGTTTATGGGATGCGCCGTCTGTATGAGTTCTGTGCAGGGCCGGTAGAGGAGGTGAGGTCCCCAGTTCGGTCCTTACTTACCATGGGGGCTCAGACTTTAATTTTATTACAGGCTCATCAGTCGGTCTGTTCTTCTACGTCTGATTTTGAGTCATAGTTAGAAAATTTTTTCCCACACCAAGGTTATAAAGGAATTCGCTTGCTGTTTTTTCTGGGACTTGACTGGTTTCATTTTTCATAGTTAGATTCTAAAGTATCTTTAGCCTTTTTCTTATGTCTGATGCAAGTATTTAATTTTATCTTTTTTTTTTTTCCCCAAATGGCTACTAGTTGTCCTGACACCAGTTTTTAAGAGGTCCGTCTTTCCCCACTGATTTGAGATACTGTCTTTATCACGGGCTGTGTGTCTATGTGGCATGATACACAGGCTCTCCTATGGGTCTGTTCCTGGACCTTCTGTTCCACACTATGGATCTTATTGGGAATTTGTGTATCAGTATAGCACCATTTAAATGATAGCACTTTTCTGTTATGCTTTAGTATAAGGTGCCGTTCTGGCCATTTTGAAGCTTGTCGTTCGGGGGAGCTAACTGCATTTGCTTTGCTGTGCAGCCATCTCCGCCACTGTCTCCAAGACTTTCCTGTTTGCCCAAGCTGAAACTCCGCATCCGCTGAGCACTAGCTTTCCACCCGCTTCCCCCAGCTCCTGGCAGCCACCGCCCTGGGTACTGCCTCTAGGAGTCTGACTCCTCTGGGGGCCTCATCTGAGTGGAGTCCTAGGTGTTTGTCCTTTCGTGACTGGCTTGTTAACTTAGCCTGGTGCCCTCCAGGTTCACCCCTGCGTAACACGTGTCAGAAGTTCCTTTTCTCTTTTTGAGGGTTGCATGGTGCATGGATTTTAGTTCCCTGACTAGGGATCGAACCTGTAACCCTTGCAGTGGCACTCGGAGTCTTAACAACTGGGCCACTGGGGAAGTCCAGAAGCACCTCCCTTTTAAAGGCTGAATCCTGTTTCATTGTGTGGATAGGTCGCTTTTCATTTCGTCCATCGGTGGACGCTTGTGTTGTTTCCACATTTTTGCTGTTGTTAGAAAGCAGAGGACCCCAGAAAGCAGGGATTAGGAGCAAGAAACTGTGACCTAAAATTCTCTGTGGAAGCTTTCTTCATAGTACCCACCATAATTTCTGGCTGTTTTTATTTATTTGCATACTGTTTTTCTCTCCAACGTGAATGTTAAGATTGTGTTAGTTTCGCTTATCACTGCATACCCTATAATTAGGTCCTCAAGTATTTTTGCGAGTTGTTTTAGTAAATATTTTTTTTTTTATCTTATAATAAGTAGAGCATTTTTAATAATCTTTTAATTGTAATCTTATGTAAAGCAAATTTAATCATTTGCATTTTTCTCATCCATCCTTTTGCTGTCATTCTTTGTGTTCTCTTGGTTGAGAACATCTCCTCCTGCCCCAGCCTCTCACTGTGCCATTTCATCCTCAGTGCCACTCCCAGAATGGATTGCCTTTCCAAAGATGGAATTCGATCAATGGCACTTTTCCTGACAGTGCGGGACTCTCGTGAGTCCAGGGGTTTATCTGCTGCTCTAGATTGCGATCCCTTGGATGTCAAGACTTGCCTTTGAAGACATCGAGTATAGTGTCTTAAACAAGGTCACGTGTAACAACTTATTACTGAATTAAATTGAACTGATTTAAGTGGAATGAAAATATACACTCTTGATGTCGTTTTTAAAACTCTTCTCAGCAACCACCTTAATTTTTGTCAAGTCTCATACCAACTTAGGAATCAGGCCTCACGAATCAGGAAATCTGGTTCCTATGATGTCGTCAGGGTACACACATTATCATGATTAACAGAAAACAGATCCAGGGTTTGTCTTTCGCTTTCTTCAAAACAATAGCAGGATATTTTTATTAGGGCTTTCATCACCCATCCCTGGATTAATCTGACCCTTAAGAATCACACTAATTTCTGGAAAGAATGTATCCTGTGGATTTTTATACTGGTTCCTTAGGGGGCTTCTTGCCAGCTGTATGTCATCCAGAAGGGAAGAGTCTTAGGACTCAGAGCTGCACACACGCACCTCCTCCTTCAAAGACACAGCCTTCGCTCTGGGATATTGATAAATCTTTTAAAGATTCAAAATCTGTGCTGAAACCAAGCCCTCATTGCCCTGAGTCCAGTTCAGACACTGTGACAAGTAGAGTTAGGGACCTTATTTGTTGACTGTCTCTTTGCAGACTCAGATTAAACTAGTACCCTCGATTGGATGTCCCTGAACTCAGAGGCCTTCCTTTATTCACAGCAGCTTCTGGAATCTCCACTGTGGTCTTGCCAAGCAGCCCAGGACTGTTATTATCCCCACGTTCTAGACGAGGGCACCGGGAGTCACAGAAGCTTAGTGGTCTATGCTCAGAGTCACCAGGTTACTCAAACAGCGGTCAGCTGGAGTTTGAGGGAATTTTAGACGTGGTCTGGCCGGGGGAAACTTTCCAGCCAGACAGCATCTGAAGCGGTTCTGCTTTTCTGAGATTTCTCAGCTCAACCTTTGGGCAGCCCATTTAGATTATCTGCAGAGGCTGTGGAAATATTTGGAAGAGTCTGCATGAAGAGTCTCAGCTGCAGCCCTATAAGGGAAAATATGCAAGTGCTTTACTGAGCGCTGGCCCCGTGGCTGCGGTGGCACCCGTTCTGTCCCCGCCGAGTGCCCCCGCCTGTTCTCCTGCAGTGTCAGTGCAGCCTCAGCAGAGCAGACCCTGACCAGGTGATGACGAGACTGCCTGAGGAGATGGGCTTGCCGGAATCGCCCTTGCCCTGCTTTCGGTGTGCTCCTAAGTCCATAGGAGGTGCAGTCACTGACTACGAGGAGGCAATCCGTGGTATTTTTCTCTGCAACTTTCTCTTCAAATCTTAGGAGTTTTGTTTGTTATGGAGATCTGGAAACGAGCAAGTGAATTAATCCACCAAACACGTATTGAGGGTCTTGCATTGTTCTAGCTCCCATGTCAGGCGTGTGCTCAGCATTCTAGGTCCAGAGAGAGGTCACACATGGTCCCTGACTTTAGCCTGCCTCGTGCCGGGTGAAGACAGAGACGGATTAACCGTGGTTACAGCATAAGGTGGGGAGTGCTTGCGGTGCAGGTGGGCTGGGGTCTCCAAGGGTAGGTAGGTAAGAGGTAGCTGGGAAAAGGGGTGTGTAGGGGAGGAGACCGGGACACCCAGGGTTCAGGCGCAGCGCAGCAGTGTGAGCCGAGGTCCAGGGCAAAAGCAAACCTGGTTTATGTGGGAAGTGAGTCATTCAGAAGAGCTGTGGGTGGGGGGTGAGGAGAGCCGAGTCTGGAAAAATCAGCAGGGGCTAGTTCAGATTCTGCTACAAGGTCAGGAGAAGTCACTGAAAAGAAGAATGTAGGGGGGCGTTTTCCGAGGCGCCTCCGGTGTCGCCCAGTGGTCCTTAGTGAGAGGGGTGAGATGGGCCTTTGTGAAACCATTGCTCCAGGGTCCCGATCGTCGACCCAGCCCCTGGAGACAGTCTCCAGAAAGGGCAGGTGCACAGCTGGCCAGGAATTCTCAGCTGCGCCCCCCTCCCCACCCAGGAGTTTATGGGATGCGCCGTCTGTATGAGTTCTGTGCAGGGCCGGTAGAGGAGGTGAGGTCCCCAGTTCGGTCCTTACTTACCATGGGGGCTCAGACTTTAATTTTCTTACAGGCTCATCAGTCGGTCTGTTCTTCTACGTCTGATTTTGAGTCATAGTTAGAAAATTTTTTCCCACACCAAGGTTATAAAGGAATTCGCTTGCTGTTTTTTCTGGGACTTGACTGGTTTCATTTTTTATAGTTAGATTCTAAAGTATCTTTAGCCTTTTTCTTATGTCTGATGCAAGTATTTAATTTTATCTTTTTTTTTTTTCCCCAAATGGCTACTAGTTGTCCTGACACCAGTTTTTAAGAGGTCCGTCTTTCCCCACTGATTTGAGATACTGTCTTTATCACGGGCTGTGTGTCTATGTGGCATGATACACAGGCTCTCCTATGGGTCTGTTCCTGGACCTTCTGTTCCACACTATGGATCTTATTGGGAATTTGTGTATCAGTATAGCACCATTTAAATGATAGCACTTTTCTGTTATGCTTTAGTAGAGGATATAGCTGGCCCCCTTCATTGTCTTAGACATCTCTTATTTTTCCCTATAAATCTTAGAGTCAATCTGTCTAGTTTGAGACACAAAGCAAAAGAGCATTGGTTACGTGTGTATCGGGCTTGCATTAAATTTACCTGATAACTTGGAATGAATTGACATCTTTCTGTTGTTAAGTTTTCTGTCCAAAGACAAGGAAGGGGCGCTTTCTGTCTGTTCAGGGTACTCCTTTGTCTTTCAGAAGTGCTTTGACAGTTTCCTCATGTCAGGTCTACATAAGGTAAATTAAGTATTTTATATTTTAAGTCACCTTTTAAAGTGGAATTTTCTCTTCTATTTCTATCTTATCGTTTGGTATAAAATACTAGTGCTGATCACTCAGTTGTGTCCGACTCTGCAACCCCATGTTCTGTAGCCTGCCAGGCTCCTCTGTCCGCAGGGATTCTCCAGGCAAGGATACTGGAGTGGATTGCCATTCCCTTCTCCAGAGGATCTTCCCGGCCCAGAGACAGAACCCGGGTCTCCCGCATCGCAGGCAGAATGCTATGCAAAAGCAACAGTTTCTGTATATCCTACTTTATTAACATTTTTTGGTCACAGTTTTACCGTTTCGCGTGGATTCTCTTCTGTTTTCTAGGTATGCTTTCATATCAGCTGTGCACAGAGTTAATCTTATTCGTTTCCATCCCATCAACAGAATTGGAAAGGGGGACACAGCATTCAGCCTACGACAGTTGGTGCATATATTTTATCAAACTCAGGGAGTATGTATCAGTTCCCATTTTATTGACCCACGTCAGGAGTGGGCATTGAGTTTCCTCGAGGGCGTTGTCCTCCTCTGCGGGGAGGGTCGCCTGGCCTCTCTGGCTCTGTTAGCGTGTGAGTGGCAGCAGGAGGTCCTCGAGCGCGGAGCCGCCCTTGCGTTCCTGGAGCGGGTCTCTTCTGGCCCTGTGTGCTACTCAGGTGCTGTGTTGGCTTCTGTCTGCTAATATTTTATTTAGGAGTTTTGCATCGATGTTTATAAGCTTGGCCTTTGGTTTTCTTTTTGGTGCTATCTGCATCAGGTTTAGGCATCATTTTTATACCTGCTCCTAAAAAAACCAGAGGGTTGGAAAATTGTTTATCTGTTTCCATCCTTTGGAAAAATGTATATAGTAATCTTGATAGTTAAGCTCTGGTACAATTCCCCTGTAAAACCATCTGCATCTTGTGCTTTTTTGTGATGCTGCTGCTGCTGCTGCTAAGTCGCTTCAGTCGTGTCCGATTCTGTGCGACCCCATAGATGGCAGCCCACCAGGCTCCTCAGTCCCTGGGATTCTCCAGGCAAGAACACTGGAGTGGGTTGCCATTTCCTTCTCCAATGCATGAAAGTGAAAAGTGAAAGTGAAGTCGCTCAGTCGTGTCCGACTCTTAGCGACCCCATAGACGCCAGCCTACCAGGCTCCTCTGCCCGTGGGATTTTCCAGGCAAGAACACTGGAGTGGGGGGCCATTGAGCTAGTTCTTTGTTAACTTTCTTTGCTTCCTCTGTGGAAATTGGCCTGACCTGTATAAGGTTTCTGTAATGATTTGGTAAATTTTGTTCTTTTCTGTGAAATCGTGTTTCACTTATTTCAGATGTATTTGCATTTGCACATAGTAGTCTTTCAGGGCTTTTCTTATACTGTGTGTAGGTATTTAAGGGCTTCCTAGTTTTAGAAGATAACGAAGTTGTGGGCTGTGTCCTCTTGAAGTGTTCATGGATCCCAAGGCTTAAAGTGAAGTTCTAATAACATGAGCATATGCTATAAAAACAGTAACAGCTACCATTTGTGAAATGCCTGCCTCTGTGTGGGTATCAGTTCATTTCATCCTCATTACAATCCTGGGATACATAATAATCATCTCATTTTAAGGATGACATAATCTGGGGGAGTTACCCACTTTTCAAACACAGAAATAGACTCACAGACATAGAAAACAAACTTATGGTCACCAAAGGGGAAAGGGAGGGAGGAAGGATAAATTAGTAGTTTGGGATTAAAATGTGACACTGCTATATGTAAAATAGGTAACTAATCAGGACCTACCATGTAGCGCAGGGAACTATATTCAATATCCCGTAACACACCATAATGGAAAGAATCCAAAAAAAGACACACGCACCTATATAACTGAACCAGGCTGCTGCGGCTAACAGCTCTGTGAATCACCGTTTCAGTAAAATCTTCTCCTTTTATTTCATGGCCGTCGCTGCTCAGCAGGCCAGGGCCGTCTCAGAAGGTCATCCATGGCGTGACTGTCGTGAAACAGTCGGAGCAGGGCCTCTGGAGTCAGAGCTGCGTTCAGGCTTGTCCTGCTCCATTCCAGCTGAGTGGCTGTCAACGTATTGTTCCCTGGAGGAGGGGCTCAGACACTTACTTGCTTCATAACCTTCGGCCACCTCTGAGCCTCAGTTTCTTCACCTATAAAATGGGGTGAGACCAGTTTCCATCTCCTGGGATTGTTGGGAGCCTGCATGAAGTCATGTATGTAAAGGGGCTAGACCAGTGTCCCGTGCCTGTGACTGCAATGTTGGGGAACAAATGGGCCCTGGCCTCTGGTCCCCCTGTCTGTGGGGCCAAGTGAGTCTTCACAGCATTATTGTGAGAATTTAAGTGTCCCACGTAGATGCCGGGAACAATGCCTTTGACGCGACAGCTTCTCAGAAAGCGCTCCTTCCCCTGCCTTGCCAGTCGCTCGCCCGTCAGCGGTTCTTGCGTGCTTTCTTCGTGGCCTGTGCTGCTGGGCAGCTGTAAGGTGCTGGGAGATAAGCAGAGCATAAAGCCTGCTCCTAACCAGCTGACTCGCTATTTTGAGGAAAAAACAAATCTTAAGGTCAGTCAGTGCCTGGTTATCGGTGCAGCTGGTGAGAGAGGAAAGAATTTAGTGACTTGGGAGGGTTTGAGTTGGGAGGAGCTTACTGGGGATGTTGAATTAGAGAAGGCTAGGGGAGAGGGACTTTGAAGGGCCTGTTAAGGGTATATGTGGTTTGTTCAGTCTGTGGGAGATCCTAGATATGTGGAACTTTTCTAATGGTTTCGAGTCTCTGATCTGGGAATGTTTTGCATTCTGAGGTGCAAAAAAGAGCTTTGCTTTGAGAATCTTTTGGATGCAGTTTCAGGTGAAAAGAAAACCACAGAGTAGCTTAGTAAACAATGAAATGAAAATTCGTGAGAAGGACGCAGGTATCTCAGGCGATTCGTGTGCAGCCCAGGCTCACAGGTAACTGAAAAATTCCAGGACGGTCTAGGGAATCTGTCCTGCACCCTGTCTGCCTGGCGCGTCCTCTCTCTTGCTTCTGAGTGTCTGCATGTCCTCTTGAGGATGTCACTCATTCTTTCTGCCTCTGTGAATGACTTTCACTCCCCGGCACGCATGTGCCTAAGCATGGCAGCTCCGTAGCTCCCGAGTTCACACGTCTTCAGTTCAAGAGATCGCAGCTGGCTAAGAGTTCCTAGTCCCAGGCGAGATGTACAGAGGGAAGACTGACCAGCTTGAGCTAGGTGGTCCAGCTATTATGAGCTGGGAGCGGGGTTGGGGGCTGGTCTGCTGGGCCCGCTGGTGTAGCTGCTGTTCAGAGTCCAGCTTGTAGTTGAGGGCGCTGTTCTCTGCAGGGCATGGCCTGGGGAGGATCCCAGTGGTGATTCCAGGAAACCCCCAGCCCCGCAATGGATCCCCGAGGGGAGCTCTGTGAAAGCGACACAGGGAGATGGGTTAGGGCAGGCGCTGTCTTTAGTCCTCCAGATATTTTGATGCTGCTCGATGAAACCCCAGGGAAGAATTGCTGGATAAAGATGATTTGGCAAATGCAAGAGAGGCATTTTTGATAAAAGATGGTGATGAAGAGTGGGTATTGCAAGCATAACATAGATCCATAAACATTGTTAACATTTTTTGCTTATAGCTATTGGCAGCCCTTCAATTTCTGGGGAAGGTTGATTTTGTTTGTATTGTGGTAAAATAAACAGATACTTTGCCTACCTAATGTGAAGAGCTGACTCAGTGGAAAAGACCCTGATGCTGGGAAAGATTGAGGGCAGGAGGAGAAGGGGACGACAGAGGATGAGTGGTTGGACGGCGTCACCGACTCACTGGACATGGGTTTGAGCAAGCTCCAGGAGATAGTGATGCACAGGGAAGCCTGGCGTGCTGCATCCATGGGGTCGCAAAGAGCTGGACACGACTTAGTGACTGAACAACACATGTAACAAAGATTTTCCCATTTTAAGCCTTTTTGAGTATATAATTCAGTGTCATTACATGCATTCACAATTGTGTGACCGTGAGCACCATCCGTCACCAGAACTTCCGTCTTGCCCAACTGCCACTCTGCCTCCGTCAGCACTGACCCTCCCTCCTGCCCCCAGCACCTGGGACCCACTCTTTTACTTTCTCTTTGAGTTCTGGGCTTCCCTGGTGGCTCAGTGGTAAAGAATCCGCCTACAATGTAGGAGACGCAGGAGACGCAGGTTCGATCCCTGGGTAGGGAAGATCCCCTGGAGGAGGGCATGGCAACGCACTTCAATATTCTTTCCTGGGAAATCCCATGGACAGAGGAGCCTGGCGGGCTACAGTCCATGGGGTCACAAAAAAGTCGGACATGACTTAGCAACTAAACAACAGCATGAGTTTGACAGCTCTGGGGGCTCATATGAGTGGGATCATGCGGGACTTGTCCTTTCGTGACTGGCTTATCTCACTTGGCATAATGTCCTCAGAGTGCACCATGGAGTAGCATGTGCCAGACTTTCCTTTCTTTTCAGGCTGAATCGCTTATCATTGTAAGAATGGACCACATTTTATTTTTCCACTCACCCACTGATGGACGTTGGAGTTGTTTCCACATATTGGCTATTATGATTAATACTAGCAACCCTTCGTTTCTCAAGTATAGATGAGATTGTTTTCTACTTAGAATCATCAGGAAATTGTCTTCCTGATGAAAAAGACCTTAAAGACTGGCTTCTTCCAGCCTCTTCATTTCATGGAGGGGAAATCAGGAAAAGGGAACCACCGAGCACACACCTTGCCTACTCTGAACTCGTTTGCTGTTTCTCTGCCCATTTATCTAAAATTACGGGAACTTTGGTAGCTATAAAAAGAGTGGCCTCAGTTAGGATCTTTTTTTCTGGAGGGTGTTGTAGACTTCAGTAGATTTGGGAAGAATCCCATTGACCAGTGGTTCTTAAACTTTTTTGCTTAGGACTTTTTGGTTTCAAGATATTTGTAGAGAATCCCAAAGAGCTTTTTTTTTTTTTATTTGTGTGGTTATATCTGTGGATATTTATCATACTAGAATTTAAGTCTGGAAGATTTTTGAGATATTTATTAATATATTTATACAAAGTAACTGCATTTACCAAAGTGATAAAGTGTGTGAGAGAGCGGCATTGTTTATGTTTCTGCAGGTAGCTTCAGTGTCTGGCTTAATGGAAGAAAGCTGGATTCTTGTGTCTGCCTCTGCATGTTGATCACTATGAACCTTTGTTTTGGCGGAAGTACGTAAAGATAGTCTGGCCTCACACAGATATGTACTGGGAAAACTGCAGAATATTTTAGCACCTTTCCAGAAAATTGTGGATATTCTTTGACACTACATTGAAACTCAGCAAGTGGTGGTTTCTTAATGGCTAGTGGCCATGTGGGCTCTGATGCTGTATCAGAGAGCACTTACGCTCAGTTAGTGCTGTTCAGCTGCTAAATCGTGCCCGACTCCTTGCGACCCCATGGGCTGCAGCCCGCCAGGCTTCCCTGTCCTTCACCATCTCCTGGGGAGAAGGCAATGGCACCCCACTCCAGTACTCTTGCCTGGCAAATCCCATGGACGGAGGAGCCTGATGGGCTGCAGTCCATGGGGTCGCTAAGAGTTGGACAAGACTGAGCGACTTCCCTTTCATTTTTCACTTTCATGCATTGGAGAAGGAAACGGCAACCCGCTCCAGTGTTCTTGCCTGGAGAATCCCAGGGACGGGGGAGCCTGGTGGGCTGCCATCTATGGGGTCACACAGAGTCGGACACGACTGAAGTGACTTAGCAGCAGCAGCACCATCTCCTGGAGTTTGCTCAGACTCTACAGGTAACTCAGCCACTACAAAAGAGACAATGTACTCCTATAAAGTTGAATAAGACGTGGAATGAACCTAGAAATGAGTGTACACTAAAATACTGTGCTACCAAAGGGCTCTACGTATCTAGAAGGCTTACACCTGTGTGACGTAATATGTGGTCCTCTAACGCAAGGAGCCACAGTAAGGATTAGAGTTACCTTTTCAGAGACAACTCTTCGGTAGCACGAGGATCACCACCTACGAACACAAACTTTAAGAATAAAAGTGGACCTTCACGTGTAACATAGGAACCGTTGTTTACGACAGTAACAAATGGACCTGCACCACTCCAGACAGGTAAAGACTCCTCGTCGACCAGCGCAAGAGCCCAGGCCTACTGACGCCGAGCGGAGCACAGAAAAGGCCACGACGCACTGTCGGCACCGAGGCACAATTGAGTGCCGAGTCTGCGAACAGTGCGCAAGAAGGACGAAGTGGCGTGTCGTACAATCTTTCCAAAGGAGGTCCTGACTCTAGATACTTTCGTTACTACAAATGACGAAGTAGTTTCCGCGAGAATTCACTTTCATCGTAAGATATTTAAAATAAATAAAAATGACGATCACACATTCACTTCTTATATCACCGGCTCTCAGGTCAACCCCAGTGACGAAGCTAAACGTGATTCTACGGGTGTCGAATTGGAGGGAAAGCAAACGTGGTAATCACGTCCTTTACCACTTACTACTGTGTCACAGCACTTTTATCAAACTCGAGCGCCTACGGGACTTTCTTGCAACCACAGAGAGCCTCCAAGTGTAGCACCCCACTTCGAGCGACTGCAGTCGGGACACCAGGTCAGGACACCCTCGGTCTCCCTCTTAGACGAAATTGGGATCTTTGCTCTCCGTGCCACCTTCAGTCCTGAACTCGACTGTAGCGCCAAGAGGGACCGTGGGAACAACGTTGACATTTACGCGAGTCGGAAGGACCCCTCCCTCGGTCGGGAAGCCTTCGTGTGCCAACCTATAACTCAAAGACTTTGGTGCAGGATCACCAATAGACTTTTGATAAACCGTAAAATTTGAGGGCAGATAGGAAGACCTGTGACTTTAAATTATAGTGTGTCAATTGTGGTTTACTACCACAGTCCGAGAGCTCAACGTTGAGGTAGACAACCGTCACACCGCAACCTCGAGGAGGGCCGGCTTACGGCAGCGGAGTCTCGTCCCTCGCTGGCTCCTCGTGTAGCCAGATCAAGACGATGCGTGGGTCTCTGAGACGACCTGCGTTCAGCTCATTTGTTTTTCATGCTGGAAAACCAGAGTCATCCATCAGGCTAAACACGAAGTGCTTTGAGTAAAGCTCTGCACTTGGATTTTGACATTTGCAAATCGACGGCTCTCATGGTACCCTTCTCTCCTCTCCTTTATTTTCAGCAATGGAAGAGTTAATAGTTGAACTTCGTCTCTTTCTTGAACTCCTGGACCACGAGTATCTCACCTCAACTGTCAGGGAGAAAAAGGCAGTCATCGCAGACATCCTGCTGAGGATACAGTCGTCCACAGGTGCGTCCCGCTCAGACTCCTAGTCTGTCTGCTTCCCGTCTCCTTTGGCCTCAGCTGCTAAGTCGCTTTAGTCATGACCAACTCTTGCGACCCCATGGACCGTTACCCACCAGGCTCCTCTGTCCATGGGATTTCCCAGGCAAGGATACTGGAGTGGGTTGTCATTTACTTCTCCAGGGGGGGGGTCTTCCCAGCACAAGGATCAAACCATCATCTCTTATGTCTCCTGCATTGACAGGCAGGTTCTTTACCACTAGTAACACCTTGTTGCCTCTAAGCTATCTTTAATTCTCATCTTTCTAGAACACATTCATGAATGAATTTATTTACTCCTCAGGTTGTCATCAAAGGCCTTACTATGTGCCAGGGACTGTGTGAGTCTCTGGGTTTGAAAAGATAAAGCCTTTAAGGAGTTAATGGAATAGTGGCTTCATGGAGGGGGGGTCCCTAAAATCACCCCACATTGGGAGGTTTGCTAGGACTCAGCATGGAGTTGTGTTTTCTCATGGCTGGGATTCATCACAGAGGTTGTAAGGACACCCAGACAGGCTATAAAGGAAAAAGACTCCGGCCGAGTCTGGAGGGTTCCATGCACAGGCTTCCTCGTGTTCCTCCTCTCGCGAGGCTCACACAGATCACACTGTCTCCTCAGCGACAAAAGTGCAGCTGCCCGTGTGTCACGCTTCTGTTCTGGGAAGCTCACTGGAGACTCAGCGCCCAAGGACTTCCCTGGGGGCTGGCCACATAGGCACCCTCTGCCTGGCACATACCCAAATCCCAGACCCACAGGAGAGGAGGTTTGTTGATCAGGGTTCCCTGGAGGAACAGACCCCACAGAGCTACAGAGTGAGATGGAAAGGAGATCTGTGATAGGGATCGGCCTGTGTGGCCTCACAGGCTGAGCAGTGACACGACCTGCCCTCTGCAGGCTTGAGGCCCAGGAAAGCAGGTGGTGTAATTACCAGACTGTAATTCAGTCTGAGTCCGAAGGTCCGAGAAGGGGCTGTGGGGTCGGGGAGGGTTGCTGTCGGTGTGCGTCCTGATCAGAGAACCAGGAGCACCAGTGTCTGAAGGCAGGAGAAGACGGACGACTTGGCTCCAGCCCAGAGGGTGTGTCCACCCTTCCTCGGCCTTTTTGTTGTGTTCAGATTCTCAGGACCCTGGAGGATGTCCACTCACATGGGGAGGACCATCCTCTTTGCTCAGTTCTCCAACTCAAATGCTCATCTCTCCCAGAAGCATCCAGAGATAGCATCCTGCCAGCTCTCGGAGCATCCCTGAGCCCAGTCAGGTTGGCACACAAAATTAGCCATCGCAGCAGATGTTTGGCGTCGATCGTGTTATTTGTTCAAATAGTCTAGGCACCAACGTTAGACCACCTTATCAGTTAAGCAGTGTTGGAAACGCTTCTGAAATTCACGTTCCCCAATGCCAGCCAAGGGCACAGCCTTGCCCGCAGGCCCTGGCGAAGACAGCAGGCTCAGGCCTGTCGTGTCCCCGCTTTGGTGCACGGTGGCTGAGACAGGGTAGCGGGGAGAGCGCCTCAGTGTTAGGAGAGCACCCAAGAGGCGGATGCCCTCAGACCCGCGTAGTGAGAGAGAGTGAGTGGGGCAGGGGCCGGGGGCAGTTCCTGGGGGATGCGGGGTTAAAATCTTGAAGGCAGGAGACACCTGGATGAGATGTAGAGGTTTACTGTAAACAGCTTCACTGAGATATAATTCTCATGCCATGCACTTCAGCCATCTAAATGTGCAGTTCTTTGCTCTTTAGTGTGCAAAGCCATGATTTAACAAAGTTAGATTGGCATTCCAGAAAGTTCTGCTGGTCAGTCTGGGCGGTGGGTTCAAAGATGTGGTAGCAGGTGGAATGAGAGCTGCCTGAGTCCCTGAGATAGAAGCGCAGGATGAGGACGGTGTTTGGGGGTCAGTCAGACTGAAAGAACCAGTAGGGTGGAGAGAGAGCTCTGTGTGCTCAGTTGTGCCCGACTCTTTGTGACCCCATGGACTATATAACCCGCCAGGCTCCTCTGTCCATGGGTTTTTCCAGGCAAGAACATTGGAGTGGTTTGCCATTCCCTCCTGGAGGGGATCCTCCTGATGCAGGGATCCTGCGTTTGCAGGTCGATTCTTTGCCACTGAGCCACTGTCTCTGAGACAGAGACAAAAATAGGGATGAAAGCTCGCTTTTAAGTGATGCTGCTGCTTCCCTGCCTGGGCCCTTTCACTGCCTATGATTGCCCGTGGTTGAACCCCAGGCGCCTCAGGCTGCCTACCAGGCCCGTTATGACATGTGGTATTCCTGGGTTGGGAAGATCCACTGGAGAAGGGATAGGCTACCCACCCCAGTATTCTCGGGCTTCCCTTGTGGCTCAGCTGGTAAAGAATCCGCCTGCAACTCGAGAGACCTGGGTTCGATCCCTGGGTTGGGAAGATCCCCTGGAGAAGGGAAAGGCTACCCACTCTAGTATTCTGGCCTGGAGAATTCAATGGACTATATAGTCCATGGGGTCACAAAGAGTCAGACACGACTGAGTGACTTCCACTCACTTTCACACTTACCAAAATCCCAGACTCGCAGGAAAGCAGGTTTGCTAATCAGAAGTCCTCAGAGAAACAGAATCAGTGGGACTGAGCCGGGAGAGCCTGCTGTGCGGTCATGCGGGCTGGGCTTTCTGTCTCTGCCCATCACCAGTCTGTGGCCCTGAGCAAGTTACTTAATCTGTCAATGCCCAGTCTCCACCCCTGTGGAAGAAAGGGGTAGTGGCATCTACCTCAGAGGGATGTTGTGTGGATTGACGAGATGATATAAAACATTTCCAAAGAGAGCCTGACACGCGGCAGGTATGATAGCTGTTGACTGCTGTCTCCTGCTCTTGCTTTTGCCAGCAGAGGCAGCATTTCTCGCAGCCTCATCTCTTCTGTGTACCCCTGGGTCGGTCACCTGGGACCACCGGTCTGAACCGGCCGCAGTTTGGGCCTCCTGCCTCTGGAGTTGCTGTCGGCTCTCCCTGGTTTCCCTTCCTCTCTTCCTCTGCCCAGTGGGTTCCAACACCCTTTCCCTCCATGCTTTATTCTGGCCGTAGAATACCTTCCTCATACTTTGCAATTCACTGATTTTCTCTTCAGCTCTTTATTCTGCTTAAAACTCATCCACTGATTGTTTTGGCAGTAGAATTTCCATTCATCTTTCATCTTTCTTTCTTTCTTTTTTTTTTTTTTTTACTGTTTCCAGTCCTCTGCCAAGATTCTGGTCTTTGTTGAAGCTTCCGCAGGTTGGGGACTTTGTCTTTTCCCAGCCTGTGACATCGTGCCCAACCCCTTATAGATGGTCATTAAGCAGCTATTTTTCTAGGTCTAGGAAGCTGAGCCCTTGCATGTAAAGTGCACTGGGCCCAAATTAGTGCCTTCCTGTCCCCTGCTCCCCACATCTCCTGAGAGTCGAGTATACATATGTTTGTCTTCCCAACTTGACTACGCTGGCCTGAAGGTATGAGAGTCTATCAGTCTTGTCAGCAGCGAGCAAGTTTGTTAACAACATGCAACCCCCGGAGGGTGCTCCGTGCAGACTCACCGGTTCCCAGGGAAGCGTCTGCCCCTCGGTGTGTGGGTAAGCACTAACCCGGGCGGAAGTTCAGGAGAGGCTGCCCTCCTTGAGAGACTCCGGCCTACGGAGGGGTGTCCTCGTTGCTCCGGCCTAGGGAGGGGTGTCCTCGTTGCTCCGGCCTAGGGAGGGGTGTCCTCGTTGCTCCGGCCTAGGGAGGGGTGTCCTCGTTGCTCCGGCCTAGGGAGGGGTGTCCTCGTTGCTCCGGCCTAGGGAGGGGTGTCCACGTTGCTCCGGCCTAGGGAGGGGTGTCCACGTTGCTCCGGCCTAGGGAGGGATGTCCTCGTTGGTGCCAGCTCCATCATTCTTCCTGCCCGTGTCCTATTTAAGTACTGTAACCGTTTTTTTGGTCCAGCTGTAGATCTTTCATCTGTAGAATGAGGCAGAAGAGTACTTACCTTGCAGGACTGTTATAAAGGATTAGAGAGTAAATACCTATGATGTGTTCAGTGTGGGGTCAAGGAGGTGGCAGCTGTTCACAGCTTGCTCCTCCTCCTCATCCAGTTTAGTTCAGTTCAGTTGCTCAGTCGTGTCCAACTCTTCGTGACCCCATGGACTGCAGCATGCCAGGCTTCCCTGTCCATCACCGACTCCCAGAGCTCGCTTAAACTCATGTCCATTGAGTTACTGATGCCATCCAACCATCTCATCGTCTGCCCCTGCCCTCAATCTTTCCCAGCATCAAGATCTTTTCCAGTGAGTCAGTTCTTTGAATCAGGTGGCCAAAGTGCTGGAGTTTCAGCGTCAGCATTAGTCCTTGCAATGAATATTCAGAACTAATGTCCTTTATGTTGACTGGTTGGATCTCTTTGCTGTCCAAGTGACTGTCAAGAGTTTTCTCCAACACCACAGCTCAAAAGCATCAATTCTTTGGCACTCAGCTTTTTTTATAGTCCAACTCTCACATCCATATGGGCTTCCTTTGTGGCTCAGCTGGTAAAGAATCTGCCTGCAATGTGGGAGACCTGGGTTGGGAAGATTCCCTGGAGAAGGAAATGGCTACCCACTCCAGTATCCTGGGCTGGAGAATTCCATGGACTGTATAGTCCACTGGGTCACACAGAGTTGGACCCGACTGAGCAACTTTCACTTTCTTTCACATCCATACATGACTACTGGAAAAACCACAGCTTTGACTAGACGGACTTGTTGGCAAAGTAGCGTCTGTGCTTTTTAATATGCTGTCTAGATTGGTCATAGCTTGTCTTCCAAGGAGCAAGCCTTCTTCATCCTCATTTGTGCTTTTGGTGCAGGTTTTGAAGTGAAGGATCATGCCACGAAGCCGGAGACCCCCAGCAGCCTGCCAGCCCCTCCCCAGATGCCTTTGCCCGAGATCCCACAGCCGTGGCTGGTGAGTGCAAGACCCACCATTAACTTTGCCAGAGTCCACATGTACGCGTTAATATATAGTATCTGTTTTCCTCTTTCCGACTTAGTCACAGACTCCAAGTTCATCCATGTCACTGCAAATGACCCAATTTCATTCGTTTTTATGGCTGAGTAATATGCCATGGTATCTACATACCACATTGATATAGATGATGTGATATATGAAGCAGAAATAGAGATGCAGTCTTGGAGAACAGGCGTGTGGACAGCAAGGGGGAAGGGGCGCGAGTGAGCTGGGAGGTTGGAATTGGCGTGTGCACGCTGCTACATCCCTGCTTTGCATGCAGGCTATGCTAAGTCGCTTCAGTCGTGTTCAGCTCTGTGCGACCCTATGGACAGCAGCCCCCAGGCCCCTCTGTCCCCAGGATTCTCTAGGCAAGATACTGGAGTGGGTTGCCGTACATCCCTGCTTTAGAAGTAGGTGACTGAGAAGCTGCTGCAGAGCGCGGGGAGCTCCACGCAGTGCTCGGTGGTGCCCTAAATCCAGAAAAGCAGCGGCTCTGTGTACACACGCAGCTGATTCACTTGCTGTACTAACAGCATTGCAAAGCAAGTGTACTTCAGTAAAAATGAAAGAAAAAAAAAAAAGTCCCACAATCAGTGGGACTGAAGAATCACCAGACACCTGGGTTATTTTTGGTTCCAGGGCAGGTGATAAAAGCCTGATTCTGCAAGAAAAGAGGCCTTGGTTTGCCCAGGGCGTGCCTATGCGTGTGTTTTGGGGAGCTAGTAACGGTTAAGTGGGAGGCTGTAGGTGTGGCCTTCCCATAGGAGGCTGCTGGGCCTCTGAAAATTGCTGGAGCTACAGGTCCATGGAAATCTGTTCTTAAGTCAGATTTTTTTAAAAAAACCAGATGATTTATCAGCAAAATAATGACAATAGAGCCTAGTGACATGCCCATCTCTCTGCATTAGCTCTGAGTTTGAATACCTGTAGCCTGAAACTTCAATATTCATTGTTATGCTTCTTTCTGGGATTAAATATCCTTTTTTTTTCCTCCAGAAGAAAAATATGTACATAGTCCAGGTGAGGTGAAGTCACTCAGTCGTGTCCGACTCTTTGCGACCCCATGGACTGTAACCTACTAGGCTTCTCTGTCCATGGGATTCTCCAGGCAAGAATACTGGAGTGGGTTGCCATTTCCTTCTCCAGGGGATCTTCCCGACCCAGGGATCGAACCCGGGTCTCCCGCATTGGAGGCAGACGCTTTAACCTCTAAGCCACCAGGGAAGCCCATAGTCCAGGAATGTGTATTTTATTTGGTTTTCTGCATTCAAAATTTGTTTTGGAATTCTCTGGCTATTTTTGTGACCTGGGGATGTTCATGTTTGCCATTTTTCATGGCCCACTCAGCTTTTTCTGCCTTTTGCTATTTTCTAATTTGCTTACTCAGGAAAATTAGGCTCTCATTCAAAATTAGAGCAGTGTCAGTTACTGAGCAACTCTTTTCCTAGTGTTTGCTTTCTGTATGAATCATCTTATCGTCTGTCCAGCCGGAGAAGAGCCGCAGGAAAACAGGGCCTCGGCTTGTTTGCTTTGTCCCTGCCTGGGTCCCAGCACAGGGCCCGTGACCTGTGGGAGCTCCGTGATGATCACTGGAGGGGGGACGGAAGGAGCTCAGCACTCGCTGGCTCCCTACCACATGTCACAGGGCACGCTGGCTCCTTTTCCACTTACAGTTTCATTGAATCCTCACAGCCTGACCTCAGAGAACCCTGCAACACCTCTGAACACGTGCACAGTGTGATATCGACTTTACGGAAAAGGAAATGTGGATCCACTGGCAAAGGGACAGCCCAAGGTTAGGAGGAAAGGCAAAAGCAGATTTTTATAACCTATTCTTTTGATTTCAAATCCAGCCTTTTCTCAACAATACTGTCAGTATCTGTGGAAGTGAGGCAGCAAAACCAACGTGAGCACTCACAAGCACTCACAGACGGGAGAAGGTTCTGTCAGGAGCCACGAGCCTGCTTCTGCGCTGGGTGCTGAGGAGGCAGCAGGGTCTCGGGTGCAGACGGAGTGTGGCTGCCTGCTTCCAGGCGCCAGCTCTGACACTCGCTGTGCGGGTTCAGACTGTAGCTTTCACGTCTCTGTGTCTGAGAGGCCTCGTTCTAAAGCGAGTGTGCTAATGGCATCACCAGCTCGATGCAGATGAGCTTGAGCACGCTCCGGGAGTGGGTGAGGGACAGGGAAGGCTGCCGCGCTGCAGTCCCCGGGGTCGCAGAGTCAGACACGACTGAGCGACTGAGCTGAACTGAACTGAATAGTACTTAGTGAGATTGCTGTGAAACTGAAAAGAGCTGGCGTGCCTCAAGTGCTTGGAATGTCTCCCTTGCATCTGTGAAGCCCTGCGTGAGGGCCGGCTGTTCCTGCGCAGGGCAGCGCTGCTCACAGTTCCGGGGCCTTGCTGACGCGAGCATTCCGGGCTTCCCTGGTGGCTCCGTGGTGAAGAACCCACCTGCCCAGGGCAGGAGACGTGGGTTCCGTCCCTGGGCTGGGAAGATCCCACTCGCTGCAGAGCAGCTAAGCCCGTGTGCCACGCCTGTCGAGCCCGTTCTCCACGACTACTGAGCCCGTGCCCCAGAGCCGGGAGACACAGCTGCTGAGCCCGTGCCCCAGAGCCCAGGAGACACGACTGCTGAGCCCGTGCCCCAGAGCCGGGAGCCACGGCCGCTGAGCCCGTGCCCCAGAGCCCGGGAGACACAGCTGCTGAGCCCGTGCCCCGGAGCCGGGAGCCACGGCCGCTGAGCCCGTGCCCCGGAGCCCGGGAACAGCAACTACTGGAGCCCGTGTGCCTAGAACTTAGGCTCCACAACGTGAGTGCATTCCTGGTGGCTTTTCAGGGCATCTGTTACTCAGCAAGTAAGCCCGTCATTCCGTAAACTGCCTTTGGTGAGTTGGCTTCTGTCCAGTTGGTCATGTGCTGTTGGCACGTTGACTTCCAGATTTGGCTGGTGGTAGAGACGAGACGCAGTGGGTAGGAGTCTATGCCAGGCAGAGAGTGTATCATAAATTAAAGCGCAAGCCCAGGAAAGACCCCGAAGGACTGAAGCCTGCAGGCCCCTCTGTGGCTGAGTGATGGGATTTGGGTGGCTCGTCCGCGGGTGAGGCTGGAACACACCGCGGCGGGGGTTAAACCTTGAGGGGCCGCGGGCCTGCCTGCAGAGCAGATCGGACCATCCTTAGAGCAACTCTAAGTGACCGAGGGGGGTTGTTTCTAATGTAAGACCCTCCAACCTGGTGTTATTTCATTCATTTGAGCCACAGTTGCATTTTCAGCTCTTTTAGAAATGGCACGTATCAAAGGAATACTGCCTTTTATCACAGCTCTGTGTGTTCCGATCTCTGAGAAATGAGTCTCTTGTTTTCTCTTTTTAGCCCTTTTAGTGTTGAACATCACTTTTTGCAATTGTTACTAAGTGTCTCTTGACATCCTTTTTTCCTGGACACTCGAGAGGCTGGGCAGGCAGGCGGGGTCACATTGGCCACTTCTCCGAGTACACTTAGCATCCCGTCACCCCCCATTTCAGGCCTGATGGGCCCCTAACTGAGGGCCTTCACCTGGCTCTGTGAGGCCCTCTTGGGGCATCAGTGCTCCTCTTTGGTTGGCTGACACCTAAGTGGGCACCACCCTCCCCAACAGGATGTGGCAGAGACCAGATGGGCCTCTGGAGCCGGGAGCCACGGCTGCTGAGCCCGTGCCCCGGAGCCCGGGAACAGCAACTACTGGAGCCCGTGTGCCTAGAACTTAGGCTCCACAACGTGAGTGCATTCCTGGTGGCTTTTCAGGGCATCTGTTACTCAGCAAGTAAGCCCGTCATTCCGTAAACTGCCTTTGGTGAGTTGGCTTCTGTCCAGTTGGTCATGTGCTGTTGGCACGTTGACTTCCAGATTTGGCTGGTGGTAGAGACGAGACGCAGTGGGTAGGAGTCTATGCCAGGCAGAGAGTGTATCATAAATTAAAGCGCAAGCCCAGGAAAGACCCCGAAGGACTGAAGCCTGCAGGCCCCTCTGTGGCTGAGTGATGGGATTTGGGTGGCTCGTCCGCGGGTGAGGCTGGAACACACCGCGGCGGGGGTTAAACCTTGAGGGGCCGCGGGCCTGCCTGCAGAGCAGATCGGACCATCCTTAGAGCAACTCTAAGTGACCGAGGGGGGTTGTTTCTAATGTAAGACCCTCCAACCTGGTGTTATTTCATTCATTTGAGCCACAGTTGCATTTTCAGCTCTTTTAGAAATGGCACGTATCAAAGGAATACTGCCTTTTATCACAGCTCTGTGTGTTCCGATCTCTGAGAAATGAGTCTCTTGTTTTCTCTTTTTAGCCCTTTTAGTGTTGAACATCACTTTTTGCAATTGTTACTAAGTGTCTCTTGACATCCTTTTTTCCTGGACACTCGAGAGGCTGGGCAGGCAGGCGGGGTCACATTGGCCACTTCTCCGAGTACACTTAGCATCCCGTCACCCCCCATTTCAGGCCTGATGGGCCCCTAACTGAGGGCCTTCACCTGGCTCTGTGAGGCCCTCTTGGGGCATCAGTGCTCCTCTTTGGTTGGCTGACACCTAAGTGGGCACCACCCTCCCCAACAGGATGTGGCAGAGACCAGATGGGCCTCTATGACCCACAGCTGGTGAATTACACTTAGGTGACAGAAGTGAAAGGGAGGGGAGGGCGGGATCCAGTGGGCCTCTAAAGTGTATCCATTTGGGGTAATTGCAGTTTTATGCCCATTGATCAACATGCCCATTGATCAGCAGTGCCTTTTTTTGGCATTCTCCTCATTGCACTAGATTTTAACCTTCTGAAGATGGTGCGTGTTTCTCTCCTTTGTGTTCCTCACGTTGCAAAGCAGAAAACGCCTGGACAACTGCTCAAGGTCAGGGCCGCATCGAAAAGCCCGCCTTGTCACACTGATGATGCTTCTGTACAGGAAGGGAACAGTGGACGTTTCTGAGTCCACTGTTTCTTAGAGTCAATGGGGCTGCAGCCCAGGGTCCCTGGATGAGCCGGCAACCCCTTCAGTGTGGCCTGTAGGTCAGGCGGTGAGAGTGTGGGCGTGTGCTCTTCGAATTCAGAACTGCTCTCAGCCCTTGAGGTCACAGGGCCGGGTGCAGTGTCTTTACAGCCCCTCCAGCTCCCTTGCTCTCTGGGGGAGCAGGGGAGGGACTGGAGCAAGCCAGAGTATGCATATGCTTCCTGAAAACATTCTGGGAAGGGCCACGCTTTTCAACAGATTATTGGTTTTGTTTCACACTGAGACTGTGCAGCTATCAAAGGCCAGGTCCTTAGTTAGCACGCAGCCGGTGCAGAGGGAGCATTTGTGAAGGCGGCCGGTTCATCCGGAAATGGGTCCCATCTGTGTTGACATTGACCGCCTGGTCCTGCTGCCCAGCCCGCCAGCCGGGGCTGATACAGACCCCTGGGGATTGTGCTTCCTGCCCTCCCCTCCTCCGCTCCAGAGTATCAGGGCGTCCTTGGACAGGGAGACCTCACACCTCCCTGCTGAGTGAGGAGAGAAGGGACATTCCTCTGGGGGCTGCAGATGATTCGGATGATACCTCATCAAGGCATTTTCCAGAAATGTTTTTATTTGCTCACTTGAGTGGTCACTCCAGTGTTCTTGCCTGGAGAAGTCCACTGACAGAAGAGCCTGCTGGACTACAGCCCACGGGGTCGCGATGAGTCGGACGCGACTGAGTGACTCCATGGTGCTTAGATGGGAGTGTGTGCGTGTGTGCTCAGTTGTGTCTGACTTGCTGTGACCCCGTGAATTGTAGCCCACCAGACTCCTCTGTCCGTGGGATTTCCCGAGCAAGAATACTGGAGTGAGTTGGAAGAGACGTGTGCCCCAGTGTCCACTGCAGCACCGTTTACAATAGCCAGGACATGGAAGCTCCCTAGATGTCCATTGGCAGATGAATGGATAAGAAAGCTGTGGGACATATACACAATGGAGTATTCAGTTCAGTTCAGTTCAGTTGCTCAGTTGTGTCCAACTCTTGGCGACCCCATGAATCGTAGCACGCCAGGCCTCCCTGTCCATCACCAACTCCCGGAGTTCACTCAGACTCACATCCATTGAGTCCGTGATGCCATCTAGCCATCTCATCCTCGGTCATCCCCTTCTCCTCCTGCCCCCAATCCCTCCCAGCATCAGAGTCTTTTCCAATGAGTCAACGCTTTGCATGAGGTGGCCAAAGTACTGGAGTTTCAGCTTCAGCATCATTCCTTCCAAAGAAATCCCAGGGCTGATCTCCTTCAGAATGGACTGGTTGGATTTCCTTGCAGTCCAAGGGACTCTCATTACTCAGCTATAAAAAAAAAAAAAAAAAAAGAATGCATTTGAGTCAGTTCTAGTGAGGTGGATGAAACTGGAGCCTATTTACAGAGCAAAGTAAGCCAGAAAGAGAAACACCAATACAGTATGCTGCTGCTGCTGCTGCTAAGTCGCTTCAGTCGTGTCCGACTCTGAGCGACCCCATAGACGGCAGCTCACCAGGCTCCCCCGTCCCTGCGATTCTCCAGGCAGGAACACTGGAATGGATTGCCATTTCCTTCTCCAATGCATGAAAGTGAAAAGTGAAAGTGAAGTCGCTCAGTCGTGTCCGACTCTTAGTGACCCCATGGATTGCAGCCCACCAGGCTCCTCCACCTTTGGGATTTTCCAGGCAAGAGTACTGGAGTGGGGTGCCATTGCCTTCTCCCCAATACAGTATATTAACGCATATATGTGCAATTTAGAAATACAGTGATGACACCCCTATATGCAAGACAGCAAAAGAGACAGATGTAAAGAACAGACTTTTGGGCTCTGTGGGAGAAGGCGAGGTGGGACAGTGTAGAACAGCATTGAAACGTGTATATTACCATACATAAAATAGGTGATCTGTGCAAATTCGATGCATGACGCAGGGCACCCGAGACTTGTGCTCTGAGACAACCCAGAGGGATGGGTGACGAGGGAGGTGGGAGGGGGGATCGGGATGGGGGGACACATGTGCACTCATGGCTGATTCATGTTGATGTATGGCAAAACCCACAATATTGTAAAGCAGTTAGCCTCCAATTAAAAAAAAAAAAAGACTATTGGAGTGAGTTGCCATTTCCTCCTCCAGGGAATCTTCTTGACTCAGGGATTGAACCTGCGTTGACAGGTGGATTCTTTACCACTGAGCCACTGGGAAAGCCCCATTTAGATTGGGTAGAAGACAGCAATTTAGTGTTTTGATGCTTTTAGGCCAGACCCTGTGTAAATATGATGACTTCTTATGCCAACACGTAACAGGTCATTTGTTTTTTTATTATGGTAAAGCATACGTAACACAGACTTTATCATTTCCATCACTGGCCAGTGTCCCATTTAGTGGTGTGAGACTTTATTTTCTTGGGCTCCAAAATCACTGCAGATGGTGACTGCAGCCATGAAATTAAAAGACAGTTCCTCCTAGGAAGAAAAGCTATGACCAACCTAGACAGCATATTCAGAGACATTACTTTATCGACAAAGGTCCGTCTAGTCAAAGCTATGGTTTTTCCAGTAGTCATGTATGGATGTGAGAGTTGGGCTGTAAAGAAAGCTAAGCGCTGAAGAATTGATGCTTTTGAACTGTGGTGTTGGAGAAGACTCTTGAGAGGCCCTTGGACTGCAAGGAGATCAAACCAGTCCATCCTAAAGGAAATCAGTCCTGAATATTCATTGGAAGGACTGATGCTGAAACTGAAACTCCAATACTTTGGCTACCTGATGTGAAGAACTGACTCATTGGAAAAGACCCTGATGCTAGGAAAGATTGAAGACAGGAGAAGAAGAGGGTGACAGAGGATGAGATGGTTGGATGGCATCACTGACTTGATGGACATGAGTTTGAGCAAGCTCCGGGAGTTGGTGATGGACAGGGAGGCCTGGCATGCTGCAGTCCATGGGGTCACAAAGAGTTGAACACAACTGAGTGACTGAACTAAGCTGAGTTTAGTTGTGTAAAGTACATACATGTTGTTGTGCAGCTCTTAACACGATCTATCTCTAGAACTTTTCATCTTTCCAGACGGAAACCCTGTCCCCAGTGAACAGGGCTCCCCTCCCCCAGCCCCTGGAGCCAGCATTCTAATTCCTGTCTCTCGGAAACTGAGGTTTTGGTCCCAGCCCCTAGCACCTGCCTGGATGGCATTTCGCCCTTCCTAAAGTACTTTCACAGCAGCTTCGTTTTCTGTGCTTGACAGATGGGATCATGAGATTCTTTGAGATTATATGACAAAATTAATTATTTTACCAGTTGCCGAGTGGAGACTAAGCCTGAGATTTAAAACAAAATCATGTAATTCCCAGGGAAGTCAGATGTGGTCCTTCTTGTGCATGTGCCGCATCCCGTGTCTTCTCCCCTTGTCGCTTGGGAGCCTGAGTCTGGCGTGCGTCTCACCCCCTGGCGTCTTCATCATGGATCTATCCTGTGTCCTGTTGCCATGGCCGTAAGACTCTTCCCCCTGCCCCGCCTCCTGGTGGAGGAGGAACGGATGAGAAAGTGGCTTCACGGCCTCTCATTCTGAGTTGTGTATAAATAAACTTGAGAAAATATGCGTGAATGATTTCCCAGTGTTTTCTCAAGTGCTGTTGGAATGCAAATGAAATAGTGATCAGAAGGGAATGGGTTGTCATTTGGATTAAAAAAAAAAACAAAACTTTTACTTTACCAAGAAGAGTACCTGCTCAAAATTCTTTTTTTTTTTTAATTTAAAATTGTTTGGCCCTGCTGAGCAGCACGCAGGACCGTGGTTCCCTGAGCAGGGGCTGGACGCATGCCTCCTGCAGGGCAGCTTGGAGTCTTAACCGCTGGGCCGCCAGGGAAGCCCCAGACTCGGAGTTCTCGACGTGGGGGTTGACACCACGTTTTGCAGTTTAGACCTTAAGCTTTTGTCCCCTGCTGGCAGTCAGGAAGCTTAGCTGATGCTGTGGCGCGCTGTCCTCACGCTGGCGGAAGAGGGTTTGGCAACACATGGCAGGGCTGGAGCCGGGCCCTCTTCTCTTCGTCGGATCCTATCTTCCGGCCGCTGCTAGAGTCCACCTGCCAGTACAGGAGAAGCGGGAGCCTCGCGTTCAGTTCCTGGGTCGGGAAGCCCCCCTGGAGAAGGAAGTGGCCGCCGCCTCCAGCACTCTTGCCTGGGAAATCCCACAGACAGAGGAGCCTGGGGCGCTACAGCCCGTGCGGGGGGCCACAAAGAGCCGGACACGCTGCGCCCGCACGAACTCGCGCCCTTGTTCTTCCTCACTGTGTGCTGGGCCCGTCACACAACTTCACTGAAGATTTTAATCACCGTAACCGGAAAGGCAGAATCTGGACATACCCCTATGTGCATAGAATTAAAGTCAGGAAGAGACTCCACGTTCTCAGCTGGGGTTTTTCTCTGCTAAAGTCAGGTCTTCTGGTTCACTGGCGTGTCTGGTGCAAGGGCCTGAGTGATAAATTGGGGCTGGCGGAGGGGAAGGTGAGGGGGCGGGAAAGTGCAGTAGGCCAGAGAGGAGAGCGGAGGAGTGGGAGTGGAGACAGAGGTGGTGCAGACGCGCCTTCCTCCCGAGAGGGTGAGAGGGCAGATCCCACGGAGCTGCAGGGGCCGGGAGTCTCCGGTTGTGCCCAGCGGCCTTGAAGGCTGGGAAGGTGCTTTCCCTGCATCTTACCTGGCTCGGCCGCCGCAGCAACAGGTGCCCGGGCCTCGGTCCTGGCACAGGGAAGTGTTCTCACTGCTGCAGTGCTCACCCAGCTGGCTCCTCCTCCTCTATGAAGCAGCTCGACCGCACCAGGGACACTGGGTGATGTCTATCATCCCCCGAGCCTCAGTTTCCTCGTTTGCAAAATTATATTCAGAACACTAACCTCTCAGAGTTGTCTTCTGAACAAGAAAAAAGATACAGAAAGTCTTCCAGAGCAGTGTGTGGCACACGGAAGGCAGTCTGTGAATAGTGGTTAATATTGTTATTTTGCTGGAATAATAGCAGAATAATCATTGTATTTGTGCTGTCTTGTTCAGTCTCTCAGTCGTGTCCAACTCTTTGCGACCCATGGACTGCGTGCAGCACACCAGTCTTCCCTGTCCTCCACTATCTCCTGGAGCTTGCTCAAGCTCATCTCCCTCGAGTTGATGATGCCACCCAGTCATCTCATCCTTTGTCACCCCCTTCTTCTGCTCTCAATCTTTCCCAGCATCAGGACTTTTTCCAGTGAGTTGGCTCTTCACACAAGGTGACCAAAGTGTTGTAGCTTCAGCTTCAGCATCAGCCTTTCCAGTGCATATTCAAGGTTAATTTCCTTTAGGATTGACTGGTTTCATGTCCTTGCTGTCCAAGGGCTTCTCAGGAGTCTTCTCCAGCAAGTCCAGTGCCTTCTGACCTGCTGGAAGGATCTGAAGGAAGCTTTCCCTTTGAAGGCAGTGGTGCTAAACCGTGGTCCTCGTATTCTTTTCTGTCTCTTCCCGCATCTGCGCTTTAACAAACCGTCACCTCTGCCCGTGTCTGTAACCCCTGAGGCAGAAGTTCAAGAATGAGTGGCATTTGGGGGTGGAGTGGGAGATCCTCTTTGGAGAGGCAGGGTGCTTCTCTAGAAATATTATTTTTTAAGGCGTATGATTTCAAAATGAAAGTTTGTGTTTTGTTTTTTTTTTTTTTTTTTAAACAATATTATATAGAAAATTCAATGGACTTCCCTGGCCAGCCAGTGGTTATAAGACTGTGCACTTCCAATGCAGGGATCAAGGGTTTGGTTCCCGGTCAGAGAACTACGATGCCACATGCCGCAGGTACTGCTTAAAAAACAAAAGCAAGCAAACAAACAAACAAAAAAACCCAAGAAGAAAATTCAAACTCTACAGAGGTGCATGAAACAGCTGTAACCTTGTGTTAGCATTTTGGGGAGTGACCCATCTATGTAGAGGTCCGCATAAACACAGCTCCCATAGGCTAATAGGCACCTGTTTTCTTTCATGTAACAGCGTCTAGTAGAGACTTTTCAAGTAAATGACTGCAGGCGTGCACCGTCTTCCTTTTAAATGGCTGCGCTTGGATGTGTTGGAACACCTGAACAGTCTCATCTCAGGGAATATTTTGATTGCTTTTAAATTTGGAGGGAAAAATTTTTATTGAACATCCTATATGCTTTTGCCCATGTGACCAGTTCACCTTCTTAGCATGTATTTCTAGAAGTAGAATCGTGGATTTAGGGGCATACGTGCGGAGAGCTTGTGTGGAGGGCGCAGTAGCAGGGTCTGAGAGTCCGCTGAGAAGTATCGTTAGCTGAGCGCCGGCTCCTACCTCACACACCTTAGCAGCCCTGGAAAGGAGAAGTGTGCTGTGCTAATTGGTGTTTGTTTGATTCAGCCATTGGTAATGCTTTCCCAGAACATGAATAATTCCACTGTTTCAACACACTAAGAGGAAGTTGAAGCATTCTCATTTCATTAATAAAAACACTCAGGGACTCAAACAGCCATCTACCAAAAGGACCAAGCGGAGATTTTTAACCCCGATGTGGACTTCTGTTCCTCGGGGAGGCTACAGGGAGGACCGGGTGTCAGGTTCCGATGTCAGCACAGCCCCTCAGGGGGACCTAGATGTGGTCCAGCATGAGAGCCCAGCGTGACGGCCGGTGGGCAGCAGCCTGGGGAGGGGAGTGCAGGGGAACCAGGGCCGGGACGCTGCCTTTGAGGACGGGGCGGGGTGCCGCGCGGATGACCTGGAGTGAATTATCTTTCTTCATCTCCGAGAGGAAGGAGTGGGTTGAGCCCACAGTGGCGATTAGTCATTCGCAGAGGACTTCTTGGCTTCAGGCTTGAGTTACAGGAAAAAAAAAGAAGGTGGAGTTTCATGTTCTATAGGTCATTGTTCTCCTTGGAAACTGAACTTGGTTGCTCTTCATTTGGGGGCCTCTGTTCTCTTCCATTCCCAGTGACATCTTTCCTGTTTGTTTATAGGAGATGGGTGGTGTGAACTAGTTAGGAAAGGGGAAGAGAGTGAATATGAGAGAATATGAGTCGGAAAAAGGTCACTGCTGGGCAGACCCAGGCTTGAAGACCCCAGCTTGTCACGAAGCAGCGCCTGATTTTGAGCAGGTGTTTTTAGATGCTGCGCCTCCCTCTCAGTGTCTGTGAAACGTAGGATGAAGTAGTGTGGACCTTGGAGGGTCCCCGCGTGGATGGCTGACGCAGCTTATAACCAGGGCAGCGGCTCTCAGGGTGGTGCTGGCAGGCAGTGGTGTTGCTGCGTGTCGGCTTTCCAGCCCTTCTCTCTGTTGTCCTGAGTTTCAGGAGGGAGGGTGGAGCCAGCGGATCCTACGCGCGTTCGCGGGAGGAAGAGCTGGGTCTGCTTCAGTGTCGCTGGGGACGTTTGAGAGACCGGTGCTTCAGCTGGTCTTGCTAGAATTTGGATGGACCTGAGCCTACCAGCTTTCCACGTTGTGAAGTTACGGCTTCGAAACCAGCCGGCTTGTCTTGGAGTCTGTCAAGGAACTGCGATGGGACTGGGTTGAGTGGTGAGCAGATACCTGCTCCAGAGAATAGCGTGCAGTTTCTTTTAGAGCTGGCTCGTGGGTGATTTCCTCTTCTCTTTCTTTGTAAGTTACCCTGACACGCAGGAGGAGTTTGGTGAGACAGAGGGCACACACACTCATCTCTTCAGTTACCACGTAACGAGCACTGCTCTGAGATGCGCACGGGCGATCTGAACCGTCTCTGTGCCCCCCAGGGGTCTCTGTGTGGGGTGTGGTCCTAGGAGGGGGAAGTCAGCCTGGGGACCTGGGAGGGTCAGTGGTGCGGGGTGAGCCATTGGGTGGAGGGGAGAGACACCCGTCTCAGCTCTGGGGCGGGGTCTGCGAGGGCCAGTGACTGCGGCCTCTGCCTGAGCTTGTGTCTCGTGGTGGCTGGCGAGAGGCGTTGATTGAGCGGCGTGGCCAGGGCCAGGCAGAAGGTGGTCGTGGGCAGACGAGCAGTAGAGACCCCGCCAGGAGCCGAACTTCGGAAGCTCTTTGTAGGCTGGTGGTGTTTTTCGGTGGAGACATTACAAAGGAGAGGGGGCTGTGCCCGTGGACGCTGTTAGGTGAAATTCCAGGATTCTCCGCTAACGCTGGTGCTCTGCTATTTTTCTTCCCTTCGCTCAGCCACCCGACAACGGGCCGCCACCGCTCCCAACGTCCTCTCTCCCGGAAGGCTACTACGAGGAGGCCGTGCCCCTGAGTCCTGGGAAAGCTCCGGAGTACATCACCTCAAGTGAGTGGCCTCCTGTCCAGCTGGGCTGTTAGGGAGCCCCCCGTTTCCTGGGGTAAACGGGAGTTGGAGCATACTCAGCAGCATGGAAGTTTAGAATCAGGAGATCCTGAACCCAAGGGAGGGGATATAGCAAGGGCTTTGAGAAGTCTAAGGTGTCCTCCACATACCTTGGGTAATTTCAGATGGTTGTCCTTTTTTGTTGGAAGAGGGTGTTTGCTATGACCAGTGCATTTTCTTGGCAAAACTCTCTGGAAAAGACTCTGATGCTGGGAGGGATTGGGGGCAGGAGAAGAAGGGGACGACCGAGGATGAGATGGCTGGATGGCATCACTGACTCGATGAATGTGAGTCTGAGTGAACTCCGAGAGATGGTGATGAACAGGGAGGCCTGGCGTGCTGCGATTCATGGGGTCGCAAAGAGTCGGACACGACTGAGCGACTGAACTGAACTGTCCTTTTTTGTGACTCAAAATGAGTGAAATCCCGTTGCCATGGGAACATATCTCAGCTAGTGAAATGGGTTCCCTTTGGTCAGAAGGGAATGGCCTTTTGAGGCACGTGCCCATGGGGTCCCCACCGGCGTGACCGGGGCACATCCCGTGGAGGCTGCATCCGTGGTGCCGCCGGGAGGGCGTGTCTACAGGACACATGCAAGGCGAGCAGGCATGTCGCAGCTGTTTGTTTCGTTTTTAAATTCATTTCTTATTCAAGTATGCTCAAATTACAGTGTTGTGTTACCTACTGCTATACAGCAAAGTGACTCAGCGATATCCTTTTTCATATTCTTTCCCATGATGGTTTATCACAGGATATTGAATAGAGTTCCCTGCGCTGTGCAGTAGGACCTTGCTGTCTATCTTTTCCATATATAACTAGCTTGCATCTGCTAACCCCAAACTCCCAATCCAACCCTCTCCCACCCGCACCCTCTTGGCAACCACCAGCCTGTTCTCTGAGTGCCTGCTCCTGCTGCTGTCTCATCGAGAAGTTCATTTGTGCCACATTCTGCATTCCATTTGTAAGTGATCCGTACGGTCTTCGTCTTTCTCTGTCTGCCTTCGTTCGCTTAGTGGGATAATCTCTGTGTCCACCCAGGTTGCTGCGTGTTGTTCTGTTCTCTTTTACAGCTGAGTAGTGTCCCTTGAAGGTGTGGGCCGCAGCTTCTTTGTCCATCCACCTGTTGACCGACATGCAGGTTGTTTCCTGTGTCTTATCTTTTCCTTCATTTATATAGCTTTTACCAGAATGTTTCTGCCTACGTTAGGGCTGTCGTGACACGGATGTTCTCTTCCTGCTGGGGACGCAGCAGTGCCCCTTCATTGGCAGCCCACTTTCACCTGCACAGAAAGAAGGACGTGCTGGCATCGAGCACCTTTTTGTAGTGTGTCTAGAATTTGTTTCTAGCGCTTTGGCTTTATTTCTCCCCCTTATACTCTGGAGTCCGTATAGTCAGAGCTGTGGTTTTCCCAGTAGTCATGTATGGATGTGAGAGTCAAACCATAAAGGAGACTGAGCGCCGAAGAACTGATGCTTTTAAACTGTGGTGTTTGGAGAAGACTTTTGAGAGTCCCTTGGACAGCAAGGGGATCAAACCAGTCCATCCTAAAGGAAATCAGTCCTGGATATTCATTGGAAAAACTGATGCTGAAGCTCCAATACTTTGGCCACCTGATGTGAAGAGGTGACTCATTGGAAGAGACCCTGATGTTGGGAAAGACTGAACGCAGGAGAAGGGGACAACAGAGGATGAGATGGTTGGACGGCATCATCGACTTGATGGACATGAGTTTGAGTAAGCTCTGGGAGTTGGTGAAGGACAGGGAAGCCTGGTATGCTACAGTCCATGGGGTGCAAAGAGTCAGACGCAACTGAGCAACAGCAGAAAGTACTCTGGTGGGCAGTATACTTTGTCTCGTAATGAGGCAGATATGGCCTCTCCCAGTGTGCTGACTTAGGGAACCCAACTTGCCTTTCCCATAAAACATGGATAAAATGGGAGTGAAAGAGTGTTAGCTTGTACCATAGAGAGACTCCCCGTGCCTGGCATCCCACTTCCTCTGTTTTCAGACACGTCCTCCTTCATCCTCGCCATCCGCCTGCCCTGGAAGTCTCTTCTTCACGCACACTGGGGTGTGCCATCTTTCTCTCCCCTGGCAGCACGCACGCGGAGCCATTAGAGCAAAGCGGAATCTGACTTGCTTGCTAGCAGGAGATCCCCTTGGGATGTTCTGTGAACATGAACAGAGACGCGCAGAAGCCAGGCGGGCTGGACTCCAAGGCCCAGGGGCCTTTCCCGCTCACTCATGCCTGCTCTCTCTGGAAACTTCCAACAAAGGCTCAGCCCAGCTTCAGTAGGTCCTCGTTGTTCTGAATGAGGTCTGAGTGAGGGAAGAGATTGTTCTCATGAGAGGGCTGTGAAATCTTGGGTCTTGAGATCTGGAAATTAAATATTTTAATTTCTCTTTCATTTTAGAACCATTTGGCAAAAATGCATTTAAATCACTTCTTAAGCGTCAGCTGCCTCAGGAGATAGTAAATTAAGTAGAAAACACACAGAAGTTAAACGGCTTGTTCATTGGATCCCTTTCTTTCTGAGAGCCGAGAATAAAGAACAAAAACATCTTGATGAGGGTATTTCCCAGCTCTGGGGACATTTGGTCCCAGCCGTCTCCCGCCTCCACTCCCCCTCCCTCCAACATGCTTTCAAGACTAGAAATTGATAGTCTTTTTGTTTTGCCTGTAGGAGCCTGTGGTTATTTTCTGTCCAAGAAGCCCCACCTGACTGGTGTGTCGTGTCCTGAGCTGCTGACGGGCAGGCCCCTTGGGTTGAGCTAATTCCGAGGAAACAGTCATGGAAAGGCTGCTGCTTGGGGAGACAGCGGGTCAGGAGAGCTCACACTCTGGGCTTCTTAGCCCAAGCGTCTCTGGCTGAGCCTTGGCTGCAGGGGGGACCCCTCCAAGTGGACCCGTGGCAGGGGGCTGAGGCCGGGTCTGGCCAGGGTCACACACCCGTCACTTACTGTGGACCTCGGGCACCTTTGTTGAGCTCTCTGTCATGTCTGTTTGTCAGAGAAGTAGGACCATGATGAGTGTTGTAGAGTGAGGGGGTGGCAGACACGAGGCCCTGTGCAGTTGTGGGGACCTGGGAAGACGAGTGCCACAGGGCCAGCTGTCGTCAAGGAGAGCTGGGAGAAGCCTGGAGGCAAGGAAGGTTGCTGGGAACCTCCTCTGCCTCTCACCTCCCCACACAGAGGCCCTGCATGAGAGGCTGGACCATGGCTCCGCAGAGCTGCATGCCTAGCAGTCTCTTGACCTGCCCGTGTACTGGCAGCCGCTTCCGGTTTGCCTTCCAGGTCACCCACAAACTTCCTGTGTGGCCAGTTCTAACCTAGAGGCATCCAGGGAAGGGACTTTAGGGGACTGCTGAGCTGATGCAGTGTGAAAAGCGCCGCTGCTGGTCTTGGCTTGGTTTGGTGTCCACGCACCCCTCTTCACCACGGTGACTTTCCAAGTAAAGACAGGAGCAGAGTCACGGTTCAGTCTAACACCGTTCAACTGCGGCCAGAAACTCCCCAGCTCCCCCAGAGGATACAATGTCCTCTGTCCACTTTGGCTGACACTGTTCTCTTGCAGCCAAGTTACGCTCTCCCCCTTGAGTGACTGTAACTGTTAGGCCTGATGGAGCCCGATGGAGGTGATGGAGCCCAATGGAGATGATGCAATTTGATGGAGCCCGATGGGGATGATGGAGCTGGATGGAGGTGATGGAGCCCGATGGGGATGATGGGACCTGATGGAGCTGGATGGGGATGATGGAGCCGGATGGGGACGATGGAGGTGATGGAGCTGGATGGAGGTGATGGAACCTGGTGGAGGTGATGGAGCAGAGATGATGGAGCCTGATAGAGATGATGGAGCCAGATGGGGATGATGGAGCCGGATGGGATGATGGAACCCAATAGAGAGGCGCCTGCTCTGGTGTGATGCTGCATGCTCCTTGGTGGGTGGGATGACCCAGAGCCAAGTGGGGCAACGTGGGTTAGTGGGAACGTGATCAAGCTTTTAGACTCTCCTGGGGGTACTGGAGAGACAAAGCCATTTCCTGAAAATGACCTGGTTCTCATCGGAGATTGTGGAAGCTGTGCTTCAAAATCCCCCTTGGGAGAGCGTGCCAAAGGCTTCTGTGTCAGTGTCTGAAACGGTTGAGCCAAGAAGCAAAGGCACCTCAAGGTGGTGCGGGAGATTTACTCCAGGGCCTGGGCCTCACATGATGTGGAGCTGCTGAGGGAGTCAGTGGGAGGCTGTCTCCCCATGTGTGGAAGGAGAGCTGGACTCAGTGGCAGAAGTGTGGACGCACCACTGGTGACTCTCTGCCCTCCTGCCCAGCTCCACGTCTTTCTTCACTTTGCACAGGGTCCTCATTGCCTCCTCACCAAATCATCAATCCCAGCGCCCGCAGCGGACTCCTGGATGTCCCGCTTCAGCCTCCAGGAGGCAGCCCGGGCTCTGCTGGGAGGCCGCCCAAGAGACTGGAGTGTCGCCCTGCGTGCTGAGGCGCTCCCTCCCAGCCGCTTGGCCTGCGAAGTTGGCTGGCATTCTTCTCGCGTGATTCTCTCAGTCCTGCGCTCTCAGCAGAGGGCGGGCCACGGACTCGCTGGCCCTTCAGTGAGAAGACCTCAACCCACGGACCTCGACCCATCCTCCCCTTGATGTGAAGGGCGGCCAGGGCATGGTCTGCTCTTTCAGTTCAGAATCAGAATCAGCCCAAACCATCTTCCTGCGTCAGGATGTGGTCTCGGATGAGTCACCTGCTCTCCCGACATCATCCTTCCTTCCCTCTGAGATAAGGACACAGCTGTGCACCCACCTCCGGGCGGCTGAGAGGACCAGCGAGGCAGGGCATGTGACTGCGGAGCCAGCCTCCTCTTCTCACAGCTTTATCCCACAGCGTGCACGTATAAATAGAAAACGTACTGCCTGGGGGCTTCCCTGGTGGTGCAGTGGCAAAGAATCCGCCTGCCAGTGCAGGAGACACGGCTTTAATCTCTGATCCAGGAAGATCCCACTTCCCACGGAGCATCTAAGCCAGTGCTCCACAGCTGCTGAGCCTGGGACCCACAGCTCCTGAAGCCTGCGCACCCAGAGCCCGCGCTCCTCAATAGGAGAGGCCACCGCCGCGAGCGGCCTGCTCGCCACAGCTGGAGAAAGGCCTGCACAGGGTCAGAGAGCCCACACGGCCACAAATACGTCAGTAAAATCGTTCAGAGAGAAGCACTGCCCGGCGCACGGGGAGTGCCCACTGAGTGGCTCTTGCCTGAATGAAGTGAGATTTCCCGTCGCCGGCTGATGCCGTCATTCGTTCTTGTGTTCATTTGTTCACGCAGTGTTGAGTGAATTTGATATCCTAGAAAGTGAGTTAAGCACTGAGGGGCTCATGGCCCCCCAAGCATCTATGAGCATGGTCTTTCTAGGATAAAATAGGACTTGATCCACTGCCCGACTGAAATCTGTCAGCAAACCTTGGACCGTCGAGTAGCTTGTGGTCTTTCGCAGGTTCATGCTTTCTTCCCTGGGCCCTGTGTTCCAGCCACACTAAAATTAAAAAAAAAAAAAAGCTTTTATTATAAAATACATTTGTCAAAAAGTGCATAAAATAAGAATTTATGCTTAATGACTTTCCATAAAATGGGACATGAGGTGTCACCACCAGGTCAAGAGGAGAGCACTGTCAGCCCCGGAAGCCCCCTCCTTCCTCTCGACAGCCTCCTCCCTGCAAGGGTCGCCCCTGACTTGGCTTCGGTGACAGTGACATAAATACTGTTAAAGCACGCGGCTCGCCACTGTTTGCGCAGTGGTTTATAGTTTTCATTGCTTTTGCAAGTCGTGTTCCTTCTAGACTCTCCTGTCTGGCTGGCGTCTCGCATAAGCAGTGGAGGCCGACGGCTTTGTCCAGCCTTCCCCGTGTGCCATGTGCACGGCCCTCTGGTCGCCTGCCTGTCTGAGAACTCGAAGTGCGGATCTGGAGACCAGTTTTTTTAACTTGAGTTAGAATGTGAATTTAAACGGCCACCGTGGCTGCCCTGTGAACAGGGGCTGTTGGGTAGGCGTAGATGCTGGTGTCTGGGGGGGTGAGTGTGCGCTCGCCCATGCGTGTGTGTCACTGTGGGGGAAGGACTGCAGAGGAGGAGGAGAAAGGCCTTGACTCAAGCAGCACGGGAGGGCAGCCTGGACTCTTCTCTCCACGGTGGTCTGTAACCTAGACCCTTCAGGCACTCGCATCCCCCAGCCCCACACGTCTCTTGGCACAGCATCCTTCCCACCATCACGGCAGATGCCTCTTAACTGTCACCCCAGCTTCAGCCCACTCTCCCTGCCACTGCCAGAGTTACCTCTAGGGTCAGTTACCCTAGTCTAGACTGATCACCCTAGTCTCTTCCGTAAAATTCCCCCCTGACTTCTTTAGTAGGATTTAGAAGTTAAACCATCGATCACTCTATTCCCCGCCTCCCTTATTAAATAATTCTTTGCAAGGAAGTTAACATACACACATGTCTCCTAATTGCAGATTACAGTCCAGTTTCCGGCGAGTTCTGTTCTGTAAAAGGTCGGCCAGTTCTCGTGCATTCAGTTGCTTCAGCCACAGATTCTCCTTTTCTATCCTTCATTCCTCGTTGAGGTGTTCACTCCTCACATGTATTATGAAAAGCAGATGTATTCCAGACGTGTCTGGGGTTGAGGGAATGCCGAGGTGAATCAGACCCTGCCTCCAGGACCTTTCGATCCAGCAGGGCTGAAGCGATCAAGATCACTGACAGTCACTCGTGCTGATTAACCATTTTTAAGATGCCAGCCATCCTTCTGAGGGCTTTGCATTTAAGGTGATCTAACAGTTTTCCAGATGACGATGGCAGCATCGACTCAATGGACATGAGTTTGAGCCGCCTCTGGGAGATAATGAACGCCAGGGGAGTCCAAGGTGCTCCATCTCGTGGGGTTGCAGAGTCAGGCTAAGCGACTGAGCAACAAGCAACAGCTCTCCCCTCTGCACACGTG
This sequence comes from Cephalophus harveyi, assembly GCA_006410635.1. Lineage (NCBI taxonomy): Eukaryota > Metazoa > Chordata > Mammalia > Artiodactyla > Bovidae > Cephalophus > Cephalophus harveyi. The sequence continues at coordinate 89,163 of SJYT01048754.1, read as the reverse complement.
CCGCTGGCTCTGTGCCAGGCCCTTTGCAAAGCACTGGGACAGTCACATCCAGCAAGGGGGTCTCCCTTCCTGCAGGGGACTGACAGCTTGACGTGGGACAGACGGACGGGGTGACAGCACGGTGGCCGAGTGCCGTGCTGAGTGGTGTGGAAGCCGAGGGAGGGTCGTCTCACCTGGCATCTGAGCTCAGGCTGCCGTCACACAATATCACCCACTGGGTGGCAAAACGATGCTTTGTATCCCCTCAGAGCTGTGTAGGCTTGAAGTCCAAGATCAGGGCTCCAACGTGCTCAGCTTGTGGTGAGCGCTCTCTGCCTGGTGTACGGGTGGCCACCTTCTCCCCATGTCCTCACGTGGCAGGGAGAGAGAACTCCAGGTCTCCCTCTTCCTCTTCTTCTCAGTGGATTTGGACCCACTCACGTAACGTTGTTTAACCATAATTACCTCCTAAAAGTCCTGTCTCCAAATGCAGTAACATTGGGGTTGGAGCTTCAACACACGAATGTGGGGGGCACCCAGTTCAGTCCACAGCCGTCGGGGCTGGTGATCCAGGGAGGGCTTCATGGAACAGGTGCTCTGAGTTAAATCCTAAGTGATGAGCATATATCCAGGCAAAGGTGGGAGATGGACTGGGATAAACAGGGAGCCTGGGTGAGAGCAGTGTGTGCACAGATGCTGAGGAAGGGAAACCGGGCTCTGGCATGTAAGTGTTGATGCGCTGCAGAGGAGGAGGGGCAGCTGTGGACATCTGTGGCAACCCCCAGGGTGGCCTGACTGAGAGGGGTGGTCTGGGTCTGGATCTTGAACCTTAAGAAGGGTTGGTGTGTGTGGTGATGCCAGGAGGAAGGAGGGCATTGCAGACTTGAAAGAACTTTTAAAAATATATTTACTTATTTGGTTTCCTTGAGTCTTTGGTTGCAGTGCATGGACTCCCAAGTAGCTAAAGGCTCCGGATCACACAGGCTCAGCTGTGGTGCATGGGCTTGCTGGCCTCTTGGCATGTGGGATCCTAGTTCCCCAACCAAGGATCACACTCAGGTCTCCTGCATTGGAAGGTGAATTCTAAATCACTGGACCACTGGGGAAATCTTGAAAGAACTTTCACATCAAGCTGTGGGTGGGAGTTTCCATTGGCAAAACCCATTGTTGAGTAGGGGTCATGGCACCCAGCGAGAATGTGGCAAGGATTTAACAGTATAGGGCCTGCAGGCGCCTAAGTGGTTTTTATAAATGCAGAATTCTGAGTCACTTCATTTGAACACACTTTGTTGAGTTTCTCCTACCCAAGTCTGAGTTATTTTTCCCCTAATTTTGCCAGCTGATGTTTTCCAAGCACCCTGAATGCAGAAACCACACTCCTCACTTACAAATAAAATGATGGAGCCCACAGGTCGTCCTCAAGATAAGGTTTTTGCATCCAGGTTTTTGCTCACTTTTATTTCTCATCTTTGACAGATTATGACTCGGATGCGATGAGTAGTTCTTACGAATCATACGATGAGGAGGAGGAGGATGGGAAGGGGAAGAAGACGCGGCACCAGTGGCCTTCGGAGGAAGCCTCCATGGACCTGGTGAAGGACGCCAAGATCTGTGCCTTCCTGCTGCGGAAGAAGCGCTTCGGGCAGTGGACCAAGTTACTCTGCGTCATCAAAGACACCAAACTGCTGGTAAAGCCTGGCCACTCGGTTCTCTTGTGTAGAGTCGGTGAGACGCAGTGGGCCCTCTAACCGGGTGGAATCTACACCCGGGCAACATTCACATCGGTGGACACAGAGGGGGCGCTGAAGCGCTGGCCCGTGCCCGGCCGTCAGCAAGCCTGGCTGAGGCTCCCGTGCCTTTCACGCCCTTTTCTCGCCAGCTCCCTGAGCACTCAGCGGGCAAAACCATCCCCGCCTCGGCCGCGCCTGCGGCTCGTGTCAGTGGAAATGCACGCTGCTGGAGCTTGCCAGACGTCGCAGGCTGGAGTTTCTCATTTGTAGTGAGTCAGTGAATTCCTCAAAGCCAGGTCATCGAAGGCGGACGGGCAGGCCAGGCGAGGTCTGGGGGACAGTGCCCAGGAAAGGAAATTCTTTTGGAGAGCTGAAAGCTGACTCTTTTTCCTTTTTTTGTAACTCAGGGAGGTGAATAGAAAGAGTAAGTAGCAGAGGAGCGGGGGCAGGAGGACACACACCCTTTGCTGCAGGCGCCACGGGGGAGCCTGGAGGGGAAGCGAGAGCCCTTGAGACTCATCCTCTGTCCCTCCTCCCTCTTCCTTCCCAGCTTCAGAAATCACAGTTGGTTGTTGGCATTAAGAATGTTAGACTGTTTTTGTATTTTGTTTTGCCTTCAAATGAACCTTGGGGAACAAAAATCACTCAAAATTCCATCATTAAAACAGAACACGTATGATTCTGTATCTCACTTTTCAGTGGAGCAGATAACCTCCCTTTAAAAAAACAGTCTCATCTGTGAATTATGGGAATCTTATTTTACTAGATTCTTAGGACATAGTATGTTTTTTGATTCATGGTTTTGTTAAAAAAAAAAAACGAAACAAAACACTTTTTAAGCAGTGAGAGTACATGTTTTTTTCCACGTGTGGCCTGAATTTCTCCCAAATTTAGACAATACCAAAAAATGATGATGCCACGGGGGAATTTTAAAGTAAAGAATGAAAGAAAAAAAGATTAAAAAGATTAATATGGTCCGTATTTACAATCTGACATAATGGCTGCAAGATGTGGATGTGTTATATAAACGTTTTAAAAACACACAGTTGGCTCTTGTGTCAAGGGCTTCCCTAGTGGCTTAGCTGGTAAACTGTCTGCAATGCAGGAGACCTGGGTTCGATCTCTGGGTTGGGAAGATTCCTTGGAGAAGGGAAAGGCTAGCCACTCCTGTATTCTGGCCTGGAGAATTCCAGGGACTGTATGTATAGTCCATGGGGTTGCAAAGAGTCAGCCACGACTGAGCGACTTTCATTTCACTTCTCATGTAAAAGAAGTTTTAGAGCATGCTGTGGGAAGCCTGTGGTTGGGGTAGGGTCAGCAATTGCCAGTCTTGCCTGGTGGCTCGGAGGATAAAGCCTCTGCCTGCAATGCAGGAGACCCGGGTTTGATCCCTGGGTTGGGACGATCCCCTGGAGAAGGAGATGGCAACCCACTCCAGTATTCTTGCCTGGAGAATCCCATGGACAGAGGAGCCTGGCGGGCTACAGTCCAGATGTGTATAAGAGACAGAGCCAAGAGGCTCGGAGGATAAAGCCTCTGCCTGCAATGCAGGAGACCCGGGTTTGATCCCTGGGTTGGGACGATCCCCTGGAGAAGGAGATGGCAACCCACTCCAGTATTCTTGCCTGGAGAATCCCATGGACAGAGGAGCCTGGCGGGCTACAGTCCATGGGGTCGCAAAGAGTTGGAAGAGACTGAGCGACTTCACTTTCACTTTGAGCAGTTGTCAGAGGTGCCGAGTCCACCCCCGGCCCAGCCCCTTCCCTTCCTGTCTCTTCCTTCCCTCACTCCTCATCTGCTTCTTCCATCACTTACCAGGTTTCCCATCTTCCAAACCGGGATGATGGTACCATTTAGAGTAGCTGTAAATATTTAAGAAGAGATGAATGGAAAGCCACGCAAAAGCACTGTCTTTGATGAAATGCAGAATCAAAGTTTTGTTATGAAACTTTTTTCATTCAAAAATGACCTACGATCCAACTGCCCAGATTACTCCTGTTGACGCTGAAAAAAAAAAAAAAAATTAACAGTGATAAAAGCAAGTACTCTCTAAGTCTCACAGAACAGAAAGCTGGAATCGGAAAACAAAACAGCAGCCTTTCCCCCTAAATGGCCCCAATGTGTTTTCCCGCGGGCGACACCATGACTCGCTTCCAGAACCCATTTGTCTCTGCGCCCAGGCAGCTCTCTGGTGGGCACTGAGATGTGCCCAGACCCCTTCAGTGCTCTCCCGTGGACCCTGCACTCAACTGGAAAGCGCAGCTTGGCAGACATTTCTGTCTATTATATGCTGATATGTACACTCTTCCGGAGAAGGCAATGGCAACCCACTCTAGTGTTCTTGCCTAGAGAATCCCAGGGACAGGGGAGCCTGGTGGGCTGCCGTCTGTGGGGTCGCACAGAGTCAGACACGACTGAAGCGACTTAGCAGCAACAGCAGCATGCTCTTCATAAAATGATTCATCTGTGTTTCAGAGGGAGAGTAGGGATGAGATGGTAGACATGAAACGACATAAATTGTGGGCTCTCCAAGGTGCTGTATGCCCACGTTAGAGAAAATCTAATACACTCATGCCACCTGCAGAGGAAGCTCCACTGGAACATAAGATCCATCAGGACTTGCCAGCCCGCCGAGTCGTGTCCTGGTGCTGGTTAACTCTGCTAGGTTACGAGCAGGTGTGTTTGCACGTGCACAGAGGTGAGGTTGTGGGTGTACAGCAGGGCTCTGTGTGTGAGTCCCCGGATCTTCAGGGACTCCAGCCTCTGAGCATCTCTGCCCTTCAGCCGGACCTCCGGGTGCTTCCCCAGCGCTGTTTTCACTGTGCCGTAGTTTCATCCGTGGTAAAGGACTTCCTTATACCCTTACTCTGATCTCTCCTGTCCATCACAGTGCTACAAAAGTTCCAAGGACCAGCAGCCCCAGATGGAACTGCCGCTCCAAGGTTGCACCATTACATATATCCCGAAAGACAGCAAAAAGAAGAAGCACGAACTGAAAATCACCCAGCAGGGCACAGACCCACTCGTTCTTGCCGTCCAGAGCAAGGAGCAAGCTGAACAGTGGCTGAAGGTAACTTGTGTTGCTTTTGTTTCTGAGCCAGTTTCCTTCCCAAACCTCTTCCTGAGATCTGTTTTTGTTTTTTTTTTTTTGTTTGTTTAATGTGTGTGTTTTTTTTATGCAAGCATAGGCAAACAGTGGATTAGCCTGTCTTTGATGTCTTGAATATTCTGATTACTTTGAAGTTAATCATTTAAAATTTTGTCTTCAAAGGGCATTCTGCCTCCTGTTTGCAGTCTACTTCTAGAATTTTCTCTTTGGGCTTGATTTTTATCGTTTCGCTTTGCTGTGTCCGCAGTGAAGTGTTAGTTGCTCAGTTGTATCCGACTCTTGCGACCCCATGGACTATAGCGTGCCAGGCTCCTCTATCCATGGAATTCTCCAGGCAAGAATACAGGAGTGGGTTGCCATCTCCTCCTCCAGGGGATTGACCCTGGGTCTCCTGCCTTGCAAGCAGATGAGCCTTTACCGTCTGAGCTACCAGGGAAGCCCATCGTGGCTGGATGTAGTTTGTTTTTTTTCCCCTGCTCAAGTTTCCCTGGGCCTTTTAAATCTGTGGATTTGAGGGTTTTTTTTTTTTTTTTAAGTTTTTTCTAAGTTTTGGGAAAAGTTTTCAACCATTTCCCTTAAAATACAACTGCCCTATTCCCTTGCCTCTCCCAAATAATTTAAATATATGTTAGACTCTCCCACTGTTTTCTGCTTTTATCTTCTCTTTTCATTTCTTACCCTTGTTTTCGCCCTTTAGTCTGGTTAGTTTTTTTCCTGTTACTTTCCAGGCCGCTGTTTCTGTCTTCAGCTGTATCTGATCTGCTAATAAGTTTGCTCTTGTTCACTGGGTTCTTTATTTCGTCTGTGGTAGTTTTCAGTTCTGGAATTTCTAGGTGTTTCCTTTTAGGAACTTTTGTTTGGCTTTCCTCTCCATGACAAGCACATACAGGCGTGCTTCTCTTGACTGTGGTTTCTGTTTAGTTTGGATCTGGGTCTGTAACCTACGGTTCCTTTTCTTGTGTATGTCGTTTTGTCTTCTTGTCAGGGTATGTGATGATCATGCTGGTCATTATATTAACATTTGGAAAAAAAATGTTATAGTACGTTTTTTCTTTTAATAGTACGTTTTGATGTCAGCTCTGCTGCTTCTGCTAAGTCGCTTCAGTCGTGTCCAACTCTGTGCGATCCCATAGATGGCAGCCCACCAGGCTCTGCCGTCCCTGGGATTCTCCAGGCAAGAACACTGTAGTGGGTTGCCATTTCCTTCTCCAATGCATGAAAGTGAAAAGTGAAAGTGAAGTCGCTCAGTCGTGTCCGACTCTTCGCGACCCCATGGACTGGAGCCTACTAGGCTCCTCCGTCCATGGGATTTTCCAAGCAAGAAGACTGGAGTGGGATGCCATCGCCTTCTCTGGATGTCAGCTCTACTGAAGTATAATTCAAATATCCTACAGTTCATCCTTTTAAAGTATGATTCATTGGTTTTCAGTTGATTCATGGAGTTGTGCAACTACCAACATAATCTAATTTCAGAACGTTTTCATCAGCTCAAAGAGAAACACTGTCCTTACTGTGTTAGCAGTCACTTCCCCCAGTTCCACCCCCAGCCAGCTACTCATCTGCTCTCTGTCCCTATAGATTTGCCTGTTCCCGGCATTTCCTGTAAACACGCTCATATGATATGTATCCTTTTGTGACTGTCTTCTTCTGTTTAGCGTAATGCTTTTGGATTCATCCACATTGTGTCTGTATCAGTCTGTCACTCCTTTTTGTTGCTTTTTGTGTCTTTGCTAAGAAACCATTGTTTAATCCAAGGCCTGGAAGATTTATAACTATATTTTCCTCTAATAGTTTGGTAGTGTTAGCTTTTATATTTAGTCTGTGATCCATTTTGATTTCACCTTTGGTTATAGTGTGAAGTAGGGGTTTAGTCCCATTCTTTTTCCTGTGGCATCCAGTTATCCCTCTAGAAATAATGTGCTTCTTAGCACAGTGGCTTCATTTCTTAGAGAGCATTTTCATTTGCCTGTGGCACAAGCTTTGCCAGGCACTGGGTCTCCAAAATCAGTTTCATCTCATTTCAGAGCTTGAGATTTGTCAGAGCCCTCCAGATGAAGTCAGGCTGCAGAGCCTCCAGATGAAGTCAGGCTGCAGTCCATTAAAGGGCAGGCTTACACTTACTTTAATCTTATTCCAGCTTCTAATCTTGGGGTCCTACTCTTAAAGGTAGGGCTTCCCAGGTGACTCAGTGGTAAAGAATTCACATGCCAAGGCAAGGGATGCAGGTTTGACCCTTGGATTGGGAAGATCCACTGGAGAAGGAAATGGCAACCCACTCCAGTCTTCTTGCCTAAGAAATCCTAAGGACAGAGGAGCCTGACAGTCCATGGGGTCACAAAAGAGTGGACGTGGCTTAGCAACTAAACAACAACAGAAGTGTGGGGTTTTGCCAGGAACCTGTCTTTTCTGTGCCCTAGACCCAAGCTTTTGGTTCCCATTCCTCAGAGCTGTCAGAGTGCTAGCTGGCTTCTCAGCTGCCTCCTCTGGGGAGCAGCAAAGGCAGTCCTAGCTGCTGGCCTGCCTCTCGGTATTTCCATCCACCTCTGGATCACGGCCGGGTAATTCCACACTGTGCTCATAGCTGCTCTCTGCTTTTGGGAAGACGCTTGTGTGTATCTCATCTTGCTTTCCTGATTGTCTTTATCAGGGGGTTGGTCCACACTGTCTAGTCTGTCATTGCCTGATAGTACTTGCTGTGAAGAAAAAGGCTGGGATGGGCTGGGAAAGCTTGAGGAGGCGTTTTATAACGCTGCTTTTATAATAAGATGCCAGCGCCCGTTAAACTCAGAGCCCCACTTCCCTCTCCTCCCTTGGAAAAGCATAGGGCCAGACTCGGCAATGACAACAGTGATCATTTCTGCCGGGGCAGAGCACACAGATGTGGCTTTTCGCATGTCTGTAATTTGGGGATGGAGCAGAGCATTTGTTTTTTTAATGGGAGTCCTGTGATCGAGAGTTCCGGCTGCTGAGTTTGCTTCTCCTTCCAGACACTGAACCTAATATGTCACGTGTCAACCCCTGCTGTTACCAAAGTACTTTTCCATCGTCAACAAAGCTGCCCAAAAAAGTTGTAACTATTAGCCATTTCATTTTACAGGTGAGGTACTGAGTCCCAGGTAGACACAGTGGCACACCAGTCAACCTGGGATGGAGCCAGGAGTGGACTTCAGAATTTCCTGACTTTGTTTTCATCTTCATTCTGCTGGGCCATCTGACAATTTGCCGTTTTCTCTTTTTATTCCTGACTTCTGGGTTCTCAGCACCATTCCTTCATTAAGGAGGGAAAGAATGAGGGAATAGATGAAAAGCCTCATTTATGCTTCTGTTTTCTCCACCTGGTTACCTGTATCTGGCCTTCTGCATCTTTGTGTTTACCTGTTTCTTAGGGGAAAACCGAGAGAGGAGGCTCTGAAACCTCCGCTTTCTTCTCTCTTCGCTCTGTTCTCACAGTTTGTTGACTATTTAATGCGCACTGAGTCACAGCTCCCTTCTTAGTTACACAGCGCTGACGTGAAATCATGTTGAGTTCACTGGGTTTTACTACTTCGTCAGAAAATAATATTGAGCTGACCGTGCTGCTCACAAACACACACTAAAGACAAAACTTTTTTAAGAAGTCAGGTGCTAATGGAGTGAAACAGTCTCACATCTATTTCAGCAAATGTGAAATACAGTTCAGGGGTACTTAGCCAATTTCAGAGTGATGACTCTGTCAGTGGACGTTGAATTGCAAGAACTTTTTAGCATTTGCTCATATTTCTTTAAAAAGAAGTAAATATGTGGTAAATTACCTTTTTCCGAAGGGTTTACCTTAATTACTCCTTTTAACGTTTGTGCTTCACTCCCATTGCATATTATAATATAGGAACCTAAGAAGTCTTGATTAGAAAGGAAAGTCAGATGACAAAACTAGTTTTAATCAGATACAAAATTTTAATTTTCTAAAACCAGCAGAGATCTGGGATGTTTCAGTTTAATTTCATCCAGATATTGTCTTTAGATTGGCTGCCTTTTCAGAATCATCTGGAATTTAAAACAGAGATTTCTAATGATTTGGTACCTAAGAATTTTTTTTTTTTTTTTAGTTTATGTCTTTTACCCTTTTTAAGATCCCCAAAGCCACAGGTATACTTGAAGCATGCCCCCCCTATTAATTCTCTCTCCCTCTTCCAAGATAACTTTTATCTAGAATTTGGTCTTTATTATTATTGCCTAGGTATGCTTTAGAAATACTTTTTACTTACACATGTATATACTCATAAACAAGGGGCAATATTATTTTTCATGTTTAAACTTTCTGTATAAATGGCTTCAGCCTGCACATGTCTTGCCGCCAGCTTTCTTCACTCAGCTGTTTGCACACTCTCGCTATCTTGGGCTGTGTTCAGTGCGTGTTCTCACGTGTGTCCCCTGATCTGGGTGTCCTGGTTTCTCCAGGATGGGGACCATCTGTCAGAATTGCTGAGTTGGATATGTGCTCATCTTCACCGTTACTGGAGCTTGGCAGATTGTTTTCCAGGCTCCTTTGTATAATTGAGCCTCCTCCAGCAATGTGTGAGAGGAATAATTTTGTGTGTGTCCTTTTCAGAGTTTCTTTGTACATGTGCAAGCAAACAGAAATGCAGATTTCAATTCCCATCCTCCCACCCTCATAAAAAGGGTGTATTCTTCACCTAGTCTTTTTTTTCCCCCCTAAATAGAGTAATTTTGAGATTTTTTTTTCCAAATTAAAGAATACAACATTTCCTTTTTTCTCTCTTATACTACATAGCATTTCACTTTATAAACAGAATATGCTTAAAAAAAAACCTGCCTCCTATTTATGGATGTTGGATTGTTGTCATCTTTTGATATGACAGAGTTCTGTAATATTTATCCTGTGTCCACAGCATCTCACACTTCTGCTAGTCTGGAGGCTAAATTTCCAAAGAGAGTAATTATTTGTATGAAGGTTACAAGCATTTGTAATTTTGAGATATAGATGAACCACTCAAGAAGAGTGGTTCAGCTTCCCATCAACAGTATGCGTGTGCCTCTTTCTCCACTGTCTTGCCATCAGAGAGAGCATGTTACCAGCCTTTGAATTTTTGCCAACCTGGGAGGGGAAAATGATATCTCATCTAGTTTTAACCTGCATTTATCGTCTTATGAATGGCATGGAGCATCTTTTTACAGAGTTTAGGAGCCTACGGCTGTGTTACTGTTTCTGTGAGCTATCTGTTTATATCCTTGGGCCTCTTTGTAGATATCCTGCTCAGAAATCTCTTTTTAAGGAAACTCCCAATTCTGGATGCCAAGCCAGGTTTGGTAGTCACAGCTCTAGCTCAGCCTACTAATTTCCACTTGGATAGAAGTTCTCACCAAAGAAGCAGGGTTTGAGACCACAAGTAAGCTCTCAGTCAGGTAGGCTGCGAAGGTAAATAGCATTCCATAGCCATTTTCACTAAAGTTTTATTTGGTTCTTATAATCACTTCTGAAATTCATCATAACAAATATAAAAAAGGCAGGAAGGAGAAGGGGGTGAGGCAATGGCACCCCACTCCAGTACTCCTGCCTGGAAACTCCCATGGACGGAGGAGCCTGGTGGGCTGTAGTCCATGGGGTCTCGAAGAGTCCGATGCGACTGAGTGACTTCACTTTCACTTTTCACTTTCATGCATTGGAGAAGGCAATGGCAGCCCACTCCAGTGTTCTTGCGTGGAGAATCCCAGGGACGGGGGAGCCTGGTGGGCTGCCGTCTTTGGGGTCGCACAGAGTCCGACACGACTGAGCGACTCAGCAGCAGCAGCAGCCCTGCGTAGAGAGCGTGTCACTAGAGGGCAGACTGGAGCCTGACCCAGAGTTGGGATCTCAGCTCCAGAAGCCTCTTGCTGAATGTCTCAGATGAGCTACTTGACTTCTCAAAACATAGAGTTTTCTCATCTATGAAATGAAAGGGGTGGAAAGGACTATTTCCTTCTGGAGTTGTGGTGAGGATACAGCAATGTGAAAATGAAAGTGTTAGTCTGACTCTGTGACCCCATGGACTATAGCCTCTGTCCACAGAATTCTCCAGGCAAGAACACTGGAGTGGGTTGCCATTCCCTTCTCCAGGGGAATCTTCTCAACCCAGGGATCGAACCCCCAGGTCTCCTGCATTGCAGGCAGATTCTTTACTGTCTGAGCCACCAGCTTAAGACCTCAAGCGTTTAGAAGAGCGCCTCGCCTGGATGAGCACGCATGTACGTGCGAGCTGCTGTTGGTGGTGGTGTTAATCGATGTACAAGCTCCTGCTGACGTCAGTTTGGAAGTCAGGATGACAGAGGATGTTTTTGGGGGCCAGAGCAGCAAGCGTCCACCTCCCTTCCTGCTGCCCTCCTTTGTCCAGACCTGCAGGGAGGCCGGGAAGCACTATCCTCCTATGTACCCTCAGATGGGACACCACGTGCCAATCATCTGCCACATCCCCTATTGCGAGATAAACTAATAAACATCCCAAACAACCATAAACAGTTTATACCAAAGATAAGTTTTTAAAAATTTGCCTACTCTGGGTCTTGGTTGCAGCATGCAAGATCTTCTTTCAGTTGTGGCATATGAACTCTGAATTGTGGCATGTGGGATCTAGTTCCCTGACCAAGGATGGAACCCCAGACCCCTTGGGTTGGGAGCATGAAGTCTTAGCCACTGGGCCACCAGGGAAGTCCCCAAAGAGAATGTTCAAAGGGAGTTGTCTGCACTGTAGACACCACTGACCTCTTCTGAGGAGAATCTGTGCGAGTTCTAGTGCTGACTTTGGTATAAATTTGGTATCAATTTCATCCGCCCTTTTCTTGCTCTTTTCCCCCACTTACAGCATCTCCTGATCTCTGGCTGCTTTGGAGGAACACGGTTGGGAAGAGTTCTCCCCAGGGGTTAATGTGCTGAGAGCATTGTGGTTTTGCCGGAGCTCTCAAGGGAATCACAGCATGGCTTATTGCATACGTCAGCTCAGAGAACACCATCCTGTTTGTCCTTTAATGAAGGTCTTTAGGACTTCCTGGTGGTCCAGTGGATAAGACTGTACCTTCCAATGCAGTGGGTGTGGGTTCAATCCCTGGTCAGGAAGCTAAGATCCCATATGCCTTTCAGTCATAAATCCAGAACAGGCAACAGAGTAATAGTGTAAGAAATTCATTTGCTCTTGTTCAGTCTCTATGTCGCGTCCAGCTCCTTGTGGCCCCGTGGGCTGCAGCACGCCACGCCGCCCTGCCCCTCACAGTCTCCCCCGTGGGCTGCAGTATGCCACGCCGCCCTGCCCCCCACAGTCTCCTGGAGTTTGCCCAAGTTCGCGTGCCTTGAATCGGTGACGCTATCCAACCATCTCATCCTCTGCTGCCCTCTTCTCCTTTTGCCTTCAGTCTTTCCCAGCATCAGCGTCTTTTCCAATGAGTCAGCTGTTCACATCAATAGAGACTTAGAAAAATGAAAAGTAAAATAAAAAGTTGAAAAATGTAGCATTAAAAAAAAAATTGAAAAAAAGAAAAGTCTTTGTGTTCACCCAGGATCTCCCTTTTCTTCATTTCTTTTTGAAGTAGGGCCTCCGTCATCATTTTCACTCTAAAGAAATTACTAAAATACAGTTATTTCTAATAGAGCAGACCTTCCTGAAATAGCTCCTTTCCGCTTTGACGGGAAATGTCTTTGTTCCACATTAACTCTTGGTGGGAAGTTAGCTGCCACTTGTATCAGTTGCACCTTTGTGTGCGATGGGTCATTTTTTTCTGTGTCTTCTTTTAAGATGTGTTGAATCTTTGCTGTTTATCAGTTGACGATGATGTGTGTGGGTGTAGCTCTATAGGTTTTTATCTTTCTCAGTGTTTGAGCTCTGTTGTTGTTCTGTGGGTTGAGGTCTTTCAGCAGTTTTGCACCATTTGGGGCTGTATCTCTTCAAGTATTTTTCTGCCTTGTTTTTTTCTCTCCTCTTCTTGTATGTGTTAGGCCACTTGGAGTAGCCAGGACTTTCGGATGCACTGTTCTCTTCTCTTCATTCTCCCGTGCATTTCAGTTGGATGGATATCTAGCTTTACCTCTCCTCAGGCTTCCTGCTCCTTCCCTCCTCTGTGTCTAGTGTGCGTTTAAGCCCGTCTCATGAATTATTCTTTTGTAACGTCCCATTTTTCATTTCTAGCATTTCTCTTTTTTAAAAAAAATAGTTTTCATCTCTCTTCTGAAATTCCCTATCTCTTCACGCGTGTTGTATATCTTTTTCACGATCTCTTTTGACTTCCTATCATAGTTATTTTAAAGTCTCTTGTAAGTTTAATGTTTGATTCATCTCTAGGACTACTCGTATTGAATTCATCTCTTGAGTTTACATCCTATTTCATGTGCTTTGTGTAAAAGAACAGTAGAGACAGAAGTAAATACTGTTTCCTCCAGGAAAGGGTGCGTCCCTCCTCCTGTTCGCTGCTGGAGGTGGGCTGCCTCAGTCTCCCCTGCACTGTTCCCTCCAGGAAAGGGTACGTCCCTCCTCCTGTTTGCTGCTGGAGGAGGGCTGCCTCAGTCTCCTCTGCACTGTTCCCTCCAGGAAAGGGTGTGCCCTCCTCCTGTCTGCTGCTGGAGGAGGGCTGCCTCAGTCTCCCCTGCAGTGGGGGCGGGTCTGGACTGGGGGGCTGCGGCTTGACTTTGACTCACTTTGCTGCTGTTGTCGCACGTTTTCAGGGCTGGGTCTGGAACTTTCCATCAGCGTGCCCCAGGTTCTGAGCTATCATGGGAGTCTGGAGCTCTCTGTGTGCTACAAACACACGGCAGTGTTCTGGACCACCTCGCTTTCCTTTTTGGCTTGATGGAGGCTGGCTCTTTGGTTTGCTGGGGTCTCCTCTCTGTTCTGCAGTTGTGCCTCTGGCCTCCCATGCCTTGGGAGAAATCTTTCTGTCCTGGTGTGTCTCTGGCTTTTGCAGGTGGCTGCCTTGTACTCTGGCAAAGCCCAGTCCCTCTGGAGGAGGGGATCGTCTTCACTGCTGCAGTGAAGCAGCTGCCTCGCGCTTGGCCAAGTCCGTGAGTCTCAGGGGCCGTCCCGGAGCTCAGCCTCCCGTGGGTCTCAGGGGCCGTCCCGGAGCTCAGCCTCCCGTGGGTCTCAGGGGCCGTCCCGGAGCTCAGCCTCCCGTGGGTCTCAGGGGCCGTCCCGGAGCTCAGCCTCCCGTGGGTCTCAGGGGCCGTCCCGGAGCTCAGCCTCCCGTGGGTCTCAGGGGCCGTCCCGGAGCTCAGCCTCCCGTGGGTCTCAGGGGCCGTCCCGGAGCTCAGCCTCCCGTGGGTCTCAGGGGCCGTCCCGGAGCTCAGCCTCCCGTGGGTCTCAGGGGCCGTCCCGGAGCTCAGCCTCCCGTGGGTCTCAGGGGCCGTCCCGGAGCTCAGCCTCCCGTGGGTCTCAGGGGCCGTCCCGGAGCTCAGCCTCCCGTGGGTCTCAGGGGCCGTCCCGGAGCTCAGCCTCCCGTGGGTCTCAGGGGCCGTCCCGGAGCTCAGCCTCCCGTGGGTCTCAGGGGCCGTCCCGGAGCTCAGCCTCCCGTGGGTCTCAGGGGCCGTCCCGGAGCTCAGCCTCCCGTGGGTCTCAGGGGCCGTCCCGGAGCTCAGCCTCCCGTGGGTCTCAGGGGCCGTCCCGGAGCTCAGCCTCCCGTGGGTCTCAGGGGCCGTCCCGGAGCTCAGCCTCCCGTGGGTCTCAGGGGCCGTCCCGGAGCTCAGCCTCCCGTGGGTCTCAGGGGCCGTCCCGGAGCTCAGCCGCCCGTGAGTCTCGGGGGCCGTCCCGGAGCTCAGCCTCCCGTGTATCTCAGGGGCCGTCCTGGAGCTCAGCCTCTTCAGCTCTAGCCTGCCGGGCTGGTCTTGCACACTCAGGATAGAAGCAAGAAAGGAAGTGGCAGGTGGGAATAGACTCACTCTGTCACTGCGTCTCCTTGAGTTTTAAACGGTTATGCCAGCCTTCATGTGGCTACTTGGCCTTCCCGGGCGGCTCAGCTGGTAAAGAATCCGCCCGCAGTGCAGGACACCTGGGTTCGACCCCTGGGTTGGGAAGATCCCCTGGAGGAAGGCATGGCCACCCGCTCCAGCGCTCTGGCCTGGAGAATCCCATGGACCGTGTAGGCCATGGGGTCACAGAGTCAGACATGACCGAGCAGCTTTCACCTCACTCAGCCGTGTGGCTGCTAGACATTCTCTGGTTTCTCCTCCACTCTCTGTGGAGGGTCCCCTCTTCCCGCGGTGCTGCCACGTGTGAGGCAGCTGGGGTCACTTCCTTCTTAAGAAGGACTCTTCGCTTTTGAGAACTTATCTCACTGAGGCTTCTCTGTATCTTCAGTGCTTTAATGAGTTAAAAAAATGCTACAGGGTTTTTTGGAAACATTGTGCACACTGCTTTGTCCAAGTGTGAGTGAGGGCCTGGCTGCCTGTTCGGTGGCAGCAGAGCTCAGGAGACCCTGTGCTGCGCGTTTATTCCTCAGTCTTGCCGGAAGTTTATCCATTTCATCAGTTCTTTCAGAAGAACCCCCAGTTTTTCCACTGTTGATTTTTCTCTATGGTACTATTGCTATTTTATTAGGTTCTCTTCTTTCACTTTGTTTTGGCTTGATTTTCTACAATTATCCCAGTTTCTTGAATAGTATACTTAGATAATCAATTGTTAGCCTTTTACTATATATATATATATATATTAAATAAATTTCGATGCGTAAAGGGAGATTTGTGTTAAAATCGCTGTAGGAGATAAAACTAAAAAAACACAAAAATAGTAAATTAAATTTTATAAAAGATTAAAGATAACACTCGGGGGAAAAATCATTACCAAATAAACCCTTATATAACGACTCAAAGGTTCACAAATCACTAAAAAAATTTTTTTAAATGGACTAACAAAATTTAAAGATCAGATTAAGGGGAGATCAGTGTCTTGAAATATACCAGAGTGTTTCATCCGCTAAACATCTGAACCGAACACACCAGTCAAAGCCGTACGCAAGACACAGATGAGTATTCCCCACACGTGTGTGCATTTGCTGGGTGTGCCCTTCTATAGATGGCTATTCCGTCACAGTCATGAATTGTCATCTACATCGTTACTAATTTATTTATTTTATGTGTTACTCCAAGGGAGACACGTGGGAATATCTACTTTGACTATGAATTTATCCATCTTTATTATTTCTTTCAGTTTTTGCTTAATATTTTTGAGGCTGTGTTGTTTGTTACATATAGAATTTAAATGGCTATATTTACTGGGAGTTAAAACCTGAAGTGTCCCTCTTTCAGTGTTTCTCGCTTAAAGAATTACTCTCTGATTAATCTGTAGATTAATAATCTTCCCTAATGGTACCTTTTTGATGAATGGAACTTGTTAAATGTGAAATCCACCATATCAAGTCTTTATTTCTATTAATGTTTGTTGTTTATTTGCTAAGTCATGCCCGACTCTTTGTCCAACAGTAACGTGCCAGACTTCTCTGTCCATAGGATTTCCCAGGCAAGAATGCTGGAGTGGGTTGCCATTTCCTCCTCCAGGGGACCTTCACTACCCAGGACTCGAGCCCGCATCTCTTGTGCCTCCTGTGTTGGCAGGTGGATTCTTTACCACTGAGCCACCGGGTAAATCCTTTTTTTGCTGGTATAGTCGGTGCCTTTTGCATCCTGCCCCCTAAATTTTAGCATATCCCAAGTCATCACCACAGAGCCTGTGTTTTCTTCCAGAAGCTTTCTGGCTCTGTCTGTTTAGGTCTCTGGTTCATACGTTTTGGTCCTCATGTACAGGATGAGACGTGGGGGTCGAGGTTCATTTCTTGCGCATGTATGGTCAGTTGTCTTAGAGCCGCTGAAACGCCAGTTTCCGCGGCAGAAATGCGCTGGTCGTGCCGCGTGCGAGCCCTTCACTGGCCCCGTGTCCCGGCTCCACAGGTCAGGCCTCAGTATCTTGCTTGCTGCATCTTTCGAGAGAGCCTTGAAGTCAGCTGTCATGTGGGTTCCAGCACGGTTCTCTGTTTTTCTAAATGATTAAAAAGTTTGAAATCATGTTTTTATGGTAAAAAAGCCAGTGCTGTCATCCTGGTTTTTAATGTCACCTTGTCAAGACCACATCTTCGTGCTTGAAGCAGATGTTTTTTCCTTAAAAGAACTGTCATACAAGGAACAAGGAGTATCAATCTTGACGACAGCCTGTTAGAATGACAGAAGAGTGAATGGAAAGTCTGGAAGTCTGGAGTGTATTCTAAGAATGCCTTTAACTCATTATGATATTTTCGGTCATGCAATTTTCCCATTTATCTGTCAAGTGGAAGTAATACTGATTAGAATGATCAAAAAGCTAGCATGGAAAAGGTATATAAATGCCCCCTTAGAGTTATAATAAACAGTTAAAATATATGATCTATTGGCATCACCTCTTAGGATTCCTTGCATGCAAAGCTCTAAGAACTCTCTAACTTGAATTACTTTATAAAACAAATGCCAAGTTCCCTTATTTCATACCAGGCCTTCAATATTTTGAAACATGGCTTCAGTGCAGCAGTGAAATATCTTTTCATTACGTCACACACACCCCTCTGTCAGGTATGAGAAGCCTGGGGCCTGTGTTTGGCCAGGACATGACTTGACAGAAACTTCTTCAAGGGTAGCTGCCAAATCTGTTTCTCTCCTTTCGGTCTGCAACTTCCATTACCGACAACTCTTGCCAAAGTTAACTGTGTGTGTGTGTGTGTGCAGATGTTGCAAACATGAACCATCTTGTAGGGGTCAGTCAGAAGACAAGAGCCAATATTCCCAGAAATGGGGTGGTCAGGTTTCCTACAAAAATGTGCAGAGATTGTGTTTCTGAAGATGAGGGTTCAAGTTAAAAGCAAACAAAAAATACCACAGAACATATAACAATTTGTTTTTCTTTTTTTGAAGGATTTGTGATTCTGAACTTGGATCCAGTTCCCTTAAATACTTATTGAACTTCTCCCTAAACATGGCTCTTTCCAAAGAAGTATATTAATATAAAAACCTCCTTTGCAGCTATTAAAAAAAAATAGGTCAATAAAGCCTTTCTCTGGAACTTCTGAATTAACCCTGCAGGGGCAGCCTGGCAGTGCAGAGCAACCGGAGCAGAAAGTTCCATGAAGGCATAACCCGTAAGAATCCCACCATCTGATGAAACCTGTGGAAAGAAAGACCGGCTTCTGCCCGTGGATCTTTTCCGCAGTGTCTTCCTCTGTGTCTGGGAGGGTAGTCACGAATTAATTCCTATTGTTAAATCCTTTGGCGATGCTGAGAGGCCACGGGTAATCCCCCAGCCCCAGGTGTGCCGGGACTCCTCTGGCCCAAAGCCGCCTCCATCTGCTCCCTCCGCAGGGACAGTGCAGGTTCAGCAAGGGGGACGCTGAGGGCAGAAGAGGTGTAGTTGGTCTGCGCGCGGTATTGTGAGCGCGCAGATCCCGGCTTCATCAGCAGGGGCTCCCGCGTGTTCCCTTCGGCGGCTCAGTAACCGCCCCGGGCTGCAGGGGCCCAGAGACCCCTCGGCTCCCCTCCCCAAACCTCCGTCTGATGGAGAAACAGGGCCTGGTAACGGGACAGGGGTGGGCGGAGGGGACGGTCCGGGACCAGGAGAGAGAGGGAGGGAGTCAGCGAGGCTGCGGTGCTGGCGATGCCGGCGTGGCTTCCAGCTGATGCACTCTCTCTCTCTCTCTTTTTTTAAAGACTTCCCAGCTCCCTGAGGGTCTCAGGACTCTGCGTGGAGGACCGGGAGAACTGTCACGAGGCGCTACTCGCCTCCCGTGACGGTCCAGTCTCTTGCCTTCTGTTTTTCAGTCACACCTTTTTTTTCCTCATAGAGAATTTCAAGTCCAGTTTATCTTTTCATTCCCTTCTCTTATTTTTCCTCTCATCAAACTCTTTTTTTAGTTGCCGTTACACGCTAGGCATTAGGAAAACCAGCCTGAGCGAGGCGGAGCCTCTTCTTTGAAAATGAGCCCAGTTTTAATAGAGGAAGCAGACCAGCGGGTTCAGGATGCCCGTGACTGGGCCCTGAGCCCAGTGCGGGGCCGCTGGTGCCCGTGGAGGCCCAGCTGCACCATGTCCCAGGAGGCCTGTAACCGGGCCCTGAGCGCAGTGCGGGGCTGCCCGTGCCCGCCCGTGCCCATGAAGGCACCGCTGCCCCGCGTCCCAGGATGCCCATGACCAGGCCCTGAGCCCAGTGCGGGGCTGCCCGTGCCCACGGAGGGACAGCTGCACCACGTCCCACGCAGGAGGGTCTGAACAGGCTTCCTGGTCACGTGGAAACCGGGCCGCCCTGGAAGGATGAGTCCTGTTCAGCCAAGAGGGGAGCACACCTCCCTGGGAGACCCCTGAGGTCTAAATGGAGCTGTGTTGATCCTCCACCTTTGGAAAAAAAAGAAAAAAGGAGAAAGAAAAAAAAGACAGTTGTGTTTTGCATAAAAGCTTTTGCCAGAGATAGATTTCTACAGGTTATGCTTTGTGGAGTTTAGCGTTTTAGTGTGAACTGAGTCCCTCAAGACCCTCAGGGTATGTACAAATGGACACGCGTTCACGTCTGTACCACTCAGATGGAGGAAGAGCGCACGCCGGCTGTGTCGCTGAGCTGTTGTGCTGGCCGTCGCTTTGCGCACATTCTAGGTGGGGGGTGAGGCTCACAGGGAGGCTCTGCTATGCGTCTGGAGCCCATTGGGGGTGGGGGTGGGCTGGGATTCAGCCTGAGCTCCTGTCGGGCAGGAGCCCAGGAGTTTTCCGGTGCTGTAGTGATGTTGGCATTGGTGACCGCAGTCACGTCTTCAGTGTGTATGAATACACATGCAGGTGCTGGCTGGGCACCCAGGGTCACATTTTCTCTTAATCCAACCGTAAGGACAAGACAGGTTGTCTTTCTCCAGAAGAAAGAAAAAGTCTCATCCTTAGATCAAGAGAGCTTGTTCCTTGTCAGCTGAAGGCGTGATAAGCACCAGGAAGTGGGGGACTAAAGACTCAGTGCAAAGACAGCCGTGAAATTAGCATGAAACAGCCAAACGGAGGGAACCTTCCTGCCGGAGAGGTCAGGAGGGACAAGTCACCTGCTTGGTGCACCTTTGCTGGCTTTCACACGTGAGACTCAGCAGGGAAACAGCGGCGGCGAGCTCTCTGGGTTTCTTCTCTTTCTTTTTTCCTGTTTTAGTCTCTGGTGTGGACTTCACCTCCGTTGCTTTTTCATAAAGCAGATGAGCAGCGGGATGGCTGGAGACACTGTCCCAGCCTCCCCTCAGCTCCTGGCTCCAGTCCCAACCCCAGAGCAAGTCGAGGGGATCTGAGTGTGTCTGCTGGGATCCTGTTGCAGAGTTCCTATACAGATAGCTGGGAGTCTGGCATTGCTGTTTTTCTTTTTTCTTTTCTTTTTTTGCTCAGAAGCCACTTGGGTTGAACTCAGGTTGCATCTTAGTTCCAAAAAGAATAGTAGACATTTTGAAAGCTGTGCCTGCTAGCTCCTCATTCACAGGAGTGTGAGTTGCACCAGGCCAGGAGCTTGTCTTTCTTTTTCTTGCTGTCCTCGGTGATCAGAGCACCTTGTAGGAGCTCAGGGAGGACGGAAGGGCCGGAGGTGGCTGCGGGCTGGCTGTGGTCGGCAGTAGGTGCCACACAGTGGTCCTCACACCTGAGGGTTTGAGCTGGGAGCCCTTCCGGAGCTCTCAGCATCAACAGTACGGGAGCTGGCAGTGGTGGCGCCATCGGTGACCACAGCCACCGTGTCTTCCTTGTATTGGTACACGTGCAGGTGCTGGCTGAGGCATTTTGCACATAGGGTCACATTTTCTCTTAATTCAACTGCAAATACAAGACAGGTCATGTTGACACGCCTTCCTTTGCTAGTGAGGACCCTGAGGTCAGAGAGGGTGCAACTCGGCCACTCCTGATGTGCTTGCCTCGCAGACGGGTCTGCAGGCGCCTTCTCAGACTCTTAGTGCTTTATCTTCCCTGCTTCTCCAGCCCCCAGCCCCCAGCCCCCTCCTGGCTCTGCAGAGCCCCTCCCCAGGGGTCCCCTCCAGCCATGCCCGCCCCCCAGTCTCTCCGCCTCTCGTACAGACACTCCTCCTCCAGGCAGCCTTTGCTGGGCAGTCCCGCTCAGCTTCCTCCCTGCCTCCCTCCTGCTCCGGGCTCCTGGGAAGTGTGCTTTCCTGCTTGGCTTCCGGCTTCCGCGTCCACTGCAGCCGGACTCCTGTGGCCACTCCCCTCCTTTTGCTCCGTCCTGTGTACTGACCGTGTGTCTTCCCCGAAGCTCTGCCCTGCTTTGTCTCTCCCCGCCCCACCCCAGGCGTATCTCCTCTGGAGCCATGAGCATCAGCCTCAGCAATGGCTCCCGGGGGCCCGCTGGCCTCTCCTGGCCCATCTCGCCACACAGCACTCTGGGTTTTCCATAAACTCTTCACGTCTACCCTTTGCACCTCGTTCCCGCTGCCTAGAGCCTTTTCTACCGGTTCTTCCCATGGCCGCGTCCTCTGGCCTTTTCGCTGAGCTTGCGTCTCACGTGTGGTCCCAGGAAAGTCTCCCTCGATCTGAGTCCGCCGCCCCTTCCTGTTAAAGACCCTTTTCTAGTCTGTGTAGCGCTGGCGACTGTCTTACATCACCTTCATTTCTTGGGCAGTACTCGTAGTTTGCCGTGATATCTAACTTTTACTGGAGTGGAAGCCCCAGGAGGGCAGGACTCTTATGGACATCATTCCCTTCTGTATCCCAGAACCTCTGTTGTTTTCAGGATGGTCTAGACATTTGGCAAATGGTGAGTGAATGCATGGGGCTTCCCTGGTGACTTAGTCAATAAAGAATCTGCCTGGCAATGCAGAAGACCTGGGTTCAATCCACGGGTGGGGAAGATCCAAAGGAGAACGAAATGGCAGCTCCCTCCAGTATTCTTGCCTGGAGAATCTCCATGGACAGAATGAATGAGTGAGAGAATGAACAAATGAATGCCTGGCCTCCCGAGGCTTAACTCCAGATG
The DNA here is from genome assembly GCA_006410635.1 of Cephalophus harveyi. Lineage (NCBI taxonomy): Eukaryota > Metazoa > Chordata > Mammalia > Artiodactyla > Bovidae > Cephalophus > Cephalophus harveyi. The sequence goes on along the minus strand of SJYT01048754.1, from coordinate 67,390 downwards.
GCTCTAACGCTCGGGTTTTCCCGCCACGCCTCCTGCCTCCGTTTCGACCCCCGTGTGAGCATCTCTGCCATTCTGCCCTTGCCACAGGTGGTCAGAGAGATCTACAGTGGCTGCAGCGGGCCCGCCGAGCCGGAGTGCCCTCCCCCGCCAAGCTCCCTGGTGCACAAGGTGGAGCTGGAGAAGGTAAGGGGCTTCTTTCCAGGAATTAACCTCGCAGCCGATTTAGGCCTTCCTGGAAGTCTTAACAGCACCTCTGAGAATTTCAGCATTTCTAGTTGAAAAACAAAAACAAAAAAACGATGCACCCCTGCTGCGCCTCTGCCTGCCCGGTAGGAAGCGCAGGTCAGCTGCTCCACTGACCACGTGGTCTTCATCCTCTCCAGCTGTAGATGCAGGAAAGGGGTGTGAAGGTGTCACAGGGTTTAAGGTGTTCAAGGCCACCGGCTGTAACACAGCAGCGTGCGATCAGCGGGCAGCTCTGTGTTCTTCTGGAATATGGTTTGTGCTTCCCAAGTGTCCCTTCCCAGAGGCTTATTCCCCACAGACAGGTTACAACCTGCCACGCCTGCTGTCTTTCCCTGATGGTGTTTTGACAACATCCCCACCACCCACAATCCCACCTCTTCCTCTCAGCCCATACAGTGCGAAGGAAACTAGAAGTCAACCCATAGACTGGGTAAGACGTGTGCAAAAGACGTCCGAGAGAGGACTTGCATTCAGAACAGATAACGAAGTCTCAGAAGTCAGTATGAACCAGAAATCCAATAAGAATACACATAAAGGTTTTAATAGATGTTTCCCTAAGGATGATGACCCTTCAGGGTCCCTTGGACAGCACGGAGACCAAACCAGTCAGTCCCGAAGGAAATCAACCCTGAATATTCATTGGAAGGACTGATGCGGGAGCGAAGCGCTAGTACCCTGGTCACCTGAGGGCCACAGTTTGCCCGTATGTGCAAAGATCCCGTTTCCGTGGCGAGCCCCGGCTTCCTCCCCGTTTCCACGGCGAGCCCCGCTTCCTGCCCCGTGGTGTTCTGTTGGGGGCCTGTCTCCCGGGAGCGTCCTGAGCCCTCCCTGTTGACCCCTGCCCCGTGGACAGTTCCTTTCCGTCTACTCTTGTAGCCAGGGCTCTCTAGAGAAACAGAAGAGTCTCTGTGTGTATGTATACGTACACATGTTTTATATGTATTATAAAATATAATTTAAATATAAAATAAAATTCTACATGCAAATGAGAGACTCATTGTGAGCAGCTGGCTCAGAGGATTATGGAGCCAGGTTAGGATAGCGTGGCTTGGTGAGGGAAATAGTTTATGTACTCCTAATATTTTTTCAAAATTATTTGCCAGAAAAAGCAATGTAGCATGTGTTAGTGTAAGCTCAGTGAGTTTTTCCTTTGTTCTTTTGATGTTTTTAAAGCTTTTGTGGCAAACCAACCAGATAGTCTGTGTTCTAGCTGAGCCCTAACCACCTCCAGATTATTGGAACGTGGCCCACGTTTTCTTTCATTTTTGAGATAACATATGGCTGATCCATGATACATCACTTGGTCAGTGTGGCCATGCTAAGGTAACTTAATCTTTTTATCCTCACAGAAACTGTCTTCAGAGAGACCAAGTTCAGACGGTGAGGGTGTTGCAGAAAATGGAATTGCTATGTGTAATGGAAAAGAACAAGGTGAGTTCTGCTCATGCCAAAAATATATAAACCAAAAAAAAAAAAACTCAGAAACATGACAACTGGGCCTGTAAATCCTGATTATGTAGGAAATGCCCTCAGTAATTCAGTGATGCAAGTATCATCGTCCCGTGTTACACGGACAGAAATCCAGAGGTTAGCACTGTCTCTCCAGGTCTTCATTTTAACACCGCCAAGCCTTGGTCTAGGCTTTCTCTTTTTGTCTGGGTATGTTCCCTGCATGAATTTATTGTATTTTTTTTGTGTGGGGTTGGCAGGGTGGGCACTGTGCCTCTTGGCTTATGGGCTCTTAGTTCCCATCTGAACCAAGATTGGCCCCTGGCAGTGAAGGCTCCCACATTCTAGCCACTGGGCAGCCAGGGAACTCCCTGGTCCTCGTGTTTTACTCACAGCAGGCTACTTCCTCACCTGATTTATCACTGGGACAGATTTGCATCGGGGCGGGGTGCCAGCATCTCGCTGGAGACGTGGTTGTGGGGGCAGGGGAGCCTCATGTAAGTGGAATAGCCTAGTGTTTGTCCGTTTGTGGCTGGCTAGTTTCGCGTGGCCTGGCGTCTTCAGGGCTCATCCCCGTTGCGGCAGGCGCAGGACTTCCTTCCTTATTAAGGTCGGATAGAATTCCCTCGTGTGGGTGGACCGCGTTTCCTTCTCTATTCATTCACCGATGGACATTTGGGTGGCTTCCACCTTTTGGCTATTATCAGTAATGCCACTGTGGGCATGGGGGTACAAATACTGATTTTTATTCTTTCCCTAGGGTCAACTTTATAAAGGTGTAAGTTACCCATTGTCATATTCAGCCTTTTTGGCGTATGACAGACACATACATATAACCTGCATCGCAATCAAGACGTAGAACACCGCTGTCACCCCCAAGATGTTCCCTGGCAACCACTGACCTGTTTGCTAGCGGAATCACACAGGGTGCAGCCTTCTGGGTCTGGCTTCTCACTCCATGTATTGCGATTGGGGCGGATCCACATGCTGAGTCAATCGTCCGTTCTTTTTCTAGGCTGAGAGGATTCCAGTATGGACGGACCAGTTAGGTATCCACTTCCCGACTGGAGAACAGCTGGATTGTTTCCAGGTTTGCGCGGTGTATGAGTGAGGCTATTGCAGACGTCCATAGCAGGCTTTCGTGTGGGCGTGCAGTGCCTTCATTTCTTGGGGCCGATTCCTCGGGGGGGGCTCTGCGGCTGCTGGCGCTCAGGCCTCCTCAGCAGCCTTCTGTTGTCCTCTTTGTTTTCTTCTTTTAACTTTGGCCATTTTAATAAGTGCTGTGTAATTGTGCCTTTAGAATGCATTTTCCTGTGACCAACAATGCTGAACATTTTTAAATATTTTTTTGCCAACTGTGTATTGTCTTTATTGTCGCTTAGTCGTGTCCAACTCTTTGCTCGTCCCGTGTTACACGGACAGAAATCCAGAGGTTAGCACTGTCTCTCCAGGTCTTCATTTTAACACCGCCAAGCCTTGGTCTAGGCTTTCTCTTTTTGTCTGGGTATGTTCCCTGCATGAATTTATTGTATTTTTTTTGTGTGGGGTTGGCAGGGTGGGCACTGTGCCTCTTGGCTTATGGGCTCTTAGTTCCCATCTGAACCAAGATTGGCCCCTGGCAGTGAAGGCTCCCACATTCTAGCCACTGGGCAGCCAGGGAACTCCCTGGTCCTCGTGTTTTACTCACAGCAGGCTACTTCCTCACCTGATTTATCACTGGGACAGATTTGCATCGGGGCGGGGTGCCAGCATCTCGCTGGAGACGTGGTTGTGGGGGCAGGGGAGCCTCATGTAAGTGGAATAGCCTAGTGTTTGTCCGTTTGTGGCTGGCTAGTTTCGCGTGGCCTGGCGTCTTCAGGGCTCATCCCCGTTGCGGCAGGCGCAGGACTTCCTTCCTTATTAAGGTCGGATAGAATTCCCTCGTGTGGGTGGACCGCGTTTCCTTCTCTATTCATTCACCGATGGACATTTGGGTGGCTTCCACCTTTTGGCTATTATCAGTAATGCCACTGTGGGCATGGGGGTACAAATACTGATTTTTATTCTTTCCCTAGGGTCAACTTTATAAAGGTGTAAGTTACCCATTGTCATATTCAGCCTTTTTGGCGTATGACAGACACATACATATAACCTGCATCGCAATCAAGACGTAGAACACCGCTGTCACCCCCAAGATGTTCCCTGGCAACCACTGACCTGTTTGCTAGCGGAATCACACAGGGTGCAGCCTTCTGGGTCTGGCTTCTCACTCCATGTATTGCGATTGGGGCGGATCCACATGCTGAGTCAATCGTCCGTTCTTTTTCTAGGCTGAGAGGATTCCAGTATGGACGGACCAGTTAGGTATCCACTTCCCGACTGGAGAACAGCTGGATTGTTTCCAGGTTTGCGCGGTGTATGAGTGAGGCTATTGCAGACGTCCATAGCAGGCTTTCGTGTGGGCGTGCAGCGCCTTCATTTCTTGGGGCCGATTCCTCGGGGGGGGCTCTGCGGCTGCTGGCGCTCAGGCCTCCTCAGCAGCCTTCTGTTGTCCTCTTTGTTTTCTTCTTTTAACTTTGGCCATTTTAATAAGTGCTGTGTAATTGTGCCTTTAGAATGCATTTTCCTGTGACCAACAATGCTGAACATTTTTAAATATTTTTTTGCCAACTGTGTATTGTCTTTATTGTCGCTTAGTCGTGTCCAACTCTTTGCGACCCCATGGACTGCAGCACGCCAGGCCTCCCTGTCCGTCACTATCTCCTGGAGCTTGCTCAAACTTTTGTCCATCGAGTCAGTGATATCATCCAACCATCTCATCCTCTGTCGCCCCCTTCTCCTCCTGCCCTCAGTCTTTCCCAGCATCAGGATCTTTTCCTATAAGTCAGCTCTTCACATCAGGTGACCAGGGTACTAGCGCTTCGCTCCCGCATCAGTCCTTCCAATGAATATTCAGGGTTGATTTCCTTTAGGACTGACTGGTTTGGTCTCCTTGCCATCCAAGGGACTCTGAAGAGTCATCATCCTTAGGGGAACATCTATTAAAACCTTTATCTGTATTTTTATTGGATTTTTGGTTCATACTGACTTCTGAGACTTCTTTATTCTGAAGACAAGTCCTCTCTCGGACGTCTTTTGCACACGTCTTCCCCCAGTCTGTGGGCTGACTTCTGGTTTCCTTCGCACTGCGTGAACTGAGAGCAAGAGCTGGGTTGTGGGTGGGGGGAACGTTTTCCCTGGGCACGGCCAGCCCCATCTCTGCTCCCCGTGAGCGGTTCTGCCCGCCCGGCTCTCCGTGCTCTGTTGCTGGGGTGGGGGCTGGTGCACAGACGTCTCCTGGCTCAGAAAGGAAGTCACCGTAAACCGAGGAGCAGTCCCCACCAGTAAGAATCCTGGAGCCCAGATCGTCTGGGCTGTTTTCATGTCACAGTTTACCCCAGAGGGTCACGATCTCTGCCTCGGCCCACGAGATTTTCTAACCCTGTTGTTCCTGTGTGTAATTTTAGTTCTTTGCGTCAGAAGTTGTTCAGTGGAAGGTATCATCTCTGGTTTCACAGGGCACATTATGTGTCATCAGAGCCAGGAAAGCTATCTTTAAGTTCTGCCCTGAAACGGGACAGCGTACAATCTCAGGGTTCCTGTCCAGACGCCGAGGCCGAGTGGGCACCGCTGTGGCTGGTCTCTTTCCTTGTTTGCCGTTTCCTCCCCTAGGGTCCCTGCCTGAAATTAGGTTCTGCAGAATCATATCGTATGTCTGGACATACACATCAGTGCCTGTGTCTGCATCTGACGGTCTCGTTTCCTTTTAGCAGGACCAGCCTTCTCTGCTCTGTCAAAGTGACCTTGGTTCAGACACTTCCGCCTGGCCTGAAACTTTGCATATAGTCAGACCCCCGTGGATAGCCACTGGAGGAAGCTAGTAGCTTAAGTACATCCTGACCTGCTCCCTGAGCTTTCATCCTTGCTGCATACTCTTGGCCAGTTTGCACTTGAGAAATTCCAGTAAAGCCCCTTTGATCCCAGCCATGTCTCAGCTCAGACAGATTTCTCTGCAGGCTGCGTGGAGGAAATCCCGAACTCCTGCGGCTTCCCTGGAATGTTAGACTCTCCGCTGAACACGGACACGAGCCAGACTCTGTGACCGGAGCCACAGGGGTTGACTCTAAACTCTGGCTTCTTCTTTCCAGGTGTCAGGCCCCGGCATGTAATGAACCAGTGTGGTGTGATTTTGGGTAAATTAGTAGAGTTGCTACTGATACTCCAGCTGATGTAAGAAAAGAGAATTGAGTCCCTGGGACTGATCTGTGTGGAAGCAATGGTTGTCCCTGCACGCGTTTACCATTTAATCACGGGCTAATGAGTCTGTTGGTGGACTCAGCAGGTGCTAAGTCGCTTCAGTCATGTCCAGCTCTCTGCAACCCCATGGACTGTAGCCCGCCAGGCTCTTCTATCCATGGAATTCTCCAGGCAGGAATACTGGAGTGGGTTGCCATGCCCTCCTTAGGGGATCTTCCCATCCCAGGGATCGAACCCACATCTCTTAAGTCTCCTGCACTGGGAGGTGGGTTCTTTACACGAGTGCCACCTGGGAAGCCCCCAGGTGGCATTAGTGGTAAAGCAAGTGGACAGTCTGATGGTATTGCCCCATGTCCCCATTCCCCCCACCTGACAAATGTCAAAACACCTAGACTCTCATTGGTATAGGATAACAGAGAACTGTCTGAGTTTATGACATTTATGGCTTTAAAATGCTGTTAAATGCTGAAAATGCTGAAAATGTTCACCGCCCCCTCCCTATGCCCTTCCCCAGCTTCACAGTGACGCTATCTGGACTCTGTCTCTCCTCCACAAGGTCAGTGAGTGGAGAGTTCTGAGTTGTTAGGTTTTTCTTCCAACTGTACTCTGTGAATACCATCCACATATTCTTGTTCTATCAACATATTTTCCCATTCCTACAGCTTTGGCTTTTTCTTCCAAGGATGGCCTCCCTTCTGCTTTTGCAAAAACAAAAACAAAAAATCAATCCATGGGCTTTCAGAGAATTAAAGGCCCTTGCTAACGTCTTTTCTTTGTAGTAGAGTCCAGCAAGAGCTTTCCCAACGGTAGCAAATCCTCATCACGACTCAGCTTTCTCAGGCATCACCTAGCAGGGAATGACTGATTCATGCTCCTGAGCTTTGCAGGAGGTGCCTTCTGAGCACAGAGTGCCCTCGCTGAGAGGACCTTATCAAAGCTTAGCTTGAGTGGGACTCTGGTGAAAGATTGTCTCGACGCTCTTGAGAAACCACGAAAAAGGGTCACCCACTGCCGCTTTCACTTTGGGTTTGGTAGAACTGAAATCAGTGGTTCAGGCATTCCAACCAGGGATTCTGTGTCTGATGGCAGCTGGGGAGGGGCTGTGCCTTCAGATCAGGAGATGGACGCAGGTTCCTGGTGCTTTATTTTACAGGGGGTTGCGTGCAGTGGGAGAGCGGAAGGAGGGGTCAGAGTGACCACCCCGTGTCCTGGGCTTCTGACACGACCTGGTCCGTGTGAGACAGCACAGATGTGCTCGATACGGCTGCCTGCCGTATCGAGATGCCACAGACCGTGCGGCTTAAACGACAGAGATGCGTTTCTCACAGCCCCGGAGGCCGGAAGCCCGGGACCCAGGTGCTGTCAGCTGGTCGTGGCCCCCTTGCTGGCTTGCAGATGGCCATCCCCTCACTGCGTCCTCAAGTGGCCTTGCCCCCCATCCCATGAGGACGCCAATCCTGTGGGACCAGGGCCCCACCCTTAGACCTCACCTAACTGTCAGTGCTTCCTGCGGGGCTGGTCTCCAAATACAGCGGCACAGGGGCTGGGGCTCACCCATGTGTGGGGCGTGGGGAGGCCAGGCACTGTCCATGGCGCCGTTCACCCTGCAGTGTGGCTTCTTGCTCAGCTGCACTGTAACTCCTCCTGCCCTCAGAGCTGTTAGCTGTCCCTTCTTCCTGGAGAGGAAATCGGGGCTCAAGCACAGGGACTGACCTCAGGGGCCTCCCGAGGCGGGGCGGGCAGTGGGGAAGAGGGACACGGAGCCCGGGGCAGGCCGGGCCTGGCCGCTCCGCACGTGCGGTGAGTGCAGCGTGGAACCTGTGGGGGCCCTTGTGCCCCACTGAGCGGCCGGCGTGGGGGAAGGAAGTAGTGAGTGCCTCATCTTGGAGAGGGCGGGTGTAGCAGTCGGGCCGATGGTTCATAAGCTCACAGCCGTGTCCTCTTCCTCTGCTGATCCTGGGTGACTGTGTGTGCGCTGCCTCTCTGGGCAGGGGGCCACTGAAGGAATTCTTGACTTGCGTTGCCTTTGCAAAGGGTCTGTGCCGCCCTCTGGGTTGCAGATGGTGGGATGAGGGGTCCTCCTGGAGAGGCCTGGGAAGGGGCTGTTGGGAGGGGTCTCGGGAGTCAGTGATGGTGTCTGGCCTTGATGCCCTGGGGGCCTCTGGGGCCCTCCCAGCTTATCCACACCGAGCGAGGCTGTACCTGACCCGCCTGGAGGCTCGGTATCCTGCGAGGCCCTTGGCTCCAGGGTCAGACACGGAATAGCCCCTGGTGACGGCTTACTTCCCAGAGGTGCTGTCGGTCCTGGAGGATCCTCTGAGTCCACTCCGGCCTGCACCTGGTCCCCACCCTGTGATTCTGTCGGAGGTTGTGGACCAAACCTGCAGGGGCTGGAGAGAGCAGATGGCTGGCGCGGGTCAGGCACGGGAGAGCAGCCGGCGGCCGGCGCTCAGGCTGCTGGGGGCCCCGGGGCTGCGGTCAGCCAGGCACGTCGGTCCTCACGCAGCCGCTGGGTCTCGGGCCCTGTCCCCACCCGCCACCACTTACCAAACTGTGGGTTCAGAGTGGCTAGATCTTCATTTTCCAGGGGAAGCCAGAAGTCATCTTTGTGCAAAACAGTCATGAGTTTTATGCATACAACTGGGCCCTGCCAGCCAAACAGAACCCACAGGGCTGGGGCTGGGATGCGAGCCCGACAGGTCGGCGAGGGGCTGGGCGAGGCTCCCCGGGGACCACCCCCTCCGTCTGCCGGACCGCGCCCCGTGCCGCCCAGCATGCGGGCGTCCAGCCTGCCTTCTGTCCCTTCCGGCGCCACAGGCTCTGCGAGAGCTGATGCTCTTCCCGCCCGGACGGCTCTGCCCCGGACTTTCTGCACAGACGCTGCCTGTGTTAGCTCCTCTGCTTCCTGACCGCTCGGTCCCTCTGCCGCGTAACCCTGCCTCAGGTCTACAGCGGCCTTGCCATCGTGAAGCCTCCCCCAGGGGTGCGTGAGGGTGTGTGCGCGTGTGTGTGAGCGCGTGTGTGCGTGTTCAGCCCCCTCTAGAACACAAGCTTCCTGGGAGCTCCTGTTTGTGCTGTGTTCTCTAGACTCTAGATTCATGGACACAAAGCAGGTACTCGATGAGAGAAAATTCAGGGAAAGAAAGTCGGCCACGACTCATGCTTTATTTTGATGGTTTTTTTTTTCCCATTAAAGTCTGCCATTGAAACATGCCTTTTTGTCATTATCTTTTTTCTTCACAGTTAAGAGGAAAAAAAGTTCCAAATCAGAGGCCAAGGGAACCGTTTCTAAAGTCACTGGGAAAAAAATCACCAAGATCATCGGTTTGGGAAAGAAAAAGCCGTCGACGGACGAGCAGACCTCCTCGGCAGAGGAAGATGTGCCGACGTGTGGTGAGACGGGGGCAGGGGGCTGTATTACCAGATCCGCCCCTTCCCTGAGCACGGAGACCCTCTGCGGATGACCTCTGTATTGCGTTCGTCTGAGTCTCGTTGGTCGGGATTGTGATCGGTTAAGCTGGGGGCTGCCGTCTATGGGGTCACACAGAGTCGGACACAACTGAAGCGACTTAGTAGCAGCAGCAAGCTGGAGGAACGGATTACACTTTTACTGCTATCTTTTTTTAATTTTTTTTTTTTTTTTTCTGCTTATTAATAAGCCCTTGCAAGGGTTTGAGATGATCTCTGAGGTTCTCTCAAGATGAAAAACAGAGTCTCTGTTTGATCCCATGAGGCTCTCCCAAATTCCTTTTAAGCAACTTTAGAGGGAAATATGTATGTGTCCGGTTGGCCAGCAGAGGCGTGTCAGGTGTGTAAGAACGTTTGCACAATCCCCAGCAGCTCCCCACTCAGCCTGAAGTCCTGCAACTCAGCTTTCAAGGGACGCTCTGCGCCTCAGGCTCAGTCGGGCTGGCTCACCCCCGCTCCCCTCACCAGTCTTGGTCCAGTAAGAGGTCTCCGGGGAGCCCTTGTCGAGGCCGGGGAAGCACCAGGGAGGTGGTGGTGCTGGCCGAGACTCCCCTACTGCCCTTGCTTGGCTGGGCCAGGGCACGGGAGAGGAATCTGCAGAGAAAACCGCGTCTGGTCTAGTGGCAGAGGGTTGGGCTGAAGCAAGGAGTCACAGAGACGAGAGTGTGACGACTGACTTGTGGTCACAAGCCCGAGGGGAAACCAGGTCAGCCCCGGGAGAGTCTGGCGGGGACGAGGCCTAGACCGGCAATGTCAGGGACCACCTCCCTGCAGAAGTGGGACTGTCCGTGCTTGCTGTTCCCTAGGCAGCCAGGCTCCCAAGTTAGGCGACTCTTCTAAGCGGAAGGCCTTTAGAGGCTGAAGGATGGGTACTCACTCTTCAAGGACACGGGGAGCGAGCCGTGCTTCTCAGCGGCCGTGGCTCGCAGGCCGCTGTCCGTCGGCGCCAGCGCTGCGACGCCTGCGTGCGTGCTCCCTGCTCCACCCCCTCTCCCCTTCCGGCCGAGCCTCTGCTCTCCAGGTGTCGGGTTATGTGGGGATGCCAGGAAATAAACAGCTCTTAGATGCTGCCCGTTGGTGCCCAAGTTGGGCCCCCCCACACAAAGGTGAAGTTATTGAGCTGATATCCAGTCCCAGGGCGTGGCTCGTGCTGAGAGGGCAGTGTGAGCCAGAGCCGTGTTGGTTGGGAGGAGGGGTCGATTGTGGAGCGGGCAGGTAGACTTGGGGTGGGGGCGCCTCCTGAGGGGAGGGCAGGGTGGGCTCCCAGCTTGCCCCTGGCTTTCACAGGCATGCTCCTGAGAAGTCGTGATCCACAGGAAGCCCCTGGGCCGTTGTGCAGAGTGTGTGGGGAGCAGAAGACAGCAGGCAGGCAGTGGTGGGGCCTTGCGGGGTGGAGGCGTCACCTCGGAGAGGCCCCCGTGAAGCGGCCGCTCGTGGGTTGAGCTGGGAGGGGAGCCACCCCTTTTGTGACCCCAAAAGGAGACCAGGGGTCTGGGAGCGCCTTGCACACTGAGGTCCTGAGCTTGGCCCTCGTCAGTCGGGTCACAGAAGCGAGTGCACTGACCCACGTTCTTTGCACGGAACATAGCCGCCCTGCAGAAGCTAAGCCAGCGGGCAGAGCTCTCGTGGGAGGATGCGGGGAGGGGGCATTGTTGATGCCAGGGCCGTGCGCTCTGCCTTCCTGGAGCAGCTCACAGCCCTGGCGGCTGGGCTGGTTTCCTCTTCCATTGCCTCTGGAGCCACGATGGGAGTTTGGGGTTAAGGTAGGAAACGGGAATTCTCCAACAAAAGGAGATTGCTATTTTAGCTTTATTTTCTGTTGTTGTTCTCAAAACTGCTCTAGGCCAGTGGAGGAAAGAGAGGTTCTTTCATGAGAAACATTGCTATGGAAGGCGACTTGGCCACTTGAGGTCCAGGCCGTTTGCTGTGCGGGAGGACGCTGAGCTGAGGAAGGCTGTGGGGCTCGTCCTGAGCCACCCAGGGAGCTGGGGGCAGGACAGGGCTGGCCCGCAGGCCTGTCTTGCAGCCCAGGTCTGCCCCTGTCCCGCCCAGGGCTTGCCACCTTCGTGACTTCTGTTAGCCGCTGGGGGGCGCGTGCTGGCGGCGCAGTTGCGTTGAGGCCGAGTCATGGGGGTCTGTAGCCCCGTGTGGGTTCCTCCAGGCTCTGAGTGGACACCTGTCACCTGTACTAAGGGAACACCCTCGTCCACATGGTCTTAAAAGGATCATCCAGTTCTTGGCTGGCCCGGGAGAGGACAGCACAGAAACCCAGGGGCAGAGTGATTGCTCCATGATGTTAGAACAGCTGCAAGGCCTCAGGCAGGAGAAGCCGCTGGATGAAGGCTCCCCGCCCAGCCTGCCCAGGGAGACTCCCCAGCTGCTCTCCTTGCCAGCAGGAAGAGTGTGGCCGCTCCGGGGACAGGGGACACTCCCGGGGAGGGGGCGACTGGGAGCTGAATTGAGATCTCTTCCCTGGCCTCCGGGTGCACCAGAGGAATGCTGGTGGGTAGGACAGGGTTCTCTGCAGGTCCACACAGCCTGGCTGGCCGCGCCCCCACCCCCCACCGGCTCTGCCCGACCCGCCCAGCTCTCCCTCCCCCTCCGTCGGTGGGCACTATGCCAGCATCAACCAGGTCTGCTTTACAAACAGTCACTCAGCCGAGCTGGGCCAAGACAAGCACGCGGGCCCCTGAGCAAAGACGGCCGTGTCCTTTGTTTGCCCATCTCCAGTGCTCAGGGTCCCAGCGTCATCCTCACTGTGTAAGCTCAGCACTGGTTCCCAGTAGATGTGCGTCTTTCTTTCTTCTCCACCCCGTTTCTGTCTGTCTGGGCCAGCCCCCAGGCCTCTCAGCTGCCCACCTTCTCCTCCTCTGGACCCCTGCAGGCCGCCCAGTGGGAGTTTTGAACCCCTGGACTAATGACACTAACCGCATCATCCTGTGCTGAGTCAGCTGAGGGCCTCTGACAATCTTGTCTCAGTTGGATTTTCCTGCTTTTCCCTCTAAGTTACTAGATGAAGATGCAGGTTGAATTCACCCCCCCGGCCCCACTTTTGTCCCCAGGGTTGAGCAAAGAGCCTGGGATACAGCACCTCAGTAAACACTTGTAGACTGAATAATTACCGTAAGCAAATTGCAACTTCTCTGAGCCTCAGGTTCCCTTCCTGTGAAATGGGCTCATACTTAAAATTACTTTGTTTTCCTTAAAATTGAAGATAAAATTATGAAACATTAGGCACATTGCCTGCTTCACAATTTATGCTCAGTACATGGTCTTTATTATTCATTTGTTCACCTGAGAAAAACCTAAGCATGCCGACATAGTCAGCCAGATGGATGACTGACACAGACAATGTCTACACGGAATAGAGAAACCGATGAAAGGGAAGTTCCCCAGGGGCCAGGATGGAGGGCTTCCTGGAGGCAGTGTAACCTGGACAAGTTGGAAGGACTTCCTGGTTATTTCTCAGGCCCCTCCCAACTCTAATGTTTGGTGATTCTGATGTTTTCAGCAACAGAGTTTCGATGGATGTGCAGGAAGGTTATATGTCTCACTTTTTTATCGTAATCCAGTCACAAAAGGTCAGGCAACATTCAGTTGAGGGGAGGGGGCGGGAGGCATTCTTGGCATCTGTCACCATATCAGGGGTGTCTGGAGCTCTTGGGCCCGTGTGCCCACTGGAGGGCATGCACTTGGGGTGGAGGGAAGGTTCTGGCGTCAGTGTCTGTGGGGCCAGGGTCAGCTGTCGGCAGCGTCTGGACGTCTGGTCTCCCCTCCCGCCCTCCCGCTGGCAGCCCTTGTCGCTCCTTGACTGCCCTGTTCCCCTCCGCCAGTTACAGATGGAGGCCTGCAGAGATGAGAGGAGCAGTGGAAGTGCCCACAGACATGTGCCCACAGCACAGAGATCCCCTGGGCAGCGCCACCCTTCCCCGTCCTAGAGAAGGAGGCCGTGGACACTGGCCCCCCTTCAGCCAGGCCTCCCTGCCTGCCCTTCTGCAGCGGCTGGGACTCGGGAGCCGCCTGGGCCGCACACAGCGGGATGCACACAGCTGCCCCCTCCTCCTGAGCCCGAAGCTGTGCCTGTCGGGTCGGCCTCAGGCCGTCATGGAACCGCGCGCACGCTCGCCACCACGCTCTTGTAAGAAGCCTTCAAGAGTTCTTTCTTCAGGACTCGGAGCAATGATAGTCTCAAAACATCAAACAGAACTTTGCAAATTGTTCAGATACAGTAACTTCTCCCCATGACATGATAAGTGGGAACAAACGAGCAAGAAAAATCAAAGGATTCTGGCATTGCCTTACTGGCAGGGCACTGAAGTGACCAAGGCCAGCCTGTGCCCGGCCCTGGCTGCTCCTTGGTGCCCCCTGGTGGCGGGTGTCTGCTCAGGCTGACCGTCTCGGTGGACGGGTCCTGTGTTGGTAGCGATCCCGTCACAGACTGGCCGTGTGTGTGTGTGTGTGTGTGCATGTGTGTCCTCTGTGTGTGTGTGTGGTGGAGTTGGGGGGTGGCAGCAATCCCATCACAGACTGGCCATGTGTGTGTGTGTATCTGTCTGCCTGTCTGTGTGTGTGTGGGGGGGTTGTGTGTGTGTGTGTATCTGTCTGTCTGCCTGTCTGTGTGTGGGGGTGGTGGGGTGTGTGTGTGGGGGTGTGTGTGTGTGTGTGTGTGTGAGGGGGGAGTGGGAAGAAGACTCCTGGGGGACACGGGGCCTGCCCTCTGGCTCCAGAGGCCTCCGATGGGCCGCCTGCCGTGTCCCTGCGTGGCCTCTCCCCGCCCAGGAAGTAGAAATGTGGGCGCCTCTTGGGAGCGGCTGGTGAGCCTGGTGGGGAGGCCACGAGCCAGATGTGGGCTCGTTTCCGTGGCGCTTGCTGTTTACAGAGACAGGCCTCTTACCCACTTTGGCTCTCATTTCGCTTTTCCCTTTTGGGCACTGTAACTAAAGATGAGGCAGGCGTTAAAACATGGAAATTGCCTGTGAAGTCGCGCTCTGAGTGAAGTGTGAGTCTGTCCAGCGCCATCATTCCTCCTGTGCCTCGCATGTTGAGAAATTCATAGCATTTGGTGACGCGGTCAGGGAAGGCGGGCCCCTTCGCCGCTCCAGGCGTTGGGTCGTTCTCTTGGCAGGCCGGGCCGTGCTCAGAAGCTGCGACACACCCCGCGCACACACACACCTTCCCAGGAAGTAGAAATGTGGGCGCCTCTTGGGAGCGGCTGGTGAGCCTGGTGGGGAGGCCACGAGCCAGATGTGGGCTCGTTTCCGTGGCGCTTGCTGTTTACAGAGACAGGCCTCTTACCCACTTTGGCTCTCATTTCGCTTTTCCCTTTTGGGCACTGTAACTAAAGATGAGGCAGGCGTTAAAACATGGTAATTGCCTGTGAAGTCGCGCTCTGAGTGAAGTGTGAGTCTGTCCAGCGCCATCATTCCTCCTGTGCCTCGCATGTTGAGAAATTCATAGCATTTGGTGACGCGGTCAGGGAAGGCGGGCCCCTTCGCCGCTCCAGGCGTTGGGTCGTTCTCTTGGCAGGCCGGGCCGTGCTCAGAAGCTGCGACACACCCCGCGCACACACACACCCCCCTCCCCAGCCCTGCGCCAGGCACAGGTGCGCCCGTGCGGCGATTCTAGACTCCGGGAGCCCTGCGGAAGGCCAGAGGAGTCTCGTCACTGCTCCTGAAGAGGCAGACACGCTTCAAGTCCTCCAGGCGCCTCTTAGCGCCTCCTCGCTCTCCGTCCCTCGCCGCCGTCAAGGCCAGGTCTCTGCAGTAGGGTCTGAGCTGCCCCGTGACCAGGCTCCCACACGCCCCAAGTCTTAGTTTGCCGTGCTCCCCGCTTCTCCAGGCCTGAGGAGCTCCCCGCACCTCTCAAGGCCCAGGTGAGGATGTGCCCCGAGTCTGCGTGAGCCTGCACTCTGCGGGCCCTGGGGTGGCGGGGTGGTTGCGCCCGCAGTGCCCTGCGCCCCAGAGCCCTTGCAGACGTATGCCCAGGCAGGCTCAGGTAGCTGACGCCGCCCCAGGCTTCAGCTCATTTCTTCTTAATCATACACACTGTCTGCTGTCCGCCGGCCATCCTGTGTATCCATTCACACCTGGACGCACACACAGTGGATCCGGGTACGTGTGAGCCTGCACTCTGCCGGCCCTGGGGTGGCAGGGTAGTCATGCCCGCCAGTCCCCTGCACCCCAGAGCCCTTGCAAACGTGTGCCCAAGCAAGCTCAGGTAGCTGAGGGCTGCCCCAGGCTTCAGCTCATTTATTGTTAATCACGCACACTGTCTGCTCTCCACCGGCCATCCTGTGTGTCCATTCACACCTGGACACACGCACAGTGGCTCCGGTTAGCAGCTGTTTCCATACAAGTCCACAGACAGGCCTTCAGCGTGACTGATGACTTACAGGTGATATCAGAGAGACAGTAAATAGCTCTAATAGCCACCCCTTAGAGGTCCAGGTATCATATTTGACTGTATATTTTTAAAGAGAGCTTACAAAAGAATGTGTGTCAGAACTGGGCCACTTACATACTGCTTCCCAAATGAAAACCGCAGCGCTTTCTCTGCCATCTTTGGCTCTCTGAAGAACTTCAGGCGGGTCTTTGCTGGGAGGCCGTGAACAGGATCAGGCATGACCTCCCTCCTCCCCTTTGTGAGCTCGGCTTCCCCAGCCTGTCTTCACGCCCCTTCAGTGTGTAAAATACAGGGTGCTTTGAGTCCCAGGCCCTTGAGCTGGGACTTGCTTCTCCACTTTCTCTGTAATTTTACAGATATGGCAGCTCGTGTCGCAAAACTGAGGTTTCAGTTCCAGGTGCCCTTTAGGGTAATATGTTGGGAGAACTGACATCATATTCAGGAATGTGGGCATTTAAGTACTGTTAAATGTCTCCCTAGTAAGCTCTTTGAGCAATTATTTATAGTAATATTTATACGGAAAATAGGAAGCGCCATTCCGGGCCCTGAGAATATGTCTGTTTTTTAATTTTCCTTTGGTTTTTGCCTTTACAGTGTTGATCCGTTGCTAATACAGTGTGTAAGGTGTCGAAGAGAAAAGCAAAAAGCATGGTCCAAATTGCCTTTGGGAAGACATTTAAAAGTAACGGGGGTCAGAAAGGATGCATTTATTTAAAATCTGCTTGTTTGTCTTGGCCGCGCTAGGTCTTCGTTGCTTCCTGCAGGCTTTCTCTAGTGGCGGCGAGCAGGGACCGCCCTTCGTGGCAGTGCCGGGGCTTCTCGTGCTGGCGGCTTCTCGTGGAGGTGGCTTCTCATGGCAGTGCTGCATGAGAACACCTTGTCTTGTTGCAGAGCACCGGCTCCAGGCGCTCAGATTTCAGCAGCTGCAGCACGTGGTCTCAGTACTTGCGGTTCGCAGGCTCTAGAGCACAGGCTCGGTCGTTAATGGCGCACAGGCTCAGCCACTCCGGGGCACGTGGCGTCTTCCCAGACCAGGGAATGAACCTGTGTCCCCGGCACCAGCAGGCAGATTTTAACCACTGCGCCACCAAAGAGGGACCCTCTTTTTTGAGTTGCGCGCATGTGATTGTGCATGTGTGTTTACATGTGTATGTGTGTGTACGTGTGTGTATGAGTCGAGGGAGCAGCTGGATAACCTAAGGAACCCTTGGTTCTCTTCTTCCTCCTTGACCTGCCTTCTGCACCTGCTCCCCTCTCTGCCTCCGTCTCGCGGGCACAGCCCTGTGGACGGGCTAGAAGTCGCTGCCACCCGGTGATATCTGTTATTTCGTTCCTTGTTACTTGTAGAAAAATGCATTGTATGTTTGTGGCAAATGAAAATGATCGGTTGCTAGTGTTTGAGGAGATTAAAACATGATGACAGCTCGTCTTGTAATTCCACCCCATTCCATCCGTACTGCGCTGATACAGGGCAGCCCCAGAGACGTGGATGGCGGGTTTCCACGTGCGTCAGACCCAGACCCTCAGACCTCAGCAGATCCTCCCGTCAGAGGGCCGAGGAAGGGCGTGTCTGTTCTCTGGGCAGGAGTCTCGTCCTGAAGACCTGCCGTCATCTGCTGGAATCCTTCCAGCGGTGGGAGCTCACCACCTCCCCAGGCCGCCTGTTTCCTGGAAAACTTCCCTTTGCAGATAGTTTCATTCCTCGTGGGAAGCCAGAATCTGCCAGCCGGGGGCTTTTGACCTAGCTGTGTCCCCTGCAGCTACTTGGAATGAACCCGGACGCTTTCCTGGGTGAGGCCCCTTCAGCTTTTTGAGGACAGCTGTGTGGCCTCATCCCCGCTCTCCTCCCACCCACTGATGCCTCAGCGAGCTGTCACATGCCTGGTCAGGCTCCGTGGTCCTGAAGGCATCCGGGAGCTGGTGCTCAGCGTGCGGAGCATCGGGCTCCGGGGAGGCCTGAGCGTCCCGGCCCCCAGAGCTGATGGAGGCGGTCGTCTCATGCTGGTGGCTCCTCTCGTCCCCAGCAGCCTGCGCTCACAGGTGTGCTGCGTGCCGGGTGTGTTCCCTCCTCGGGGGCCTCCCTCCCGGGGACTGACGGCCACTCTCCTTGCAGGCTCCCTGGTTCCTTCCCTCCTCGGGGGCCTCCCTCCCAGGGGCTGACGGCCACTCTCCTTACAGGCTCCCTGGTTCCTTCCCTCCTGGGGTGCGTCCCTCCAGGGGGCTGACGGCCGCTCTCCTTGTAGGCTCCCTCCCAGGGACTGACGGCCACTCTCCTTGCAGGCTCCCTGGTTCCTTCCCTCCTCGGGGGCCTCCCTCCCAGGGGCTGACGGCCACTCTCCTTACAGGCTCCCTGGTTCCTTCCCTCCTGGGGTGCGTCCCTCCAGGGGGCTGACGGCCGCTCTCCTTGTAGGCTCCCTCCCAGGGACTGACGGCCACTCTCCTTGCAGGCTCCCTGGTTCCTTCCCTCCTCGGGGGCCTCCCTCCCAGGGGCTGACGGCCACTCTCCTTACAGGCTCCCTGGTTCCTTCCCTCCTGGGGTGCGTCCCTCCAGGGGGCTGACGGCCGCTCTCCTTGTAGGCTCCCTCCCAGGGACTGACGGCCACTCTCCTTGCAGGCTCCCTGGTTCCTTCCCTCCTCGGGGGCCTCCCTCCCAGGGGCTGACGGCCACTCTCCTTACAGGCTCCCTGGTTCCTTCCCTCCTGGGGTGCGTCCCTCCCGGGGGCTGACGGCTGCTGTCCATGCAGGCTCCCTGGTTCATTCCCTCCTCGGGCACCTCCGTCCTATCGTCCTGTCGGGCTGATGGCCGCTCTCCTTGGTTGCAGGCTACCTGAATGTGCTCTCCAACAGCCGCTGGCGGGAGCGCTGGTGCCGAGTCAAGGACAACAAGCTCATCCTGCACAAGGACAGGGCCGACCTGAAGATGCACATCGCCTCCATCCCGCTGCGCGGCTGCGAGGTCATCCCGGGCCTGGACTCCAAGCACCCCCTGACCTTCCGGCTGCTTCGCAACGGCCAGGAGGTGGCTGTGCTGGAGGTAGGGGCTAGTTGCAGGGAAAGGCAATTAAAACTAATTTCTTCTTTGCTGGGGTCCAGCCCCGGTGGATCCAGGGTAAATCAAAGCGGGGACGGTGTGGCGAGAGAGATACATAGATTTAGAGAGAGATAAGTAGACACAGATGAGCCTCTATGCTCCAGACGGGAATCAGCCAGAAAATAGAGTAAGAAAGAAAAGAAGACGTGGGGGAAGCCAGATTTCTGAGAAACTGGTTCATTTCTTTATTTTCAAGGTCCGCTTTTATAGTTTTTGTTATATATAAAGATAAATGGAAGATTCAAAGTCATGCAGGGTCAGCAGCCCTGACCCTTATCGAGACCAGGCTTTCTCTCTGCATACCTAGCTGTATATACAGGTCTTAGGTGATTTACATCATCTTCTGGCCAGGAGGCCTATTAGCATTTTATGGCCCTTTTCTGATAAGGGTCCATCAACCAGAAAATTTGTTTACCCTAAAAGTGTTGTTCTTACTAAAGTCTGGTGCCACTCTCAGAAAGCACTAATTAAGGTTACATTCTTACGTAGCAAGGACACAACAATTTATAACAACGTACAATGATTTATAACAAACAGAAAATTCATTAACTCAAAAGTCTAGTATTGCTAACATCAAAACTACTATATTCTTTTTCTACATCCCAATTACATTGATTAATATCCTCCAGGTGCCTAAAAGATAAAGGATATGGAGGCCTGGCGGCAGTCATTAACTCAACAATGAAAACCCTCCACCAATATAATTCTTAGCTCTTTAAAAAAGGCTCTGTATCTTTAAGATGTTTTAAGTTTTGTGCCTCTCGCTGTTGGGGGGCTGTAAACAATCACAAGCGTAGTTGTAAAAGTCCGGGTCTGGCAAGTTAGAGAGCCATCAGAGGGGTTTGAGCTGAAACACTCCTTTTATGTGCAGGAGACAGTTAACTGGAGCTCTAAGTTAACTTTTTCCAGAGAAAGGTGGTCGGGGATAGCCCCTGTTAATGTCAGAAACATTGGTGAAAGTCATAAAATAATAAGACAGATTCTGGTTTTGGGGTAGATGCTCGAGAAGGCCCAGGGGGGTTTCCTCGAGGCCTGATCTCGCCTTTGCCTATCAGGCCTCTTCCTCATGACCTTTGCCACAGGTGGGATTCCCCATGCTGGCTCCCGGCACTTCTTTACACACTGAAAGCTTTCATTTAAAAAATTTTTGTTTCTGGTCTATTATTATTTTCTGCTTCTCTATTAATTCAAACCTTTTTTTCCTTTGGTTTTTTTTTTTTCACTTAGCATTAACATGAGTAAGCTACAAAGATACACACAAATCTGTGTCCATATGTATACATACATATGTGTACACACATGTATGTATACATAAACGGAGTATAGAATTTCCCGTGTATGTGTAAGTATATTTATGTTGTACAGTCGATAGAAATAAGGATTTTTTGGATTTGGTAAAATGGCCAACGTGTGTTCGAAATTAATCAGTGTGTGTGTTAGTCGCTCAGTCGTGTCCGACTGTTTGCAGCCCCATGGGCCACTGTCCGCCAGGCTCCTGTGTCCAGGCTCCTCTGTCGGTGGGCCTCTCCAGGCAGGAATACTGGAATGGGCTGCCAGCTCCTTCTCCAGGGGATCTTCCCAACCGAGGAATCGAACGCAGGTCTCCTGCATGGCACACAGATTCTTTACCCTCTGAGCCACCAGGGAACCCCAATCAGATGCAGAGCCAGATTCTGAATGGCCGCAGTGATGCTGGCCATCGGAGGAAACAGCCAGTTAGCCAACCTGGAAGCTCTTGGTAGGAGATTGGAGTTTGTTTCAGAGACTGTTTTCTTTTTTTTTTTTTTGGTGAGGGCAAAAAATGATTAACATCATAGTTCTTCCCACGAGCTCCTTGCCTGATGGTTTGGATGGTTTGAGGTCACAGGTCACAGGTCACAGCCGCCGTGGCGGCTGACCTCACAGAAGGGAAGCAGGCCTGGCTGGGGCTGGGGTGTCTGGGCCCCAGTCTTGGTTCTGTTGCAGACTTTGATCACAACCCAATCTGCTTTTCTCTCTTGGCTTCTTTATTTGTCTGTGAAACAGAGCACCAGGCTTCGGTCGGTGTGCTTGGTAAGCATTTATACGTGCTGAACACTGCGGGGCGGATGGCAGCGGATAAAAGCTGAAAGCATAAGTGAGGAAGCTGTGCTCTTGGTGCGGAGCAACGCAGGCGCCACATGAGAGGCCGGCAGCGGGTCCGCCGGAGTGTGAGGGCAGGGAGGCGTGGGCTGGCGCACGCTGGTTCAGGGTGGAAAGGGAGTCTCCTGGGTGGAGGTAGGAGGCCCCGGGGGCGGGGCAGGGCAGGGAGGGGCTGGGTGAGCAGGGCACTACCTGTCTCTGCTCCCCACCCTGCAGGCACAGCCTCATGTCCCCGGGAGATGGTGGCTCTGTCTCATTGTTTTTCCCTGTTCTAGCTGTGGAAGCAAACACACACACTCAGAAAAGTAACCGCGCTCAGCGTTCCGGCATAAGCGGAGTCTGCCTGAATCAGTTAAGGAAACGCAGTGATGCGGGCAGTAAAGTTGTATTCTGCACACTTTACACGATCTTTTTATCCGCACTTCTGAGAGAAGAGTTGTGAACACAGCACACGTGCTTCCATATACCCTTTACCCACCCCCCCAGTACCGACATGGTGCCACGTTTGGTATCTCTTGCGTGGTCTCTCCTGCCTCGCTTTTTCTCTCCGTATGTTTTTTCAGGACCTTTGACAGACATCTTGCCCCTCTTTCCTTAAACACTTCAGGGTGAATTTGCTAAAAAACGAGAGCATTCCTTTACCAAAACCACTCCATAATCATCAAAACCAGGGAATTCACCCTCATGCAATACAATTATCTGACTCACAGATTTTAATCAGATTCCCCCAGTTGTCCCAGCAATGCCCCCTGTAAGCAGAAGGAAACGCCAGGTGGCGCACTGCCTTGGGCTGCAGCCTGCTTGGCTTTCCCTGTCTGGTTTCGTGACGTTGATTCTGGGCATGGTGCAGAGCAGTTATCATGGAGAAGATCCCTCAGTCTGGGGATGTCTGCTGTTTTCCTGGAAATTTGCTGGGGTCAGCGCGTTTGGCAGGGCCCGTGGAAGCAGTGGTGTGGTGAGCAGTACAGCCGTCAGTCTGCCCCACGGCTGGTGTTGACGCTGACCCTGGGGGTGGGTCGTCTGCACGGCTTCCCCACTGCAGAGTTACTGTGTTTCCCGTTTGTCTTTAATGAGCTCCATGTGGGAAGATTCTTTGAGATGTCCTGCCACTCATGGTTTGACTGACTTTTAGCATTCATGAGTGAGTCCTGCCTGAAACAGTTGCTGAGTGACGACTTCCTAATTCCGCTATTCCCTGCGCATTTGTTGGAGAAGGCAATGGCACCCCACTCCAGTACTCTTGCCTGGAAAATCCCATGGACAGAGGAGCCTGGTGGGCTGCAGTCCATGGGGTCGCTAGGAGTCGGACACGACTGAGTGACTTCCTTTTCACTTTTCCCTTTCTTGCATTGGAGAAGGAAATGGCAACCCACTCCAGTGTTCTTGCCTGGAGAATCCCAGGGACGGGGGAGCCTGGTGGGCTGCCGTCTATGGGGTCACACAGAGTCGGACACGACTGAAGTGACTTAGCAGCAGCAGCAGCAGCTGCGCATTTGTTAGTATCTACTGCCAGGGAGATTTCCCTTCCCCTCGTGTAATTAGTCATTCATTCATTCATGTTTATATATCAGCAAGGGTACGGAGATTATTGTTTTAATCAATGAGTATAATCCTTTATTGTCAGGATTTATCCTGGTCAGATTAACAGAGTTGGTCAGTGGAAAGCCCTTCAAGCTATGTGACCTCTGCTATGTCCCTGAAATAGACACTCAAGTTCCCACCGTTCTGTGAGCTTTTCCTCACATTATGAGGCACCAAGATATTCCAGGCTCATCTTGGACTTTTCCCTGCCCCAGGCCTGTTGGAATTAGCCATGGTCCAGAGAGCTCTAGAGGACTCCTCCTGGTGGATGGTGGTTCTTAGAAGCCAGGATCTGGCTGGCAGGAGTGCTCACAGTTACTGGGCTGTCATAGGAAATTGTGTGTATGTTTATACATACATATGTTCAGGCGTGTTTGTTATGTGTATCAAACACACGCATATGCACATGTACACGCTTAGTGGTAGTAACAGTGTCAGTTGCTTAGTCGTGTGACCCCGTGGACTGTAGCCCGCCACGCTCCTCTGTCCATGGAATTCTCCAGGCAGGAATACTAGACTGGGTTGCCATTTCCTCCTCCAGGGGATCTTCCCGACCCAGGGATCAAACCCGGGTCTCCCGCATTGCGGGTGGAGTCTTCACCATCTGAGCCACCGGGGAAGCCCATGTATGTACACGCGCATCTCTACCTGAAAGTGAAAGTGAAAGGCGCTCAGTCGTCTCCGACTCTGCGACCCCACAGACTACACAGTCCATGGAATTTTCCAGGCCAGAATACTGGAGTGGGTAGCCTTTCCTTTCTCCAGGATATCTTCCCAACTCGGGGATTGAACCCAGGTCTCCCGCATTGCAGGCAGATTCTTTTCCAGCTGAGCCACCAGGGAAGCCCAATCTCTACCTATTTATCCACTAAAAGCCACAAGATCATAACTAATATTTTAAATTCAGTATAATACCACTGAGATAGTTGTTAAAAGTCTGAGGAAATTTCTGAAAATGAGCAATGAGGAAAATAGTTAAGAATGTCATAGTGTAATAGTGTAAAGTGTAATAGTGTAATAGAGTGTAATAGTGTAGAGTGTCATAGTGTAGAGTGTCATAGTGTCCACAACATCTTAGATATTGTGTTAAAATGCTTTTAAGACTGCTTAGATGAAATAGTTACGGACGCATGGCTAGAGGATCAGTCACAGATACATTCTTGACATAGATTTTGTTTGGGGAAGGGCCGAAGACCAGTGAAGAGAACCTGTTTGTGATTTTTTCTAGTATCCAGGTGTTCATTTCAGCTTAGCAGATGTTGGTTACATCCCGGCTCCCTGTGAGGCACACAGCTGGGACCCCTGCACTCGGTCCAGTGGCCCCGTACGACACTGGCCAGGCATGGTCTGGCGCTTGTACAGCATCGCTGACCAACTCTGTCAGCACACAGAAAACAGCTTCTCCCTCCTCAGCCTCTCTTCCTCTGAGAGGTTTTGTGCCTACCACGAGGCACACTTGCTTAGTTGTACTCTGATCCATGTTCAATTCATCCAGGGTACAGTGTTGAAAACCCACTTTTCTTTAAGGGTTTAGGCTCAACTCACACATCTTTCTTTATATAAAAATTTTGCAACTTTTACAAAAGCTTAAAAAAATTATTTGGTTTTCACATTCAGGTACCTCATAACTCTCTTTCCCATAAACTTTAAACATTGCTCACATATTTGATTAACAAAAGTATTTAGACATTTGAAATGCTATTGTGAATGTAACATGATTGACCTTCTGAATCACATAACAGGGGCGGCTTAGAATTTTAATGTACTGAATCTTAAAGATCTATTTCAGACTTGTAAATCAGGCAGATGACATTTGGGGAGCATTTGAAATATCCTAAAAAAAAAATAGCATACGCAAAGCGGCCCGATGCTTGTCAATACAACTACGCCTGTATCCACGCAACTACTATGAAATGGAAGTGGGTTGATTTACTGTACCGTCTAGCCAGAGTGATAAAATTGCTATTGCAGGCCCACGTCAGAGACCACCGCAAGGGCTCCTGCTCAGCAGAGTTGATGCCCACAGTGGCCGAGGCCTGGCACGCTGTCCAGGCTGGGCGCCTGTGGCTGGAGAGGCTCCTCCTGCTGCCCGGATTTTATTGCCAAACTAAGGAGGCTTTCTAAACAGCTTTCTGTGGCCGAGATTTAAATAATCCTATTAGCTTCTACGTCTTACACCCTAGTGCCTTTCCCCAGAGTAATTGGGAGGCATTTAGTAGCTCTGTTTTTTATTTCCGGGGCATAATCATTGTGCAGCCTCTGCATTAAGGCTTAGCGTGAAGGTGGTGTTGATCCCGTGACGCGGGCAGTGGCTGCATCCTCCTCGGCGTCCGTGTCTGCACACGCCCTGTGTCACAGTGCCTTTCCTGTCGTGTTGTCTCTTTACTGACACTTTTATGAAAATGGGAAGACCGTACTGTTACTTACATAAAATGCTCTTTCCGCCTCTTCACCTCACCAGGCGTCTTCTTCTGAAGACATGGGCAGATGGATTGGGATTTTGCTGGCTGAGACGGGGTCCTCGACAGACCCCGGGGCCCTGCACTATGACTACATAGACGTGGAGATGTCTGCGAATGTCATTCAGACGGCCAAGCAAACCTTCTGGTAAGATCCTCTGCCGTGAGAAACGGCACTGAAGTTAAACAACTTTATTTTTTCCCTTTTGTGTAAGTATATAGCCTTAAAGGGGGAAAGAAGAAAAACAGCTGAAGACTCTCCTTTTTTGTATTAATGCAGATTTTGGTGAAATATTTGTCATTTCAACCATCTGTGTTTTCTATTAGAACAGAGTTTGGCGAGCTTTTTGTGCAAAAGGCATGACAGTAATATTTTTGGCTTTGCAGACCAAATGTTCCTGTTAAAACTGCTCAGCTCTGCCACTAGTCACACACATAAATGAATAGACATGACTGTGTGCCAATAAAACTTTATTTGCACACACAGGCAGTGGGCCATATCTGTCCCATGGACTGTACTCTGCTGACCCCTGTATTAGGGAAACAGTTCTATAAAGGACAAATAATTCTCCTTATTGTATAAGTGAGGACTGCATTTTCAAAACCATCAATCATATACTTTTAAAACTTCAATGTGACCTTTTTTTTTAAAGGGCTGTTATGTATAAAAACATTTAAACAATGAGTGTTTCTTTCACATAATCATGGCCAGGACAATTAATACAGCAGTTCTCAAAGTATGGCCCGTAGACCTCTGTGGGTATTCAAAACCCTTTTTAGGCAGTCCAAAGGCCAGAACTCTTCCCATAATGACACTAAGAAATTATTGCTCTTCTTTGCTTTTGCATCAGTGATGCAGAAGGAGCCAGGGGCAGGGGGGTAAATTGGCAGGTGCCTTAGTACCATCTTAAGTGGTCGCTTCACAAGGTGCTGTGACCACGGTCACCATCGTGCCTTTATAGCCAAAGAAGGTGCTGGCTTCACTTGAGACGTCCGTGGTCAAGCACTGAAATTGTTCCTGTTTCTGTGAAGGACCAGAGAGTAGATATTTTTTATTAACTCTCTTGGGTCCACGTCTTTCTGACATTTATGAGACGTGGCAGGCAGGACACACAGCGCTTTATTGACTGAACCCTCGTGTTGTCTTGAGGAAACGCTCTTATGTGACTGAGTTACTAACTCAACTAGCTCCTCCCCATCCCACCACCGTTTGTTTTTTTTTTCATTTTTACTGGAAAGAACTATTCACAGATGAACTGTTGTTATTCAGATGTAGGCATTTGCAGACACTTTTTCAAAAATGAGCCAGGCGAGCCTCTCGTCTCGAGGGAGACGGCTCGGCAGTGTTTGTTGCCTGCGATGGAGTTGAACTTTCACTGAGAATTGAGAACTCCTGGAGCGTTCCATCTTCCACCCGAGCCAACGTCTTCCCAGTACTCAGACTTTTGTGATAACGTTGGTGGTGATGTTAAGTGTGATTTTTGATATTGTGTAATGAAGTATGTGCATTTGGAAGGTCTGCGTCAGTCATGCACAGGTCAAAGATCCCTCTCACAAGCAAGATAAATGAATGGGTATTCATGTCAAAGTGGACAAGCAAGTTCATTGATACAGTTTCAGATTCTACATGGCAACTAATCATTAAGAAATTACCACTCATTGAGTTTTGGTGTAGTATCAAGGAATATCTTCCATGACCTGGAAAAGCTGTTAAAAATACACCTCACTTTTCCAACTAAATATCTGTAGGAAGCTGAATTTTCTTCACCTACTTCTGGTGGCTCAGAGGTTAAAGCGTCTGCCTCCAATGCGGGAGACCTGGGTTCGATCCCTGGGTCGGGAAGATCCCCTGGAGAAGGAAATGGCAATCCATTCCAGTATTCTTGCCTGGAGAATCCCATGGACAGTGAAGCCTAGTAGGTTACAGTCCACGGGGTCGCAAAGAGTCAGACACGACTGAGCGACTTCACCTTCACTTCAACCAAAGCAACATATTGCAACTGATTGAACACAGAAACAAGTTTGATAATACATTGTCTTCTACTGAGCCAGACATAGAATAGATTTACAAGCATATCAAACAGTACCATTTTTCTCATTTTTAAAAAATTTTAAAAAGGTATCGTTAACATTCATAAAAATATGTTGAAATACAGTGGATTTACTCCTGTTACTTTTGAACGAATAAAGGTGAACACATTCCTGAGTTTCGGTTGCAAGTGCCGTCAACTCAACATATTGCAACTGATTGAACACAGAAACAAGTTTGATAATACATTGTCTTCTACTGAGCCAGACATAGAATAGATTTACAAGCATATCAAACAGTACCATTTTTCTCATTTTTAAAAAATTTTAAAAAGGTATCGTTAACATTCATAAAAATATGTTGAAATACAGTGGATTTACTCCTGTTACTTTTGAACGAATAAAGGTGAACACATTCCTGAGTTTCGGTTGCAAGTGCCGTCAACCTCGATAGTGAACACCCACGCAAACAGCCTCGGTAGTGGGCACCCACGTAAACAGCCTCGGTAGTGAGCACCCACGTAAACCGAAGCCCTTCAGTCTTCAGTAGGGTGGAACATGGTGTAGAGACTTAAGATGCAGGAGAACTGCTCGTCTGCCAGAACGTGTCCGCGAAAGGAAAACACAGCTGGTTCCTGTTTCATGCTGTGCAGAGTAGGGGTCGGGCACCCTTTTCTGTGAAGGGCAAGTCAGCGGGCACTTTCAGCTTTGCAGAAAGTGTTCCCCAGCATGACCACCCCTCTTTGTCACCATGCTCAGCTCCCCGCGGTCAGGCAAAAGCAGCAGGGCAGTCCTGGAACCAGTGGACGTGGTCACGCCCAGCAGGAGTTTGCTGGGTCCTTTATGTCAAGTGATGCCCTGTGAGGTTATGCCGGAAGCAGCACCGGGCCAGGAGGACGGGACCTGGGTTCTGACCTGCTGCAGCGAGTACTGAACGGAAAGGTTTGAGGTGTGTCTTTCCCAACCTGTCAGCGTCCAGCCTCTTTTTGTAGAACACAGAGTTTAGGTAACGTGATGTCTGAAACTTGAGGCTCTCGTAGCTCTGATCCTCAGATTCCCGCTTCTGTCTCTCTCGTCCTCGGAGAATCTGGACTGGGGCTCGAGGGAGGCGGATTGAAACAGAGCAGGTGATGGAGTTGTATGATCAACAAGTGACGATAAACATATCGACAACAGTTGACAAGCCCACCCGGGCCCTCGAAGACTCTGAAACCCTTTGAGTAGGAAGAAGATAAACACAGATGTTTGCACTATTTGTCTTTTTAACATCAACACCACCATCTAACTTTTCCACACTAGTGGTGTTTGTGGGGGACTGGAGCAGTCTTGAATGGGGTTGTGGGATGAACGTTAACTTAATGCTTGGCTAGTATATGAACTGTGAACTTCTAGATGTTCAACCTGGTTTTAGAAAAGGCAGAGGAACCAGAGATCAAATTACCAACATCCTCTGGATCATGGAAAAAGCAAGAGAGTTCCAGAAAAACATCTATTTCTGCTTTATTGACTATGCCAAAGCCTTTGACTGTGTGGATCACAATAAACTGTGGAAAATTCTGAAAGAGATGGAAATACCAGACCACCTAACCTGCCTGTTGAGAAATCTATATACAGGTTAGGAAGCAACAGTTAGAACTGGACATGGAACAACAGACTGGTTCCAAATAGGAAAAGGAGTACATCAAGGCTGTATATTGTCACCCTGGTTATTTAACTTCTATGCAGAATACATCATGAGAAATGCTGGACTGGAAGAAACACAAGCTGGAATCAAGATTTCCGGGAGAAATATTAATAACCTCAGATGTGCAGATGACACCACTCTTATGGCAGAAAGTAAAGAGGAACTAAAAAGCCTCTTGATGAAAGTGAAAGAGGAGAGTGAAAAAGTTGGCTTAAAGCTCAACATTCAGAAAACGAAGATCATGGCATCTAGTCCCATCACTTCATGGGAAATAGATGGGGAAACAGTGGAAACAGTGTCAGACTTTATTTTTTTGGGCTCCAAAATCACTGCAGATGGTGACTGCAGCCATGAAATTAAAAGATGCTTACTCCTTGGAAG
>SJYT01048754.1:18819-35872 GCA_006410635.1 Cephalophus harveyi | reverse complement strand
GGGAAACAGTGGAAACAGTGTCAGACTTTATTTTGGGGGGCTCCAAAATCACTGCAGATGGTGACTGCAGCCATGAAATTAAAAGACGCTTACTCCTTGGAAGAAAAGTTATGACCAACCTAGATAGTATATTCAAAAGCAGAGACATTACTTTGCCAACTAAGGTCTGTCTAGTCAAAGGCTATGGTTTTTCCAGTGGTCATGTATGTATGTGAGAGTTGGACTGTGAAGAAGGCTGAGCGCTGAAGAATTGATGCTTTTGAACTGTGGTGTTGGAGAAGACTCTTGAGAGTCCCTTGGACTGCAAGGAGATCCAACCAGTCCATTCTGAAGGAGATCAACCCTGGGATTTCTTTGGAAGGAATGATGCTGAAGCTGAAACTCCAGTACTTTGGCCACCTCATACGAAGAGTTGACTCATTGGAAAAGACTCTGATGCTGGGAGGGATTGTGGGCGAGGAGAAGGGGACCACAGAGGATGAGATGGCTGGATGGCATCACTGACTCGATGGATGTGAGTCTGAGTGAGTGGACTCTGGGAGTTGGTGATGGACAGGGAGGCCTGGCGGCTGCGGTTCATGGGGTCGCAAAGACTGAGCAACTGAACTGAACTGATAAATATCTCTCCCGGGTGGCCCTAGTGGTCAAGAACCGGCCCACAAATGCTGGAGACGCGGGTTCAGTCCCTGGGTCAGGAAGATCCCCTGGAGGAGGGCAGGGCATCCCCTCCAGGATTCTTGCCTGCAGAATCCCTGTGGACAGAGGAGCCTGGCAGCCTCAAGTCCACGGGGTCACAAAGATTTGGACACAGCTGAAGCGCCTGAGCATGCACATGTATTTCTGTGTCTTAGGTTTTGGGTTAACAGGTGGCATGTGGCCTCATGTCTCATTTTTATGTCTCTGTGTGGCCAACAATGGATTGCAGGAACAGTGTCTGGTCAAAAGATGAAGGAGCTTGTATTTGGTCTTGGATCCCAGAGACCTAGCTGAGAGGCCCAGGTCCCTGTCTGAGAGATGACGGGCAGCCTGGCTGGTGGCCGAGATCTCTTCCAGCTGGGACAGGACATCCTGTGTATCTGTGACCTCCTGTTAGGTTCTGTGGTTCAGAAGTGACCTGCTGGTGTCTGTTCCTCGTGAGCGAGCTTCTGCCCCACCCCTCGTGGTCCACGCTCCCTCCTGGCATCTGTGCCCAGTGGGGGCCATGCAGGGGCTGGAGCACGGAGACACAGACCAGGCAGGAGACAGCCGCTGGGCAGGCGTCTGTCTAAGAGCAAGGAGCAGCCCTGCAGTGCTCGTGGGCATTGGAGCACGTCGGGCCACGGGCGGCCAGCGGGGCTGGGGTGGGCATCCTACGGCCTGCCTCATCACCGATCCTTCACCCCAAATACCCTCTAATGGGGCATTTAAACCGGAAAACGTTAAATGTGTATCTGAAAGCAAATCAAGTCTGTCTGTCTTGTATTCTGTTTTTCCCATACATTGTTGTTATTTCGTCGCTGAGTCCCGTCCGCCTCTTTTGCAATTCCCATGGACTGTAGCCCGCCAGGTTCCTCTGTCCACGGGAGTTCCAGAATACTGGGGTGAGTTCCCATTTCCTTCTCCAGGGGATCTTTCTGACCCAGGGCTTGAACCCATGTCTCCTGCACCTTTTCCTAAATATATATTAAAGTATTTTAATACAGAACAATCATATGCATTTTTGTATCAGGAAAAGAGTTACTTTGTGAGATGGTGGTGTCCCGGGTGGGACTCACTGTGCGTTCTGTGTTCTCCCAGCAGAGGGCAGCACTGAGCTTGGCCGGGTGGGTGGGGAATGCAGCTTTACCCCCAGGGTGGATCCTGTACAGCCCCTTCCTCTCATTCTCTCAGGCGCCAGGAATCCCCGGGCACCTTTGTTGCCTGTGTCTGAGAGGCAGGTTTCCCCTTCCCACTTACTGCCCCCAGGTTTGCTCATTTGCCCTGTACTTTAAATTCATCTAGTTACCATAGAAATGTAAGGTCCCAAGAAAAAGCAAAATTTGAAAAAACAGATTTTTGTTTCGTTTTGTTTTAAATTTCAGGCTGTCTTAGTTTTTCCAGTTGGGAAAATTGGAAAATCTCTAGGGTATTCCTCCCTAGGCGTTGAGGTTTCTCACTTGTACCACGAGCAGACCGTTCACACCTTCCTTCCTTCCCTGCTTCCTTCATCCGTATTTGTTGAGCAGCTTTTATCTGCTGGCTGCCATCCTGGCACACGAGGAACAGAGCTGGTAGAGGCCGTGTCCTCCTGAAGCTGAGGTTCCAGTGGGGAAGGCAGACATCACTGTGTCACATGTCAGGGGATGATTAGTGATAGGAAGGAGCAGGGCGTGCAGAGGGGGAAGGGGACGCTGTTTACTTGGGGTGATCGGGAAAGAGGGGTCTCAGAGCTGCAGGCAGAGAGCCGCTGGGAGCCTGGGGTGAAGAGCAGGAGGGGTGGGGGGCGCGGGGAGTGGGCTTGGCGCTTGGAGCCTCGCAGGTCACCAGCACTCGTGTGGGTCTCGGAGCCACCACGGTGACGTGGCCTGCCCTGCCTCCCGAGGCCTGGGGGTGGCCGCCCTCAGGCTCCCAGAAGTTCAGGGTGGGGAGGGCAGAGGGGAGGGAACAAACACTCGAGGAGGGAGCAAAGCTCAAGAAAGGCTGTGGGATGGACGCGCTAAGGTGCTTCTAGAACAAGGTCCATGAGCTTGCCCTGAGAAGAGCCGGAGGGGAGATACTTTGGTTTGCAGGCCAGATGGTCTCTGCCTTCCAGAATTACCAGGCTCATGAAAAAGGCATGTGGAAAAAAAGGAGACACTGACAGCTTATCAGTGAAGGGTCCTGGGAAATAAAGGTGTTCCGGCCAAGCTTTATGGGCAGAAGCGGGCTGAGCCCCTGCTATAAACTACTGAACGCCGGGTTATTTGTGGCGCACCAGGCGTGTGCAGGGCCGCTTTCCGAGTCCCCGGCAGGCTCGTCCCCGATCTGTGCTGCAGTCCCAGGTACAGGTGACGTCCCGTCCTGCAGGTGAGGGTCCGCCCTGATGGCTGTAGAATACCTGGTCCTGCCCGGGTCCTGACGTTTCTCCACCCACAGCCCCGGACAGAGCCCAGGCACCCGTCAGCACTCCCGGAGGCTCGGTCATCCACCGGAGGGTCCTAACCCGTTTCCTCTCTTTCAGCTTCATGAACCGGCGTGTTCTGTCCACTAACCCTTATGTGGGGAGCACCTCCAACGGCTACGCGCACCCCAGCGGGACGGCACTTCACTACGATGACGTCCCCTGCATCAGCGGCTCGGTGAGTGTGGCGGGCAGAGCTGGGGGTCGGCTGTGCTGGAAGGCAGGCGCCCGCAGGTCCCTGTGACTTCCCCTCCTTTTGGCCTAAACGAGAGAGGCAGGATGAAAACCACCCCTCCTCTCGTGTTTGACACCCCGTTCGCCTTAATCCCCGTGTGAACACGAGGGTCATTGGCATCAGAAGCCAGTTTATCATTCGTGTCAACGCTGTTAGCCAAACACCATCAGAAATCTTCATCAGGTGGGAGACGTTGCCGCAGGGTAACGACCACATCGCTGGCTCCGGACACCTTCCCGGATCCTCAGGGTAGCTGGCCTCCGAGTGGCTGGGACTCCCATCAGTGGAGGAGAAGTCAGCCGGCTGGCCTGGCCTGCAAGGCCATGTTCGAGTGTGGATTGAGATGAAAGGGGCCCCGTGTTAGGTCATGGGTGTCAGGGTGTGGGCAGGCTTGGAGATCCCGTCCCAGCTGCAGAGCCCAAAATTAGGGAGTCCGGCCTGAGTCCCGGGTGGCCGGGACACAAGTCCTGTCCCACCCATCAGGCCTATCCATTCGCCCCCCTGCCCCCCTTCCCCCCCCCACCTTCAGCTGGAGTCTCCAGGACTGGAGCGGCTCTGGTGCATGCTGTGGCCGTAGCCACCGCCCTGCAGAGCGGGACCCAGGAGCTCGGGGAAAGCCCTTGGTGGCCCCACTGGAGCAGGTCCCAGGCCAGGCCCTGGGCCCTTCCCCAGGCGGCTCGGCTCTCGGGGTCCGCTTGCTAGTCTTGGAGGAGCCTCCCCGGCCGTCGTAGAACCAACCGCGTGGGACAGTCTGCTCCTCTGAGCCTTTGGCCTCAGCCCCAGATGTTTGGAGAACACGCAAGCAACCCTGCCTCTGTCTCGCTGCCTGAAGGCCCCCTTGTGAACCTTGCCCCCAGAGGGGTTTCCCCCAGGGTGCGTGGTGAGCAGAGCAGTGTAGAGAAAGCCAGGACCTCCACAGACGCCCGCCTGGGCCCCCTCGTTCCAGTTAATGTCACACAGGTTCGGGCACCCGAGGAACGAGCACAGCTCCCACTGGCCCAGAGCTGAGAAGCTGCCGGCTCCAAGGCTGCACCGAGGAGGTGTTCCTGCACGCACGTCACTGGGCGGGCGGCGTGAGTGAGGGAGCGTCGCACGAGCAGGCGTCTGACTCCCTTGCTTAGGAGCTTCCTTGGAGTTCAGGCCTCTCTAGACTGCCGCGCCCCTTCCTGGGCCTGTGACCAGGCCCTCTGTTTTGGAGGTGCCCTTGCTCCTCAGTTTGACAAAGTTCATACTTTGGAGCCACAATACCTGGCGTTTTAGCAGCGTTTCAGTTTCAGTAATTCTTTCCCTTCATGCTACCCCGAGGCCTAGATGAAAGTGTATCTCGAAAACGATGTTCTGACAGGCGCGCACACTTTTAACCTGCAGGCGCTGTGGGGTTTGTTTTCCAAGTTTTCCATGTGACCTAATCCTTTGGTATTTTAGGAAGAGGATGGTCCCGTCTAGACCATCTTAATAACCCGGGACAAATATATGCTAGGTTGTCATTATGAAACACTCACATCCACGTTTATCTGCATGTATTGTTATTTTTAGATTATAGATGGGTCCCCAGCACACAAAAATAGACGCACTGAAGTGACTGGAGCGGAACGAAAACATAAGCCTTTTTTATTTTTATAACAAAAGGCCGTAATTGCATTCTGGCAGAAAGGAACTCTACCAGGATATAAAAATAGACTAAAATAAGTATAGTACATGAATTAATATTTTCCCTCTCTCTCTTTTTTTAAATGCAAAGCAATTTATAAAGACCTTTAAAACTTAAAAGAATCTGGCCATGGTTGTGAGTTTGGGTTTTAATTTATACTTTAATGTCCATGTTCTAAAGTGGCTTGTAGCTATTTTAATCCTTTATATAAAGGTTTTCCACTGAAGTAATGCCATTGTATCAATTAATAGTTTGAAGCATCCTATTTTCTATGATGATTTGACTTCTTTCTTGTAACAGCTTGTGATTTCGGCCGTTGCGCTTTCTTCAGGCCTAACCAAGTATGGGATGCGGGCGATGCTGGCGGTCACGTGACCCACAGAGCCTCCATCCCGAAGCCTGCCTGGCAAGCTTGGAAGGGTCCGCGGGTGGTCTGCGCCCAGCCCCTCCTGGCCTGGGGGGAGCCTGAGGCGCAGACGCTGAGGGCCGCGTAGTTACGGGCCCGGCTCTTCGCTCCGGCTCTGCCTCCTGCAGCTCCTTCTGAGCCCCGTGCCTTAGTTTCCCCTACTTTGTAAGACTCCTGGCAGAATTCCCTGCATTGTGCTTCAGTTTTACTGTGAAATAAGATAAAGTGCTTTGCTGGGATCTTAAACTCACTATTGACCAGGGGACTTTTTTTGGAAACCAACGCCTGTCACTGGTAATCTGTTGTGTGAGTGAATATTGATACATCTCCTGTCAGCAATGCTCAGGTGATGAAGGACGTATTAACACGTCTCTGATCAAGAAGTTAACACATTTTCTCAGGAGAACCAGAGCCCCTGATCTCCGGATGGACCCCAGTTCAGTATCCTTTTCCTTAAATCACATTGTTTCTGCTTCCTGGATCAGGGCTTCCAAAACCCAGTTCTTTAAAGACATGTCAGTTTTGTTTTTTTATTTCCCCCCCAGCTTTAACAAACAAAACAAAACAAAACAAAAGTATCATTAGTCAATAACCCTGGGAACAATTTAAGGAAAAAAGATGTCCTAAGTTCCCAAAGGTAGAAAAGCTCTTCTGAATCGGCTCACCTAGTTGTGTATGTGTGTGTGTGTGTGTGTATGTGTGTGTGTGTCTGTATGTGTGTGTCTGTGTCTGTGTGTGTTACAACAACGTGGGGCATGCATACGTGTTCTGGGGTGCTTGCTAATAACATCTCAATGTGCTCTGCTTCCTGCGGCCGGGCCGCCAACTAACGACGCGCTGTGTGTGTTCCAGTGGGGCCCCGACGACGACGCTCCCGCCCCCCGCGGCCGAGGCCTGGGAGAAGAGGCGCTCTATGATAACGCCGTCCTGTACGATAACTTGCCGTCTCCGAAAATCTTTGCTCGCTACCCTCCCGCTGACAGGAAGGCTGCTAGGCCGTCTCCTGACAGGCTGTCCTGTAACCACTACAAACACCCCGCCTCCTCCGGCCTGCCCTCCTCCCCGTCTGTCACTAACACCTCTTCTGTGGGGAGGGCGTCTCTCGGGCTCAGCTCACAGGTACAGCACCCCCATTCGTCGACTCCTAGAATCTCCTGGTCACGCTTCTCCTGCAGGGCCTGGCGGCGACAGGGTGTCCGCCAGCTCGCGGTCAGTGAGCCCCATCAGGGTAGAGCGCAGTCTTCCCCTCACATGATCTGCAAATGCACTCGGTGTCCGGCCACCCAGGGACGGGTTACAAGAAACGCAGAGCTTTAACCACATTACGCACCAGCCCGACTAGTTCAGGGGGCTGCCCTGGCGACTCAGAGGCCAAGAATCTGCCTGCAGTGCAGGAAACCTGGGTTCAGTCCCTGGGTTGGGAGGATCCCCTTGGAGAAGGAAATGGCAACCCACTCCAAATATTCCTGCCTGGAGAATCCCACGGACAGAGGAGCCCGGCGGGCTGCAGTCCGTGGGGTCGCAAAGAGTCGGACACGACTGAGCGACTAAGCAACAGCTGCTAGCCCGCGGCTGCGCTCTGCTTGTCTTTTGCCTGTGCCCACCTCTCTCTCCATTCAGAGTTCCCCGTGAATTTTGTGAGTTATGGTGATTAAAGGCAAAGAGTTAAAGAGGATGGGGTGGTAAGTTTTCAGATTTTTGAGCTGCGGGTTCCTTTCCTGTGTTTTCGTTGCATGTACTTGAGGAAGGGGTGGGCTCCTCTGGCAACTGCTTTCAGACCTTTAAGCAGGATTAATCCCAGGATTACAGTAGGCTCCCATCATGAGTGTAGGAGTATACTCCCTAAAATGGAGTAGGTAATAAGGCTCTTGGATTATCACTGAATGGTCAGGAATCTTGATATTGAGCGATTGTCCATCCCACACCTGATATTTGTGGCAAACCGTGACGTTTCAGTATAAATATTAATTTTGTGTTTGCATGCATTTAAACTAAGATCAAGTGGTGCCTGGAAGAATACTCTATAAACATAAAGCACAGGACCACATTTTAAATTGTTTTCTTTTCCCTCCAGTTTTTGGGGTAATCTTGAGAAAATGATGAATGCCAAGCAAGAGCCTAGAATTTCAGAGTGTGATAGTGTATAGTGGTTCCTCCAAACCTGCTCTTTTTATCAAAGTTACATAGGAAGATTTTTGTGTCTTATTTCTAACAATAGCTGGAGATGCTGATTCAGTTAGTCTGAGGGCCCAGTCCAGTGCACCTTCAAACATAAGTACTTTATGAATGAAAGTGATGTGAAAGTCACTCAACTGTGTCCAACTCTTTGCGACACCATGGACTGTACAGTCCATGGAATTCTTCAGGCCAGAATACTAGAGTGGGTAGCCTTTCCCTTCTCCAGGGGATCTTCCCAACCCTGGGATCGAACCTAGGTCTCCCGCATTGCAGGCAGATTCTTTAGCAGCTGAGCTACCAGGGAAGCCCCTGATACTTATATATGAGCACTTAGGTGGAAAGTCTCACAGGTCACATGCTTCACTTACTAGGCGAAGGTACTGACCTGTCTCTTGGTATCGGAGTTCACTTTGGTAAAAGCGATGGGACAAGATACCATATCTTCTCGTATCAGTGTCCCCTGACTCGTTTAGAATCGCTTGACACGTGGCCGGTTTGTGTTTCGTTTTTGTTCACGTTACTTTCAAGCGGGCAGCACGTTTGCTAGTCGCTTCCCTTCAGTCTCTGTGCCCTCATTTGGCATTTAGTGGGCCCACTACACTCAACACACACCTGCCGTACGGGCGCTCTAGGTGTGGGCGCTGTGTCATCTAAGCTTTCTAGGAGCCCTGTGGGTGCATCCGTGTCTTTACGTTTTCAAATGAGCACGCAGGCTCAGAAAGCGTTCATGAAGTGCTCGACGCCTCCTAAATGATGGAGTGGGAATTTGAAGCCGCCCCCCGCCCCCCCGCCCAACCCCTGCAAACCCAGGCTCCCAGCAGTAAGAAGCGAGCGTGTGGAGGAGCCTGGGCCGGGCGTGTACTGTCAGCCTTGACTGTCTAGCTGGATCCATGGCCCAGCTAAGGTGTGCACACATCACTGGAGCGGAATGCAGCCCGGGTTGGCTTGCAGCCGTCAAAGAAGTAGGGGCACGTTGAATTATTCTAAAATCCTGTAGTGAGTTAAAATGCAATTCATACTGTTCCTGCATTTATCTTCTGCTTCCGTCCTCAGACCCCGCGGGTGAATCACACGGTAGTTGTTTATCCAGTTAGGACGTCAGTATAGAGGCCTGGGAGCTGAAGACTTAAGTGCACACGCTCTGCTACTGCCCAGAGACCCTTCCTCCACAGTAAAAGCTGGCTGTCCCTGGAAGCAGACTGTCGGTAACCTCAGCCCGGCGCCCTCAGAAACCCACAGTCTGTGCCAGTGTCTTGATCGGCGTGTGCCGCCTCCCGGTAGAAGCGGGTAACTTTGGCGCCCTCCGCTGAGGACATTCTAGGGTTCCGCTTGCTCCGAACCTCGGTGCCAGAGCCTTCTTAGGCGCTCGGGGAAGTTCACAGCCGTCCAGTGTTGGGAAGCCAGGCCGGTGTCTACCAAACACCTGTACTTTTTTTCTGTCTGTGCTACATTCGAAAGAGTCAGAGACTGAAACAGTTGACTGCAAAAAACCCAGAGGTGTTTGCTTGTTTTTCATTCTCCCACGTGTTTGTTTCCACAGTCGAAGGGTAAGAAGCCCCCCGTGGCCTCCAATGGCATCATGGGCAAAGGCAAGGCTCCGAGCGGGCAGCAGAAAAAGGCTGACTCAGCGGCTGGCGTGAAGCGGACGCCTTCGAGTAAGTCGACCCTTCCGTCTGCCGTGTTCTGGCTTTGGGTGCAGCGTGCAGAGCTGGGGTTGCGTTGCCATCTCCCTTCCCCCCTGGGGAGATGGAGAGTGCCAGGTCTTGTGCGGGACGGGGTGGGCAGTTGGAGAGAGAGATCCGTTCACACCCGGATCCTTGTCTGCTGGATCGCGGAATGGCCGTGACTTTGAACCTGGCTGTTAGGTTGCTGCATACATGAGCAGAAAGAGCTGGTTCAGCTGCAGACTTGCTCGTGCGTGTTTACCCATGAGGTAGTTCTGGGTTCGGGAGGTGGTGCTGCTGTGAGGGACCCTGGTCGGTGGGTCGGACTCCTCCGCCTGTGTCCCTGGTCTACTGAGTGAGCCTCTTGGGCTGAGCCTCATAAGCTGTCTGAGCTCACTCTCTGTGTGTGGGAGGCATAGACGTGGTCAGCCGGGCCTCTGCCTAAAACAGCTGGGGTAGCGCGTGTACCTCAGACCACGGGAGCCTTTCAGGGTCTGTAAGGGGTCCTGCCCCCCCGACCCCGCCATGCTCTCTCTCCTGCCGTGTCGTCCCCCCGGCCCCCACCCCGGATTGGAGCGGGGGCATCATCCACCCCACTGTGCAAACGTAGACGCAGGCTCAGGGAGTTGATGAGACTCCCCGAGGTCTCCCCGAACCCGTGTGCAGACCAGACCGGGTTTCCAGGCTGCAGATCCGGCAGGGGCCAGACTGAGCAGAGGAGCCCGCCTGCGCCCAGCGTCCTTCGTGACCCACAGACGCGTGCCTCTGGGGGCTCGGTCAGCGGACGCATTTGTATTTGCTTCAGCCCCGGCTGTGTTGGATCGCTCTTCAGCCAGCCAGTCGGGCAGGGGCTGCAGACACAAGACCAGGCAGTGGGCGCCCGGGGTTCTGTCCCCAAGGGTCCCGCAGGCAGACGCTGCTCCAGACGGGCCTCAGAGCGTGGGCTCTCAGCAGGCCCGGGAGCGCCTCGCTGAGTGTGGGCCTGTTGGGGAAGTTTCCCCGGGAGGAAGGTGGGAGTTAGGAGCTCAGTCTGACACGACCACCTGGGAAGCCGGGCTGACATGTTCTGAGCTGGGCTCAGCGTAGCTCCCCACAGGTAGGAGCCCCAACTCCAGGTGACTCGGCACCTGGCTGCTGACCACGCTGAGTGCCGGCAGCTTGATTTCAGACTCAGCACACGGCAGTGAGACGGGGCTTCGTCCGTGGCCTCGGGTGTGCACAGGCCCGCTCTCGTTCCGGGGGCTCGCGGCGCCTGCCCTGGGGAAGCACGGGCCTCGCGTACGTCAGCTCCCCGGCTCTGCCCTTCCCCTCAGACACGGTCTCACTCCCCCGTTGGGCCTCGTCGCCGTCCCTGGTTTACAGTGCTCTTTCTGACCTCGTTTTTCGGGCAGACCTTATTTCCCTCACGCAGTCAGGTGTCCTTACAGTCTCTTCGGGCCACCTGGGGAGGGGCCGGTGGGGGACAGAGTAGCGTGTCTGCAGTCCCCTGTGCCGCAGGGCCTGGGCCACAGGAAACCTGCCTCCTCCGTCTCTCAGCACCCGCTCCTGGTCTGTTTCCCAGACAATTGCTCTCCTCATTTCACGAGGCCTTCGGTAGGGAATCCTTGCTACCTTTGGTGACAACCAGCGATGAAGAAAGAGAAATTGCAGTCTGTGATTTTGCCGCGTTCCGCCTGTTGCACTGCTCCTGGATGGTGTTTATTTCGCAGGGACCGCGTGATGCGGGGGCGGTATGCGAGTGTACACAGCTTTGTCAGGAAGCAGCTCAGATCGGAGCGAGCCGCCGCGTTCGGGCTGCGCTCTATTTGTAGAATACACAGTATCCACGCCCCCAAGAGCCGTGCTTTTCTTTCAAGCCTTTTTAAGATTTTTCTTTTTGATGTGGGCCATTTTAAAAGTCTGTATTGAGTTTCTTACAGTATTGCTTCTGTTTTATGTTGTGCTTTTCTGATCCTGAGACACGTGGGATCTTCGCTCCCCAAACAGGGATTGAAGGGCCCCCTACACTGGAAGGGGAAGCCTTAAGCCCTGGACCGCCAGGGGCGTCCCTTACGTTCCAGGTGGTTGATTTGGTCATTCTCATGCTGTGATCCTTTTAATATCATCCTTTGGGGCGGGGGGGCATTGGTGGGTTTTTAGTGAGGGCAAGATTGAGCCAAGATTGACGGCTGTGCACCTATTTCCGTAAATGCAGTTTCACGTGGTCACCGTGGTTTGCCTTGCAAGAACTGGTGAATGCTGGGTGTAGGAGAGGCGCTGGAAGTGGCTGGAAGGGGCTCACTGTTGCCTGGGAGGGTGGACAGTGCTCTGGGGGCTCCGTTACCGCTGACTGGGATGAGAGCTGCCGGGGGATGTCCACCACGGCCCGGGCGTCACGTGGTCTTGTCAGAGTGAGGGGGTTTAGTACAGGCATCAATTGTGTTTTTTTTTTTTTTTTTTAACGCACAAGGTAGGCTTTAGCACTTCTGCTTTATGGGGGGTGAAGCTGAGGGTCCGGGAGATTAATTGCTGGCCCACAGTCATGGCCTCTTCCCTGGTCCACTGCCTTCATTATTGACCGTGGCACCCCTTTCCTCCCCCACAGCTTCTCCCCAGAAGTCATTTCCAGTCTAGTAACAGTGTCAGACATGCAAATAAACCAGTGTGGTATCTCGTGGGATGTGAGCTCCCAAGGCTGGGGGTGCGAGAAGCCTTGAGTCGTGTCAGCTGTGAGCGGTTAGCTTCAGGGGCATCGGGAGACCATGGGAGGTACAGAATTGGTCCGTCGCTCAGTCACCTTCCACTCTGCGACCCCATGGATGCAGCAGGCCAGGCCTCCCTGCCCTCCACTGTCTCCCGGAGCCTGCTCAAACCCATGTCCATCGAGTCGGTGATGCCGTCCAACCATCTCATCCTCTGTCGTCCCCTTCTCCTCCCGCCTTCAGTTTTTCCCAGCGTCAGGGTCTTTTCCAAGGGACTCTCAGGAGTCTTCTCACAGAATTGTGAGCCCTGATTATTCTGGTAAGGCCAGCATAATCAGAGGATAAGCTCACAGGCTCAGGGTTGGACGTGGTGTTAGCTAGTGGTGTGATGCTGGCCAAGCCTGTCCACTGTCCTTAAGGCTAGTTTACCCTCTGCTGTTATCCGCTCTCGGCGTTTAATGACCATTTACCTAGTGCTCATTCTGTGCTTGCTCAGAGTTCTGATGAGTGTTATTTACCCTCATAACAACGCGGTGAGGGCGTCCCTGGTGGCTCAGCGGTGAAGAAGCCACCTCACAAGGCAGGAGACACAGGAGACTCGGACTCCATCGCTGGGTCGGGAAGATCCCCGCAGGAGGAAATGGCACCCACTCCAGTGTTCTTGCCTGGAGATTCCCATGTATGCAAGGAGCCTGGTGGGCTACAGTCCACGAGGTCGCAGAGTCAGACACGACTGAGCGACTGTAAACAACCACCACCCCGTGAACTGCCCGCTCTCACTCCCCCCGTCGCGCAGGTGAGGAAACGGAGGCACAGGGCGAGGCAGTGCCTTGCTGGAGGCCACACAGCACGGGTGGCAAACTGGGACCCCCACCCAGGCAGTCGGGCTCCAGACGCGGCTCTACGTGCCCCTTCACCTTCTCACGTGCCCATGCACCCGGCAGATTCCTGTTATGATCTCTGTCCTCACCAGGGCCAGCCCTGCCATCCCCGGAGGGGGCATAGGCGCCGTCAGAGTCAGCAGAAGCGTCCACAACACCATTGTAAGGCTCAGACATGGCGGCGAGAGGCCCCCGTGCATCAGAGATTATTTCTGGCGCCGATAGACCCCTCTTCTCAGAGTGCAGAACGTTTTGTTCACTCTCGACCTTATTGAAGAGTATACGTGGCATCCTGTCTCGATGGGAGGAGTTAAAGAAATTTCCTAATATCCTTTTTTTTTTTTTTGCCTTTTCATACTGTCCCTGGGGTCGCAAAGAGTTGGACATGACTGAGCAATTTTGAACTGAACATTCTGTTTTCATCTTTGAAATTTGTTTCAGAGAATATCGGATCATTGGAACCAGTCACTTTCCTGTTTGGTTCAAACCTGTCCTGTTCTTTTTCCTCGTTGGATTAGCAAAATGACTCGCTCTGAATGTATTGTATGGAGCTGGAGGACTAAATGGGCTTTATGAATTGGCCTGTCATCTGCTTGGTTAAACCTAAGTTCCTACCGATGCTTTCTATTTTGAAAGATGCCGACCAGTACAAATATGGCAAGAACCGGGTGGAAGCAGATGCCAAGCGGCTGCAGGCCAAAGAGGAGGAGCTGCTGAAGAGGCGGGAGGGCCTGCGAGACAGGCTGGCCCAGCTGCGCAAGGAGAGGAAAGGGCTGAGGGCAGCCATCGAAGTGAACACCGGTATGCGGGGGCCCCCTTCTGCGGGGCCAGCGCCTCCGCCCAGGGTCTGACCCTCACCAGGCTCTTGTCCTTCCACACGGTGCTTCTCGCAGTTCGGAAGCTTTGCTGGAAGCCTGGGGCAGGGGCCACAGTGTGGAGTAAGGACCAGGCCCCTGCTGGGGCCCGGGTGGGTGCCAGGAGCTGTCCCAGCCCCAGGTGCTGACGCCGAGTTGGCGGGGGCATGAGCCCCAGGGCTCCGGAGCTCTGGTCCCTGGCTGTGACGGGGCTCTCAGTGGGAGGACACGTCGTCCGCAGAAGCCCAGGTGGGAGGCCCCCCGTTGGGCTGGAAGGAGGCCCCTGTTCTCTGCAGAGGGACCAATGAGCGCAGGGTGGTGGCGGACTCGTGGATGGGATCTGGGAAGAGCCCAGGGGGATGGGAGCAACCCCAGGGGGTCGGGGGGAGGAGGGCACCCCGGTGTGGACTGCAGCCCGTCTGTCTCTAGGTCAGGCCTGTCTTCAGGCCTCCTGTAGGTCAGGCCTCCTTCCCGGGGGAGCTGGGCGAGCAGTGCCAGGCTCTGGGGTGGGTGCTGCAAAAACGTCA
Source organism: Cephalophus harveyi (assembly GCA_006410635.1). Classification (NCBI taxonomy): domain Eukaryota; kingdom Metazoa; phylum Chordata; class Mammalia; order Artiodactyla; family Bovidae; genus Cephalophus; species Cephalophus harveyi. The sequence continues at coordinate 21,677 of SJYT01048754.1, read as the reverse complement.
GTCTGCTCCGCTCAGGGCTGAGTCTGATCCTGGGGCGAGGGTGACGCTGTCGACTGTGACCCTTTGGCCTCGGGTCGGGGGCGGGGGTGAGGAGGAGGGACGCAGAGACCAAGGCGGTTTGGAAGGGAACCCCCTGCTTTCCGTCGGCGTCTGCGCCGGAGGAGCGGGCAGATGTGTAGCAGGTAGCCGGCAGCTCCAGCCATCCCTGACTTTGTGCCTAGGTGATTTTTTGAGAAGGAAAGCACTTTCAGAGCTTAAAGGATGGGAGGCTGGTGTGTGCCAGTCTGAGACAGCCTGTAGGAGGGGCCGGAGGTGGTATCTCCTGTGAGACGCCCCCACCCCGACCCCGGGACAGGGAAAGGGATCAGGGGCTCAGGCAGAGACCTGAACAGGAGCCCCCAGGTCAGCAGGACAGGAAGAGAGTCCTTCCCTCTGTGTTTCCGGTTTGCAGGTTAGTGAAGATGCAGACAGATTAGACCAGCTTCAGGCCTGGAAGAAGAGAACCCTCGTGTGCTGCCAGGCACCAGGCTGGGGCCATGCCCATCAGTTGCTAATCCTTGGTATCAGTTTCCTTATCTGTGCAATGGGCACATTATCTGCCCTCCTGTGTCACCATGACACATTTCAAATAAGATAGTGCGAATATGCCGTATTCTATGGAGATGTGAGCTGTATTATATTTTGAGTACAGGGGCAAATAAGATGACTCAAGAGTAGAAAAAAATGAGAACAGAAAAATATTCAGACGTTTCAAGTCAGTGGCACCTTTGGGAGCCACCTAGTCCAGATTCCTCAGTTTAAAATGAGGATGTTGAGGTCCAGGCCCCAGATTCCTGCCGTTTGTGAGAGTCAGGGTCTTCTGCTTCCCAGTCCATATTCTCCCAGCTGCATGGAGGAGGGCCTTTGGGAAGGGACCCTGCTCCTTTCAGGAACTGCTGGATTGGAGTTTGGTGGGAAAGACTCTAGTTGGGTGGGGAGAAAGACCCCCAGGGTTGGGCCGAGCGCCTCGCAGGGGGTCCCCGAACGTCCGTCCTCGGATGCTTGGAAGTATTTGCTTTCAGCTGGAGCAGTAGTGTTCCTCTGGGATTCCAGGCAGGAAGACCCAGGTGGTCCTGGAAGAGAAGCTGAAGAAGCTGGAGGAGGAATGTAAGCAGAAGGAGACGGAGCGTGTCAACCTGGAGCTGGAGCTGACGGAGGTCAAGGAGAGCCTCAAGAAGGCGCTGGCCGGCGGCATCACCCTGGGGCTGGCCATCGAGCCCCGCTCAGGGACGTCCAGCCCACAGGTACAGCCTGCCCGCTCCCCGGGAGAGGGGCCAGGCACTCTCTCCCAGGTCGCTACCCATCCCTGTCCCCCAGCACCAGCCTCGCTAAGACACAGCTCACGTGTCTGCCCGAAACGCGTTCCTTGGCCGTGTTTCAAGGTCACAAACCCTGAATTTTTTCTTCTGTCTCACTGAACTTTTTTTCAAAGGTGGTGGAAACCCCAAGTTGTTTCCTTCCTTTTGGCAAAATCTGGGTGTAATATTGGGTTGGTCAGGTTCTTTCCGTCTGATGTCGTGTCTCGGGGCACCGATCGCTGCTCTCGGTGTCTGGGGTGACCCCGGGTTCTGGGGCCCTCCCTTCCTCTCGAGGGTCTCCCACTCAGCCCCCTCTTGTCAGCTCTCCTTCCCTGTGCCCTCCCTCGGGTCTGCTCCTCTCTCTGGAGGGCCCCTCCTGGGACCCCAGAGCTGCCATCTGCCCGCATGCGGCTCTTGGTCTCATCCACAGCCTGGGAACAGCGGCTGCCATGAGGCGCACCTGTCCTGGGGGAGGGCATGGGCTGCCCCCTCAGAGCCCAGCTCAGCTTCCCGGGGCTGGACGGAGCAGCTCCCTCCTCCGCACCCCCACCCCACCCCTCAGCCAGAGTGGCCTTTGAAGGCATTTCCAAGTGAAGGAAAACATGGGGAAAGCTGGCTGCAGCCCCAGGGGGTTCTCAGCGACCCCTAGGAATGGCCACTGGAGCACTGTTCTCCTAAAGCGACGTTCTGTGCGATCTCACGAGCGTCTTCCATCACACGTCACGCAGCGAGCACAGGGCGGTCAGTCCTTGAGACCTCGTTTGGGGAAGGACAGCAAATTACAGAAGCAGCTTGCTATCTCACTCAGGGGACTGGGCGACCTCAGGTTCACTCCGCTCCATCTCAGGACTTGCTCTGACCCGCGGACACCGTGGTGTAAGCGGTCAGGCATCTTCCGGATTGGTCTGTGACCACTACCAGGAGCCGCACCCCGCGGCTCCAGCATCCGTCCTTCCAACGCGTGTTCAGGGTTGGTTTCCTTCCAGATTGACTGCACTGAGCTGCTCGCAGTCGCCAGAGACTCTAGAGTCTCCAGCACCACCGCACGGAAGCACCAATTCTTCGGTTGTCATTTCTGCCTATTTCCCAAGCTCGCTTTCTTCATTAAATATTTCCCTCATGGAAAATACTGCTGACCTGAAACCCACCCCTCACCCAGCCCTCCTCTTTCTGTTAACAGTCTCCAGTTTTCAGGCATCGGACTCTGGAGAACTCACCCATGTCCAGCTGTGAGACCAGCGACGCGGAGGGCCCGCTGCCCGTGAACAGTGCGGCCGTCCTGAAGAAGAGCCGGCCGGCCCCCGGCAACTCGCCCGGCCGGGGCCACGTGCTGCGCAAGGCCAAGGTGAGTGCCCGCCCCGCCCGCTGGGGCAGTGGCAGCGCTGACGGGGAGCAGGTATCCTGGGGGGGCAGCGACCCTGGTGCCGCCGCAGCAGGAGGGGGTTGAGCGCTGTTTCCAGAAAACAGTATCTCCCCAGCCGATCTGCACTGGGCTCCAAAACCGCCAGAGAACAAGGTAAC
>SJYT01048754.1:0-17799 GCA_006410635.1 Cephalophus harveyi | reverse complement strand
GTATTGCTGAAGCCTGGCTTGGAGGATTTTGAGCATTACTTTACTAGCATGTGAGATGAGTGCAATTGTGCGGTAGTTGGAGCATTCTTTAGCATTGCCTTTCTTTGGAATTGGAATGAAAACTGACCTTTTCCAGTCTTGTGGCCACTGCTGAGTTTTCCAAATTTGCTGGCAGATTGAGTGCAGCACTTTCACAGCATCATCTTTCAGGATTTAAAACAGCTCAACTGGAATTCCATCACCTCCACTAGCTTTGTTCATAGTGATGCTCTCTAAGGCCCACTTGATTTCACATTCCAGGATGTCTGGCTCTAGATTAGTGATCACATCATCATGATTATCTGGGTTGTAAAGATCTTTTTTGTACAGTTCTTCTGTGTATTCTTGCCACCTCTTCTTAATATCTTCTGCTTCTGTTAGGTCCATACCATTTCTGTCCTTTATTGAGCCCATCCTTGCATGAAATGTTCCCTTGGTGTCTCTTATTTTCTTGAAGAGATCTCTAGTCTTTCCCATTCTGTTATTTTCCTCTATTTCTTTACATTGATCGCTGAAGAAGGCTTTCTTATCTCTTCTTGCTATTCTTTGGAACTTTGCATTCAGGTGCTTATATCTTTCCTTTGCTCCTTTGCCTTTTGCCTCTCTTCTTTTCACAGCTACTTGTAAGGCATCCCCAGACAGCCATTTTGCTTTTTTGCATTTATTTTCCATGGGAATGGTCTTGATCCCTGTCTCCTGTACAATGTCACGAACCTTATTCCATAGTTCATCAGGCACTCTATCTATCAGATCTAGGCCCTTAAATCTATTTCTCACTTCCGCTGTATAATCATAAGGTGACCAATGGGATCCTTAAAAAAAAAAAGTCGAGGCGTGCTCTTCTCCAACCCCTCCCCGGCCTCCCCACCCTCACCCCGTAAACCTGTGCTGGAGGGGCCATCCCGTCGTGCCTTTCAGCCGTTCGCTAGCACTGCCCACTGAAGAGTTTTGATGCCAAACTTAAAATCTCAGAAAATTAAGCAACAACAAAAAAGCTATAGATTATCAATGTGTGCAGTTCTGGGTGGTGTAGCTGACAGTGTGTGCTGTGGAAGTATCCTACTTGGTCCAGTCACCCTACTCCCTCCGGGTGAGCTTCATTTTCCTGATGACCGTGGAGGCCGGCCGCCCTCCCCTCTCCCTCCGGGCCCCCCTCTGTGCTGCCGTTACCTTTCTTCTCTGGCGGTTTTGGAGCCCAGTGCAGATCGGCTGGGGAGATACTGTTTTCTGGAAAGTGGGTCTGGTGTTTGATGAGAGCACAGTGTTGAGCACTGGCCGCAGGCTGCCCTGTTCACAGGCGGGTCCGTGGCGGTGGCGGTTATGAACAGCACCTGCGCGGCCTGCCTTCGTAGCACATGCGTTTGGCCGAGCCTGTGTGTGTTGGTAAATTTGGGGGAAAGAACGACTGTGCGCCATTGGTTACTTTGCTTCAGTTCAGTTCAGTCGCTCAATCATGTCCACCTCTGCGACCCCATGGACTGCAGCATGCCAGGCTTCCCTGTCCATCACCAACTCCCAGAGCTCACGCAGACTCACGTCCGTCGAGTCGGTGATGCCATCCAGCCGTCTCATCCTCTGTCGTCCGCTTCTCCTCCTGCCTTCCATCTTTCCTTAGCATCCCTTAGGTATTCTTAGTTAAGTATTCATAGTTTGCAGAGGAATATGTTTTGCCTGAGAGATATTTAGAATCGAGCTGTCCCATAAAGTCCCCCTAATTATTTGCAGAAGGGAAATGCGATAAAAATGTTCCCTTTTTTCCTTTACTGTCAAAGAAACCAGTGTATTACGGTTTTGTAGCTGCAGCCTCTGGAAGGCCCCGTCTCATGGGCCTGCCCTCGCCATGCAGAGACGCGTGCTCTGCACATCCCCCTCACAATAAATTTGTGGTTTTGGCTGCGGCAGACGCACAGCTGGCCACTCAGACCAGCCCAGGGCCTCCCTGACGGAATGGGGTTGAGCGGGGTTTCCCCGGGACTCCCGAGCGTAGTGACAGGGGAGCCGTGGCTGGAGGAAAGGGGTGGTGGCCCGGCCCGGCCTCTGGGAGCGTCCATCCACCTGTGAGTGCATCGCACGTGTGGTCTCTGCTCCCACCGTGGCCTTTCTTTCTGGGACTCCTCGGACTCACCCTGGGTTCTCATCGAGAGCCATCGTCCCAGGCAGTGTTCCTAGGGTAATGCCCGACTCCCAAAGAGGGCTGCTCTGAGTGTGAGAGGCTGTGCCCCTGAGAGCTGGGGAGTGGCCGGGCATCCGTCACGGGGTTTCCCAGTGTGAGGAGGGCTGACGGGCCCCGACGTCCAGCTCTGGGCAGCTGCGTCCTCCCCATCTGGGCACCAGCGTGTGCGGGAGGCGGCCTGGCCTGCCCCGGCCCCAGGCGTGCCCTGTGGACCTGTACATGCCCCTTCTCCCCTCGCTTGGCAGGAGTGGGAGCTGAAGAATGGGACATAGAGCCAGGAGACGCCCGACTCGCGCAGCGTCGAGTGGCCGCCCTGCGACCGCGCTCGGTGCCGGGACCCAGGCCCGCCGCGCACATCCTCTCTACTGTGTAATGGTTCCCTTTAAAGAGATTTACTTGTAACACATTGGCTTCCAACTTCATTTGTGAAAAGACGGCAAGGGGCGGAAGGTGGGGAGCCTTCCCGCTCCGGCAGATGAAGAAGCCACAGCTTTCCGCCCAGGTAGATGGCGGCTTCCACCCGTCCCGCCCCTCCAGACTGAAGACCCGCAGGGACCTCGACGCGGACACGCTCTGCACGCTGGGCGCAGCGTGGGCCTTCGGCTGCCCGCTGCCCGGCCGGGCGCCCCGGGGACACCCCCCCCCCCCCCCCCCCCCCCCCTCTTTGCAAGGGCGGCAGAGGGTTTCGGTGCTTCACGCTGTGTGTGTTCTATCCTGCTTTTTCCAGCATCCACGCCCCCTACGACCCCCTCCGAGCTGGCGGGTGGTCTCAGAGCCCTGGGCGGCCTCGGGGTGACGGTCACACTCGCTCCCCAGGGGCCTGGCTGCCGGCAGGGCCTCTTGCAGCATCGCTGTCTGCCTCCTGTGGGATGTTTCTGGAGCCTGAGATGTGACGGAGACAGGCCCATCCACAGGCTGAGGTCATCTGGGTCTGAGGACCAGGCCAGCCTTCCCGTTTGCAGAGGGATTTCTCAGGAATACTCCTTGTGGGAAGCGTGGCCACTGCCCAGGACAGCCATCAATCACCCCGGAGGCCCCTGCACGCTGACCGAAGGGCCAGTCACACGCGTGCACGGGCTCTCTGCCCCCCGCCGCCGGAGCGGGCCTGGCATCCACTGCCCCGCGGGTGTTTGTCGTCAGATACAGGAGCAGGAGGCGAGCAGGCAGCGTCCTGTGACACGTCCTGGTGCTCACGTCTTCTGCAGGCCGCGCTGGTCAAGGTTCCTGTCGCCAGCAGGGCCAGGGTGGCCCCCGAGGCCGGCACGGGCCCTGGCTGGCTTTACCGACCAGAGCAGGGCAGTAGGCTTGGTGCCTCGGAATTTCGCAGCAGAACCAGAAGCTGTTTACCTGGACCATGTGAAGTCGCTCAGTCATGTCTGACTCTCTGCAATCCCGTGGACTGTAACCTGCCAAGCTCCTCTATCCATGGAATTTTACAGGCGAGAGTACTAGAGTGGGTTGTCATTTCCTTCTCCAGGGGATCTTCCCGACCCAGGGTTCGGGTCTCTCGCCTTGCAGGCAGACTCTTTACCATCTGAGCCACCAGGGAAGCCTGTTTACCCGGAGCCCACCTGAAAAGCCTGGATTTCTCGCAGAGCCGGCTGTCTGGTCTGCGAGCTGCCACCTGGCTCCCAACGCTCAGGTTCATCCTCAGTAGTTGATACAGCAGGTGGGGGCGTGTCTCACCCGCCCCTGTGGCCCCGACCCCAGGAAAGCCAGGTAGGAAGTGCGGAGCCCACCTTCCCAGCGCTGCTCCCCCTGTTCTCCCATCCACGCAGGAGGCTGGACCACGTGGCGTCATATGAAGCTGAGTGTCCATAAACCGTGAGCCAGCATGGATTCTTGCTGCCTTGCGGTCAAGTGAACGCTCTCCATTATGGCTGTCTGGCTTCTCTGACTGGTAGCTAACTTTGTCCAAGAGGACGGTCAGGCTTCAACTGTTCGGCTTCAGTTGTTACTGAGAAGGGAAACGGTGATCTTATCCTGGCGCAGGTGGGCGGAGTCAACCAGTGGTGGGCCGGTTGGCAGCGGTCTCCGCGACCATCTCTGTGGGTGGCACCCGAGGACAGCGGTTGGTACTGGAGGCAGGATTTGGGCCCTGGTCTTCAGACTCTGGGTGTATGTATTTCCTGCCTTAAAAAACCCATGTTTTTAAATTCACTTTCACAACCATAAGCCTTTTAAAGAGAACGGAGGATTCAACCCTGTCTCGTTCCCCGAAGCCACGTAAAACGGGCCCATGGGGTCAAGGCTGCCAGCGTCTGGCTGTGTGATGTCATGCGTTTCACTCGACATCTTAGATTCGATCAGAAAGTTAAGGCATTTGCTTCAAAATAAGTTATTTATTTGTATATGTTCAGTAATTATAGTTTTTAATTTATATCTGTACATATTAGACACACCGTGGACATCCTGTCAGAATCCTGGCAGCGACAGCGATCTCTGTAGCCCACCCAAAACGCGCCCCAGGGGGCTGCCCCTCGCCCCGGGGGAGACCAGGAGGCAGCGGTGACCGAGCCAGCTCAGGGGAGGGGCAGCCGGCCTGGACCCTTGCTCCTGGCTGCAGGCCCCCATCCCCTGGGAGAAGCGGATCCTTGGGCCACGTCCCCATCCCTCCCAACAGACGGTCGTGATCACAGTGTGCTGGCCAGATAGGATCCTGACCGAAATGAGATGATCGTGGTGGCCGGACCAGAGCCCTGGCGTGAGACGGTCGCCTCCCTGGGGTCTCGAGGTCCTTCCCTTAGGACGGGGCGACCGTCAGCCTCTCAGGCTTGTGTTCCTGGCTCTGTTTTGGCAAGAGTTCATCAACCTTGAAAATCCCCTTATTTTCACATTTTTATGAAATGAAGTGAAAGTCGCTCAGTCGTGTCTGACTCTTTGTGACCCCATGGACTATACAGTCCATAGGATTCTCCAGGCCAGAATACTGGAGTGGGGAGCCTTTCCCTTCTCCAGGGGATCTTCTTAACCCAGGGATGGAACCCAGGTCTCCCGTATTGCAGGCGGATTCTTCACCAGCTGAGCCACCAGGGAAGCCCAGGAACACTGGAGTGGGTAGCCTATCCTGTTTTTATAGTGGTTTTCATTCACTCACCAGCCTTTTGCACAGACATAGAGGGCACGCCACGTCACCCTCGACGTGGGCTCAGGAGGGGGAGAGGACTGCCCCTCCCAGGCCACCGAGGGCCGAGCAGGGCCAGTCTGGGGGTCCCAGGAGCCAGCAGCCCCCCACCTCCTGACAGCCGTCTGTGGGAGCCTGGCGGGGCCGGGGTACCTGCACACGCGTCTCCCCAGGCTCTTCTCCCGGGGACTGTGTGGAACCAGCCGTGGCCCCTCGGTTCACACGCCGTGGCTTTGTCCAGCTGGACCGTCCCCTTGTCCATCTCCCTGGCCCCTCAGCTAGTTTGGGGTGTTTTCGTGAAAACCCAGGATGACCCTGATGGGCTGGAGATGTGCCAACTTGGAAAAATCTGTCACAGAAAGTGAAAGGCATGTGTCCTGGCCCTGGAGACCGGCCCCCAGCGAGGGGTTCAGGCTGCTGTTCACTGAGACAGACTGCTGGGTTTGCGTTTCCCAGGGGAGGGTGCAGGGCTGAAGCTGGGCTGGGCCTGAGGGTTGTGGGCAGAACGCTGTTGTTTGCGGCCCCAGCCTTTCTTTCCCGAAGAATAAGTGTCAGCGCCCTGTTTGGAAGGAAATGTAAACTTTGCCCACAGGCAGCCTTCTCTGATTATTCACCAGTCTCTGTCCTGGGACTGGAGCCTTCGCGGCCTGGCCCAGGGGCGGGCACTCGGGCAGGGCCTCCCCGCGTGTCTGGGTCCCAGCCGGGCCGCTCCGCCCAGCGACGCCTCCTCTAGGAGCCAGCAGGACGCCCAGGCGTCTCCACCTCCGCTCAGCAACACTTCAGTATTAAACTGTTGCCTTCCTCTTCTTTTTTTTTCCCCCTAAATTAAGGTTTTTAATGGAAAAATAATTTCAGACCATGGCGTAGCTTTAAAGAGGGTATTTTGCTGTTCTTGTCCTTACTGTCTTATTATTATCCCCATGATGGGCTGGGTTGATACTGTGAAATGAGCTAGAAATAAATTAACATTTTCATGCCCCTCCCAACACACACACACACACACACACATACTACACACGGCTCAGCATCCCAGAGAAAGCAGCAGCCTCTTGGCGGGCCCGAGCCCTAGAGCACTGCCTGTCCTGTGTCCTTGGTGAAGACGAGAGAGCTTCACGCGCGGGGAATGTTGGCCTCCTGTGCACCCCACCTTTTGTGAAACAACCCAGTTGTGTCCTTCCAGATAAACCCAGCCTGACAGCGGACAAGCACCACCAGGTGTTTCTATCCGTTGCCACGGAAGAAGCTCTCCAGATGGAATCATCAGATCATAGTTCTTAGGGTCCAGAGGTCTTTTTAATAAGATAATCTTTGATTTTTTTTTTCTAAAAAGAAAGGAAACACTAACTTTAAACTTTAACATCAACTTTTAAATTATACGTGCTCAGCGTTAATTGACCATGGCTGTGAGTTGTAAAATGTTTTCATATTAAGAATGTAATTATTTCCTTACTGTATTTTTTAAAAGCTAAAGTCATATTTAAAATTCTCTTTGAAACAGGCAAGAAACGGGAAAGATTTTTTTAATTAAATATGTTGGCAATGTCTGTTTTAAATAACTGTAAATATATTTTCACTGTTTCACCATGTATTTAATTCATAAAGTAAAAAAAAAAAATTTTATTAGAAGAGACTCGCATTGGAAATACTCATTTTCAGTCCATGTGCCCGATTTTGTAATTGCTTCACCTGACTTTTCTGCTTTGCTACGGATTTTCTACAGTTTCACACGGTGTCGCCCCCAGACTGGCGCCCTCGGGCGTGCCATCTTTGTGTATTGCTAATAAACTCGACTCTCCAGTCCAGCCTCCGTGTCTTGACTGGCTTGGTTTGTGGGCGGGCGGGAAGGACTGTCCCGTGGATGGAGTTTTACCAACAAGGCATTTTGCTTCCCGGGACTTCCCTGGTGGCTCAGACGGTAAAGAAACTGCCTGCAATGCGGGAGACCGAGGTTCCGTCCCTGGGTCGGGAAGATCCCCTGGAGAAGGAAATGGCAGCCCACTCCAGTACCCTTGCCTGGAGAATCCCCATGGACGGAGGAGCCTGGTGGGCCACAGTCCATGGGCCACGCCTGAATAAGACTGGCGCTTTCACTTTGCTGGCCGGGTTGAGAAGGGGTATAAGGAGGGGTCAAGGTGGGGCGCGTGTTTTGTTTCTTTGGCAAAAATCTTTCATGAAAGAAGCATGGTCCTTTTAGTAGCTTTTAGCCCAAGGACCCAAATATTCGGATCAGGGAGCATCTGTGTCCCTTCAGAATGCAGCTCTGTGCCCGGCGCCGGAAACAGGGCCGATGGGAGGTGACTGTATTCTCAGGGCACCTGCTCCAGCCAGGGAGACAGTTGTGTCCACAGTGTGGAGCGTGCCAGGCCCACAGGAGAAGGAGCAGCTGCCTTTGAGGCCGCTGCCTTTGGTGGTGGGGTTTTCAGGGCTTCCCTTGTGGTTCAGCTGGTAAAGATTCTGCCCGCAATGTGGGAGACCTGGGTTCGATTGCTGGGTTGGGAAGATCCCCTGGAGAAGAGAAAGGCTACCCACTCCAGTATTCTGGCCTGGAGAATTTCATGGACTGTATATAGTCCATGGGGTCACAAAGAGTCAGACACGACTGAGTGACTTTCACTTTTGCAGGATGGGTATTTGAGTTGGGTCGTGATGTTTAAATAGGAGTTCAGCAGGGGTAGAGGGGCACCACAGGAGACTGGGGTGGCGGGTGAGAGCAGGTCCGGAGAGCGGGCGGGATCAGGCCCTGGGCCTCCTGTCTGCAGGTGGGGGTTGGGCGGGGCCTCTGTGGAGAGCATCCAAGCCTTTTGGTGGAGTGGGGGGATGGCCAGGTTTCTAGTTTTAGAAAGACCGCTGCCAGGGGGCGGGCGGGTGTTTGTGGCGCACTGGCCTCAGGGCCAGCAGCAGAAAGGGCACTGCTGGTGCGCAGCCCACTGAGGGCTGATGGCGCCCAGACGGAGGAGCCCCGAGGGGCTGGCCACCCTGCCGCCTGACATGGAACCCGGGGGAACAGAGCTTGGCCAGAGCGGCAAGAATAAGGTGTCGGCTTGGGCTCTGCAGGACGCCTGGGTCACCGAGGAGTGGGGGCCTGTGTCTGTGTGTGAGTCGGGGACCCAAGCCATCACCCACCAGGACCAACCTTTCAGGACTTTTTTTTAGCCAGGCCATGCAGCATACGGGATCCTAGTTCCCCGACCAGGGATCGAACCCACACCCCTGCATTGGAAGTGTGGCGCCTAAACCCCTGGACCACCAGTGAAGTCCCTGGACCCGCCTTTCAGAGGTCAAGGATCAGGTGACCCGGGGGGGCCTCCTTCACCTCCACTCTCCCCTCCCTGGGCTGGGCTGGGTATTGGCTGGTCATGCCCCTGATAATGAGGGCCCTTCCTTTGCTAGAAGGAAGCAACCGCCCTGAGTCAGGTAAGCTCGCTGCTCCAGGCCCCCTTAAATGGAAGACGATGGTGCGCGTGCTCTCAGCTGGCCTCTGCCCTCCAAGCTGTCCACCAGGACAGTCCTCTGCCCACCGTTCGCTGTCCAACAGCGGGTGGTTCTGCTTGGCGAGGGGCCCGGTTAAGCTTCATTAGAACCGACTTTAATTGATGCTTTTTCCTCTGGCTTGCACATGGGCCATGTCCTGGCAGGCTTGCAAACGAGAAGGAAGTGGCTCTTTCATTTCTTTTAAAACTCAGCACAAGGGACCCCAGAGTTCTTGGTTTTGCTTTCTACAACCAACGGAGACAAACCTGGGGATAGTTATACCTCCAGCTATAACTCTGGGAGCAGGTGACACAAAGCCCTGATCGGCATAAATCAGGAGCCTGGCTCTTTAAGGGGAAGCAGGGAAAGCGTGAGCTGTTGTCTGTGACCCAGGAACTTTTATGATGGGGACTTCATCAATTGTACGATGCTGTTAAAAATGACTATCTTTTCAGGGACCAGTTGGCCAGAAAACAGAGCAAGAGGCACAGTAGGGATGAGGAAGCGGGTCAGGTGGACTCACCTCCAGGCCTGGGGGGCCGGTCCCGGACACCGAGAAGTCAGCGTGGACAGCCCGCACGCCCAGGGCGGAGGGCAGGGCACTGGCGCTCTCCTTGTTCTGAGGCTTTGACAGCTGGGGCCTTGCTGACCCTGGAGGCACGGCCCTTCCCGGGACCCCTCGCCGCAAACACCGCTTTCACGTGTGAAGCGACCCGGCCAGAGTCCACACCCCAGCCACCTCTATCGGTTCAGACGCTCTGGGACCACTACCCCCTGACCTCATCGCCCCCGGCCGGGTGCCGCCCTGGTCCCCGGAGGCTGCCGAGATTACTCGGGCCAGCCCAGCCCCCTTCCTTCCTGTGAAAACCGCAGTAAATGAAGTCTCCTGTCCTCATCTGCCCCTGCCTCCGCCTCCTGACTGGCCCCAGGTGCTTCCCTGCAAGGCGCCCCCTGACGTGGTGCCGCCTTATGGGGAATGGGGACTGTGGCAGACTTACCTCCTGACCCGCCCGCAGCCCCCATACTGGGCGATGATAAAACCCACGGTCTGAACACCCCAGTCTGGGAAAGGCACGCTGTGTATCGTGTGATGGGAGACGACCCATCCATGGGATGTCCTGCAGCGTCCATAAGACTCTCGTTGAACGGAAACCCTTGCCTCTGTGTGTTCTCTTTCCAGCAGGATAAACACTCATCTACTTCAACTGATCATGCGTTCATTTCCTCATTCGGGACGGTTTACTGAAACCCCTACGGTGCCTGGGGCCCTGGAGACGCAGAACTCTATAAACGTGACTATCAGCACCAGCTCCCCACTGGTGCCGGTGATGGACGTGTGTGTGACCCGGGTGACCTCGCTAATAAACACGTAATTATAAATCGTGAGATGCCACGAAGACACACCCACTCCCGCCCCGTCTTCTGGTGGGGACAGACGCCAGCCGTGGCCCACCCTCTGTGGGAGGCACCGAGGACCCATCCCCACCCCTCTGCATCAGGGGTCCCTGGGGACACTCCCGCACCGACCCTGGGAGGATGGGGGTTTCCGGCCCAGGGGGTGTTTCTTGAAAAGCTCCGTGTTGGGGGCTGAGAACAGGAGCCATCTCCCCCGAACCCGGGCCGGGTGAAGGCGGCTCTGGAGGAGGAGAGCCCAGGAGATGTTCGGTGTGACTCACTGATCCCGGTGTCCCTAGGTTCAGGGTCACGGACATGCCACTCAGTTCTCAAGCTGACCTCTGTGGATCAAGCCATAAGCACACTCTGGGCCTGGCGGTTCAAGACTGACTTGAGTCACCGCGACAGTGGGGAGCATTGTTCTCACCTCCCAGATCTAGACGGCCACACGCCCGGAGCCCAGAGGAGCGCGCAGCCGTGACACCTGACGCCAAGCTGAGTCTGTAAGGGGCTTTGCCCCCGACCTCCCCACGGGTGTGATGCAGCACGCGGGCAGAGACTGTGCTGGGGGTGGGTGGGGAGTCCGCACACTCTGGGGGTCGCAGATGCTGGCTCCCACCCCAGGCAGGGTCCTGGGGATCCCCAGTGCCATGGAGGCCCCCCTGCCAGAACCAGGGTTCGGGGGTTGAGATGTTTGGCGGAGCTTCGGCCTCTGCCTGGGTCAGAGGGTTTCAGCTGTGATGCTTCCCCTGGTTCCTGACAGTGTTGGGGATACAGCCCGGGCCACAGGAAGCATCTCCTCCTGGTTTCCAGACCCAGCGGTTCCCGGGGCAGGGACCCCCCGCCCGCCCCCCGCCACACACACACACTCTATGAAAAGTCCTCTTCCTCCTAAAGCAGTAAGCAAAGCAACCTTAGGGCCCCAGAGGAACTGCAGGCCGCCCAGCCACCCGGGACCTGGGAGTCGCAGGGCGGGGACTCCGCCCACAGCCCCGCCCAGTTCTCCTGAGTTTTCCCACCTGAGAGCCGGAGGTGAGCACCCTGCCGCTGCTGTGGAATACGCATGGCTCCCAGGCTGTTAAAAAGCAGAGACGTCACTTTGTCAACAAAGGTCCATCTAGTCAAGGCTATGGTTTTCCAGTGGTCATGTATGGATGTGAGAGTTGGACTATAAAGAAAGCTGAACGTCGAAGAATTGATGCCTTTGAACTGTGGTGAAGGAGAAGATTCTTGAATGTCCCTTGGACTGCAAGGAGATCCAACCAGTCCATCCTAAAGGGAATCTGCCCTGAATATTCACTGGAAATACTGATGTTGAAGCTGAAGCTCCAGTACTTTGGCCACCTGATTTGAAGAGCCAACTCATTGGAAAAGACCCTGATGCTGGGAAAGATGGAGGGCAGGAGGAGAAGGGGACGACAGAGGATGAGAAGGTTGGATGGCATCACCAACTCAATGGGCATGAGTTTGAACAAACTCAGGAAGTTAGTGAAGGACAGGGAAGCCTGGTGTGCTGCAGTTCATGCGGTCACAAACAGTTGGACAGCTTCACGGTGGCTCAGCTGGTTAAGAGTCTGCCTGCAATGCAGGAGAGCTGGGTTCTATCCCTGGGTTGGGAAGACCCCCTGGAGGAGGAAACAGCAACCCACTCCAGTATTCTTGCCTGGAGAATCCCATGGACGGAGGAGCCTGGTGGGCTACAGTCCACAGGGTCGCAAAGAGTCGGACACGACAGAGCGACTAACCTTCATTTTGTTCATTTCATTTAGCGACTGAACCACCCAGTGCCTGGGAGGCAGGTGACCCTTTCTGTTCTATGCCTCTTGGTGAAGTTTCTCCCACCTGGCAGGAAGCAGCTGCCCTCCCAGGTCTAGGCAAATGCTCCAGCTCTTTCTAAGCGGCCAGGGAGGCTGGCTTCTCCTCCTCCAGAACGCCAGCACCTTCAACCATGCTGGTCGGGTCTGGTGGGGAGAAAACAGCAGGTCCTCTCCACGCCTTGGTGGGACGCAGGTGACCAGCTGCCCTGGACGCTGCACACACAGAGGGTTTCAGAAAGGGCACTCGAGGCGTGTGTGACCAGGATGGGCTGGTGACGAGCAAGTCGGGAACCGTCTTTGAAACGCCTTGGTCTTTGGCACGAAAGCGGGCAGCTCTGGAGAACTTGACCAGAAGCTGCTTGAATCTCAGGAACTGCTTGAAAGTTCCCAGCAGCCGCCCGAGTCTAGGGCAGCAAACAAAACGCCTGCAACCGCGCGTCCATCACACGGCTACCCTCAGCCACCTCCCCAGAGGACGGCCCCCAGATCTGTCTGAATCTGCACCCTGCCCCTTCTTGGCCAGATCGCACCTCTGCCCCAGCTTCTCAGGACACCTTCCACGGGGACATAAGTGATGCCGGGGGGGAGGTGGGTGACAGTCAGGCACGTGGGACGGCGGAACAAAGACAGAGACACCACGCCACCCGTGGGTCACTCCCGTCCCGACGCCAAAAGCAGAAGGCGCAGAGCCAGTCTGAGCGCCAGATCCCACCCTGCCACGGTCCTTAAGCCCACACCAAGCCTCGGGCCTCAGGGAAGTGCTCGGGGCTCTGGCGGCTCCTTGCTCTCCTCTGTCTGCACATCTGTTACCTGGTCTGCAGGCGGCCACCAGCCCCGCCTGCCTCCCAAAGTGCCCACCGGGGGGCGCTGGCTTTTGAACCAGCCCTTCAGTTCAGTTCAGTCAGTCGTGTCCGCTCTCTGCGACCTCACAGACTGCAGCACGCCAGGCCTCCCTGTCCATCACCAACTCCCAGAGTTCACTCAAACTCACATCCATCGAGTCAGTGATGCCATCCAACCATCTCATTCTCTGTCGTCCCTTCTCCTCCCGCCTTCAATCTTTCCCAGCATCAGAGTCTTTTCAGATGAGTCAGCCCTTTGCATCAGGTGGCCAATCAATCCTTCGTTGATAGAAAGATGTCTTTGGGGGTATTTTTCCTGTAAAAGGTGCCCAGATCTTGCAGTTTTGAATGCTTTCAAATCTGCGTGAACCCTCTACTTTCCATACAAATGAGTCCCGCTCAGGCTGAGCCCAGTCTGCAGGGTCCCTCTGTCTACCTCCCAGGCTCAGTCCTGCCCATCCCCCTCCTGGAAAGTATTGCGCATGTTTTGTGTAGACTTTGTAAGACTTTTTAATCTTCTGGTTCAATTCCTGACCTTACAGGATGGACTTTGTCCTGATACTGCGTAGGCCTTTTAACTTGCAGGTTCTGACTTTCTCCAGCTTGGCTTGTGTGCCTTAATTCCCAAGGAAGCCTGTGTTGAATGGGAGAGCTCTCTCCATCTCCTGCTGCTGCTGCTAAGTCACTTCAGTCCGTGTCCGACTCTGTGCGACACCATAGACGGCAGCCTACCAGGCTCCGCCGTCCCTGGGATTCTCCAGGCCAGAGTACTGGAGTGGGGTGCCTCTGCCTTCTCAGCTCCATCTCCTACAAGGCTTTTATTGACTCTCTTCCTCATTCCTTTGTTATTTTTAGAGAGAGGCAATCTGCTCTTCAGCCTTCTGCTCTTTATTACTTTCAATGCAAATAGATGCTAATTCCGCTCCTCCCTTTTCACTCTCCCGCCTCACCTCCCTCCAGTGGCCTCCCCTCCTCCTCAGCCTGTCTCTTCTGTCTGGTCTCAAAAAGGCCACATCTTCTGACATTTCACACTGAGACACGACGCATACAGTCTCTAAAATTTCCTCCCGCTTTCTTTATTAAGCTCTCTGCACCAACATGCTTCCCTCTGAACCCGCAGGGCAGCCCTCCAGCGGGCTCAGATGCAGGATTGTTCTTCGGGTCCCTGGAGGCTGTGGTTGTATTTCTTTCCCGTTATCTATCCTTGAATGAAGAGCACTCCCTCCAGACCCAGCGCTTTCCATTTCAGGAGCCTGCATCCTGTCTCCCCTCGCTGCGTTCTCAGCTGCTGGGGGAACCCTCCTTTTGCACATTAATCCTGAAGGCAGCGTGATGTTGCCCCAGACACATCATGAGCGTCTAGCCGACCATCACCGCGTGTGCACCTCTGGAACTGACCTCCATCTGAGGTGAGGACTGCAGGCTGAGCGTTTAGTTTGGCATCATCAACAGCTCTCTGGTGGTTCTGTCCCAAATGCAGGGACGTGTGGTGACCCCACCTCCTGCTTGGAAGTGCAGTACCACGTGGCTGAGGGTTAAGACAGTGAGCTATATAGGGGTTCCTCCTGGAAGGTCCATGTGGCCTGACCGGAGCGTCTGGACTTGAGGAGAGGAAGACGTCCAGGCTGGAGCTGCTGCAGCCGTTTTGTAGCCTGAGGACATCTTGGTGGCTCTGTTCCCGAGCGGTGGCCTGTGGCTTGGAGATGCAGAGCTCCACCGGAAGGTCTCCACGGAACGCTGTGACACCAACCTCCCGTGAGACCTCCACCCTGCTGGCGATCTTAACGCCTTCCTTAGCCAATCTACTTTCTCAGAGTCCCAATAAAAGTTCACGCCTTCTCCTGTTTCCCTGGCTCCCTTCCCTCTTCTCACTATTGGGGATGACCTCACTTGTAACTTCCCTGAGAATATGGAGCAGCTGGAAGAGAAGCTTCCAACCCAGGTGCTTATGAGCCCTTCTGTTCCCCAGGGCCAGGGGTCCCCACTCCCACCTGATCTGACCCTCTGCTCACACGCAGGCTCCTGGCCCCTCACCCCTCAAGGCCTCGCTGCCCGGCATCCCCTGCTCTCCTCCTGCGTTTTCTGTCTCTCCAGGTCTATTAACTCATTCCCGTCCACACACTGCCCTAGCTGCCGCCCCGGTTCTCTGTCCTTGAGTTGCCAGGAAATTCTAGAACACGTTATTCCGTGCTTTGGCTCTCCAGTGCCTCGCCTCCCGCGAGTCCCTTGACTGGCTCCCAGAAAGCCTCTGTTCTCACGCCGGCCTGCAAGCTGTCCCCGTGACTCGCCCTCTGGGCGGTCTCTGCACGGCTGACCCAGCCCCGCTCCGAAGCACCCTTCATATAGGACACAGTGGCCTCCCCCTGCCTGCGGAAGCGCTGTGGTCAGCAGAGGGCCTGGGCTGCCTGGTGACGTCGAGCTGAACCCCAACTCTGCATTGCTTTATGCTTCGCTGCCCTTGACTCTGGGGCGGGGGTGTTGGCACCCGTCTCCGGGCTTGCTGCCAGCCTGGTTCACGGCTGTGTGTGGGAAGCGCCTGCCCTGGACCCGATACACGGCAGAGAGAGTAGGAGCCACCGTCATCCCCGTGGCCACCTCGGCTCGTGGTTCTGATGGCGGCGGGTGGATCCTGCTGGACCGCTGACAGGGCCAAGCACCGGGGCCGTAATCTGTGAGCTGCCAACCACGAGCGTGGTCCTGTGTCCCCGCGCAGAGCCAGGGAGGATTTTGGAATAAAGTGCCGTCTGCTGAGCTAGTACTGTCGGAGATTAGAAGCCTCATCACAACATCACACCAATGCCAGTGGGTCATGGGCATGGCCCTTAAGATGCCTGGGCTGGGCACATACTGCCTGCAACTGGCAACTCTGAGCTCGAGGAGCTGTGAAGTCCCCTGGGCCTCACGGGCCTAGGTTGTGGAAATGAGGCCATGGGGGGTGGGCCATGCACGGCTAGGAGAAGGGTGGCCAGGAGTGGCCGGGCCCACCCTGGTCAGCATGTCCCGTTGGAAACATCAGGGCAGGGTGATCACTCCTGCAGCCCAAGGCTTCTGTGAAGGTTTCACACCAAATGGAATCGGGATGAGCAGGGGCCGGGGGCAGCTGCCCAAGACCCCCCACCCTGGCCCCCACCACATTAGCAGGGTGGGTGTGTCTGGCCTCTCTCTTTGCCGCTGAGCTCGGAGGTCAGGGGGGTTTCCTCCTCCAGCTGATCCTGCTGAGTCGACAGCAGCCTCACACAGAGGCTGCTCACCGCACCCAGGGCCCCCCCTACCCCTTCAGGACAAAGGGAGCTGCTGAGGGCCCGGCTGTGGCTGGACACAGCGGGGGCACTGTGATCGGTCAGCTCAGCGATCAGGTCTGGAAGTGGGGCCTCAGGTGAGAGCCGCCCCTGAGCTCAGCCTGGAGGCATGAGTTCAGCGCCGGCTGGTCCGTGTTCAGCTGTGATCGCAACTGCTCTCAGCTCTGTGGCCGAGGCCTGGCCTGCTGGACACAGCGGGGGCACTGTGATCGGTCAGCTCAGCGATCAGGTCTGGAAGTGGGGCCTCAGGTGAGAGCCGCCCCTGAGCTCAGCCTGGAGGCATGAGTTCAGCGCCGGCTGGTCCGTGTTCAGCTGTGATCGCAACTGCTCTCAGCTCTGTGGCCGAGGCCTGGCCTGCCGCTGGTGATACTGTCTGTGTCGGACGCGGGAGGACCCACCCTGCAGCGTGCGCCTGGCTGGGGCCAGGGGTCGGGGCCGCTGTGCCCTCTCTCAGCTCAGTGGGGTCCTTCTCGAAGGGGTCCTGACCCTGAGTCCCCACCAGAATGGCTGTTGGTCTTGACAGCAGCCTCCGTGCCTCCCAGGAGATGTGTTGCCACATGCCGGGGCATCTTCGCGGGGGTCCTGGGGCCTTGCTGCTGAGGAAGGAGGTGATTGTCCCTTCTCGGGGATCCCACCTGGGTAGGGGCTGCTCCGCCAACCTCCGCCAACCTCCGAGTCGCTTGCTAGCCCTGCAGCTGCACCCCCTCCACCCCTCGCCCCCTGGTCGGGAAGGAGGCCTCCAAGTCCTTGGAAGTGAGACTCCGCTGTTGACGACGCAGAGCTGGTTGTGTTCCCGCGGGGACCGGCCGAGAGTCTTACGAACCGAGCCGGAGGGACGAGCACAGCGGATCCTCAAGGAAGTATTTTTCCTCCGATTCTGATTTGTCGATGACTCTGCGTGCCTCTGTCTGTTCCTCTGAGGTTCGTGGCTCCCTGGTGACTCTGGACGCCAGACTCGGTGTCTTGGGTCAAAGTCAACTGAGTCCACCTGGAATTTGGGGCTTTGCTGGAGCATTAGAGCCATGCCTCTTATTTGGGCTAAAAACAACTTTCTCTGCCAGCACCTCCGTCTCCCCGTCTGTGGACAGGGGACACGCGGGCCTGCACGCCACAGGAGCTCAGGTGTGGTCACGGCGCCCGCATTTCGTAGCCACCACGGGGCGCATTTGTGTCCTCTTGGTCTGAGCAGGAGGCCACCCTTGGCTGTGCCCGGGGCCGTCCCGGGGGCTATGGCCCCGCATGACTCCCCTGCACCCCCGCTTGGCCCTCCATTCAGGAAGGGGCTCCACATGGATCGACACGGGAGCTGCACACGTCTAGTCACACCCGCCAGGCTCTCCCCGGGGGAGACCCCCGACAGAGCCCCGCACGCCGAGAGCTGGGGATCGCAATCGGCCAGCAGAGCGGGGAGGGTTCTCACTCCCCCAGGCCTGGCACGTGCACACGGAGAAGACCTGCTCGTGCGCCGTGGGTGCCAGCCCTCGAGTTCCCTGTCTCTCCTCGCACAGTGCACATCACACACAGACACAAATACAGGCACAAACACACATACGCATACACACAGACACAGACACAAATACACACACACAGACCCACACATGCATACACACAGACACAGACACATATACACACACAGACC
>SJYT01048753.1:37712-51857 GCA_006410635.1 Cephalophus harveyi | reverse complement strand
TGCATAATCATTGAAGTAAGAAAGCAAATCGAATTATAGACAACTATGAAAAGATATGTAATGTGATTTTACCATTATAGGAATTTTCAGCAATTACTGTGATGATATTATGGAAAAAGAGTTATATAAACTATACTTATTTAATTTAATTACATATGTATTGTACAATTTAATTCACCAGTTAAAGATTGGGTCTAAAACAAAACACAACCATTAAGTTTTAGATGGATGATATTTATAAAATAATTTAAAATATATATAGAGAAAGGAGAAGCCATATTCTAAGAAACGTAACTATAGTAAATGTTAATATGTTTATGAAATTCAGTGCAATATCTATCCAATGGAATATAGGCCATGTTAGTGCGTGTATTATTCTCAAAGGTGGTAAAAATTTTAAGTACCTAAATGTACTTAGATGTTGAAATTTGAATCAAATAACCTACAACAAAAATATTAGCAAAACACCCTTTGAATGTGAGAGGCAAATTCAATAACTTTGTGGAAATTGGCATACTGCAAAATATTCATTCATCAAAGTCACTTCTAAGATAAAGCCTGAAAGAATTAAACACATCCCTAATCACATAATTTTTGACTAAAGAATGACTTAAACACCAGGTAGAAAGTGTCCACCATTAATTTTCTATTTCCTTCAAGCAAGGTGTGGATATTTAAATGACATAAATGCTGGTGATATAATTTTGGTGTCTTATCCTGTAATAAAAATACAAAAATCAATACCTTTAAGATTGAGAGACCCCATCTTAAAATTTTATTGCCCATTAACCACTAATGTTTGCTTGTCAGTACATTTTAACATCTTGCCCTTGAACTCCTCTTTCATTTCTATCTGCTTCCTTTCCTATACACTCTGTTGCACCTAAGGCCACCTCTAGTGTGACCTCAATGGTTTTCCCTGCTCTTGGCCACAGCATTATTGTCCTCCATGACTTTGCTCCCTTGAGAACATTTATTCAACCTCTGTAATAACTCTCTTTTGGGTTAATATGGTTTATTAGTAATAAATAGATGAGTGAATAACTTTCAACTATTTTAACATACAGGGAAAACATGTTAAACCCTAAGCCTAGTTATTATGCCTTATCATCACACTACAAAAGTTAATATTTGCAACTATGCACCAAGAGTTTGTGAAACTAATTTTATCCTTATGGTGATTACTAGAGTTATTGATTGATTTTTAAGTAACTTATGGCAGAATGTATTAATGAGTATGGAACCCAAAACATTTATAAATAAAACTGAAAATTACCTACAAGTGAAAAAGTAGACACAGTCAAGAGACTGAACTAGACATGCCTTGGAGTGTTTGAGTGTCTCCTGCGGAGGCACTGGGTCAGCAGTGACGTGCGGCAGGGACAGAGGCTCTGGAGAGTGGCCTACCAAGGGGCTGGGGCACTGAATACAATAGTCCTGGGAGCTGCAGGGTGTGCTGGAATAAGTCCTTTTTAAGGAGGCCAAACTACAGGGAGGGAACACAGCCTCACCCATCAGCAGAAAATTGGATTAAAGATTTACTGAGCATGGCCCTACCCATCAGAGCAAGACCAGTATACCCCCACAGTCCGTCCCTCCCATCAGGACGCTTTCATAAACTTCTTATCCTTATCCATCAGAGGGCTGTGGGTGTGCTTAGTCACTTATTTGTGTCCAAATATTTGCCACCCCATGGACTGTGGCCCACAAAGTTCCTCTGTCCATGGGGATTCTCCAGGCAAGAATACAGGAGTGGCTTGCAATATCCTTCTCCAAGGGATCTTCCCAACCTAGGGACTGAACCCAGGTCTCCCACATTGGGCCAGACACCTTACCATCTGAGCCTCCATCCATGAGAGGGCAGACAGAATGAAAACCACAGTCACAGAACATTAAACAGACTGATCACATGGATCACAGCCTTTTCTAACTCAATGAACTATGAGCCTTGCCATATAGGGCTACCCAAAATGGACGGGCCATGGTGGACAAAATGTGGTCCACTGGAGAAGGGAATGCAAACCACTTCAGTATTCTTGCCTTGAGAACCCCATGAACATAATGAAGAGGTAAAAAGATATGACACTGAAGATGAACTCCCCAGGTCAGTAGCTGCCCAATATGCTACTGCAGAAGAGTGGAGAAATAACTCCAGAAAGAATGAAGAAGCTGAGCCAAAGTGAAAACAATGCCCAGTTGTGGATAAGTCTGATGATGAAAGTAAAGTCTGATGCTGTTAAGAATAAAATTGTATAGGGACCTGGAACAAAATTGCATAAGAACCTATGAAAATTTCATAGGAACCATGGGTCAAGGTAAATTGGGAGTGGTCAAACAGGAGATGGCTAGACTGAATACTGACATTTTAACAATTAGTGAACTAAAATATACAAGAATTAGAGAATTTATTTTAGATGACCATTATATCTACTAGTGTGGGCAAGAATCCCTTAGAAAAAATGGAGTAGCCCTCATAGTCAATTCATAGTCCTCACAGAGTCTGAAATGCAGTACTTGGGTGCAATCTCAAAAACAACAGAAAGATCTCTGTTCATTTATAAGGCAAATCATTCAAGTGTCAGAGTAATCCAAGTCTATGCCTCAACCAATAATGCCAAAGAAGCTGAAGTTCAACAACTCTATGAAGACATACAAGACCTTCTAGAACTAACACCAAAAAAAAAAGAAAAAAAAAAGGTCTGTTTTATCATAGGGGACTGTAATGCAAAGGTAGGAAGTCATGAGGTGGCTGAAGTAAGAGGCAAGTGTGCCCTTGGAATACAAAATGAAGCAGGGCAAAGGCTAACAGACTTTTGCCAAGAAACACAATGGTCAGAGCAAATACCCTCTTCCAACAACGCAAGAGATGATTCTACACATGGATATCCCCAGATCAAAATCAGATTGGTTATATTATTTGCAGCCAAAGATGGAGAAGCTCTATACAGAGAGCAAAAAGAAGACTGGGATCTGACTGTGGCTCAGATCATGAAATCCTTGTTGTAAACTTCAGACTTAAGACAGAAGGAAAAACCACTAGGCCATTCAGGGATAACCTAAATCAAATCCCTTATGATTATACAGTGGAAGTGACAAACAGATTGAAGGGAGGGATATGATAGAAAGAATGCCAGAAGAACTATGGATGGAGGTTTGTAAGATTGTACAGGAGGCTGTGATCAAAACCACCCCCAAGAAAAAGAAATGGAAAAAGCCAAAACTGTTGTCTGACGAGTCCTTACAAATAGCTGTGCAGAGAAGTGAAAAGCAAAGGAGAAAAGGAAAGATATAAACATCTGAATGCAGAGTTCCAAAGAATAGCAAGGAGAGATAAGAAAGCCTTCCTCAGTGATCATTGCAAAGAAATAGAGGAAAACAATAGGATGGGAAAGACTAGAGAGCTCTTCAAGAAAATTAGAGATACCAAGGGAACACCTCATTCAAAGATGGGCACAATAAAGGACAAAAATGGTATGGAACTAAAAGAAGCAGAAAATATAAAGGAGATGGCAAGAATACACAGAAGAACTATACAAAAGTGATCTTCATGATCGATAACCACAATGAATGATCAATCACCTAGAGCCAGACATCCTGTAGTGTGTAGTCAAGTGGTCTTCGGAAGCATCACTGTGACCAAAGCTAGTGGAGGTCTTGGAATTCCAGCTGAGCTAGTTCAAATCCTAAAAGATGAAGCTGTTAAAGTGATGTACTCAATAAGTCAGCAATTTTGAATACTCACCAGTGGCCAGAGGACTGGAAAAGGTCAGTTTTCATTCCAATCCCAAAGAAAGGCAATGCCAAAGAATGTTCAAACTGCCACACAATTGCACTCATCTCACACGCTAGGAATGTAATGCTCAGAATTCTCCAAAGTAGGCTTCCACAGTACATGAACCATGAACTTGCAGATGTTCAAGCTGGATTTAGAAAACACAGAGGACTCAGAAATCAAATTGCCAACATCTGTTGGATCATAGAAAAAGCAAGAGTTATAGAAAAGCATCTACTTCTGCTTAACTGACTATGCTAAAGCCTTTGTGCAGATCACAACAAACTGGAAAATTCTTAAAGAGATTGGAATACCAGACCACCTTCCCTGCCTCCTGAGAAACCTGTATGCAGCTCAAGAAGCAATAGTTAGAACTGGACATGGAACAACAAACTGTTTCCAAATTGTGAAAGGAATATGTCAAGACTGTGTATTGTCACCCTGTTTATTTAACTTATATGCACAGTATACCATGTGAAATGCTGGGCTAGATGAAGCACAAGCTTGAATCAAGATTTCCAGGAGAAATATTAATAATCTCAGATATGCAGATGACACCACCCTTATGGCAGAAAGCAAAGAGGAACTAAAGCACCTCTTGATGAAAGTGAAAGAGAGTGAAAAAGCTGGCTTAAAACTCAACATTCCAAAAACTAAGATCATTGCATCCGGTACATCAATTCATGACAAACAGATGGGGAAACAATGGAAACAGTGACAGATTTTATTTTCCTGGGCTATGAAATTAAGACACTTAGTCCTAGGAAGAAAAGCTATGACCAACCTAGATATATTAAATGACCAACCTCTGCATATTAAAAAGTAGAGACATTACTTCGCCAACAAAGGTCTATAAATACAGTCTTTTGTTTTTCCAGTAATCATGTATGGATGTGAGATCAACCATAAAGAAAACTGAGTGCAGAAGAATTGATGCTTTTGAACTGTGGTTTTGAAGAAGACTCTTGAGAGTCCCTTGGACTGCAAGGAGATCATACCAGTGAATCCTAAAGGAAACCAGTTCTGACTATTCATTGGAAGGACTGATGCTGAGGGTGAAGTTCTAATACTTTGTAATGTGAACATCTGACTCATTGGAAAAACCCTGATGCTAGGAATGATTGAATGTGGGATGAGAAGGGTCCAGCAGAGGATGAGATGGTCTGATGGTATCACCAAATGAATAGACAAAAGTTTGAGCAAGCTACGAGGATTTGGTGGTGGACAGGTCAACATGGCATGCTGCAGTCCATGGGATCACAAAGAGCTGGACACGACTTAGCAACAGAATTGAACAGAACTTTAAAAAGTGAAAATAGATTATAGAATTGACATTAACCCAAAGTTTATTTTAGAAAAAGTGCTCAAAAATTTCCATCAACCTTCAGATTTTTAGATACCTTTTAAAACGAGTTTGAATCAGAGTTATTATCTCATCTATCTTTCACAATTTTATAGCTTAATTTTTACAGTTATATATTTTACTCCCAGTAAGACAGATCAAATGATACAAAAGAAACACTATTCTAAGGTTGAACACTACTCACTATGCTACTTAGAAAACACACAGTGTAACCTTTGTGGTGTTTTGAAGGGTTTTCTTTCCTTCATAAATACTCTTTGTACTAATTGGTTCCTATTTCAGTTTCCATTTTCATCAACATATATCCTTAAATAATGCATTCTCAAATCTCTTCTTGTTCACTATGTATCAGTTAGTTACAATTGCTCATAAAGAGAAGGGAGATTTTTTCAAGTGCAGTTATTTTTTTAAAATGGAACTTCTAAAGATTGCAGCCAGTTATTTTGGGTTTATTTTGAGCCCTATCTGTACTAGAAAATATTGCAGTAAAAAATCAATCTCAGTTTTTATGATGTTAAAATTAATCATGGTATAAGCCAAAAAGTAAGTTTTTTTTTCTATAATGAGCATTTATTCATTCAATTTTGACAATTACTAGATATGTATTCTATATTTTTATTAAAATAATATCAATCAGTTTAACTAATGTTATCAACTTGTTTATTCTACAAAATATCTCTGCTACTTGTAAGAGGATGCTTCAAAGTCATGGGTTTTGAATTCTTATATTTTAAATTATAGTCATATGCACAGGTCAAGAACCCTTGTCACTGGAAATTTCTCTTGTTGTCACCAAAGTTCTGTTACATCCTAAGACTTTTATAAAGAAAACCGATACTGACAAGATAGAGAAGTGCATGATGTTTTCTAGTTAGAGCTGCTATACAGAACTGTGATCTATTACCCACCTGAGAGCCATAAAGATGCTCAAACAACTTTACCCCGCCATGTCTGATAATTATGTAATAAAAAAGCCAGGTTATTTCAGCACATAAAATGGTTTAACGTGATTAATTTTCTGAAAGCTTAAATTGAAAGTGCATGAGAATCATTAAGACCATGCTTGGCCCAGGTTGTGAAAATCCATTACTGCTCTTCTCTGATACATCTCTTAAAATCTAGCACTTTTGTGCACTTTCTTTTTAATTATTAAGAACCATAGGTATGTCTATGTATCCACAGGAATATCCAACTCAACACATGAAATATACTTTTCTGTACAAATTTTTTTTCATAAGTTCTGTTCTCTCTCTCAGAGCTACTTATAACTTTCTATGTATTTCCTCATTAGAAAGTAAGAAAAATGTTTCTTCAATGGTAGATATAATGTTAAATCATCATGAGTTATTTAACATTGCTGATACCGCTAGACACTGTCTGAGATATTGTTAGAATATATCATCTGGGTTTTTTATTCTTCAACTTTTAGTTTAGTTAGGCAAAAAGATTTATTGAGCCTGGAAGGTGGGTGCTACTACCCGTTTCTCAACAGTAAACAGACTCTCAATCAATACACTGAGCTGTTGATGTCTGGCCTCTAGTCATACGGTTCTAACAGAGCCTCCAGGCCCATGTTCTCCCATTCTTCATTGGCCATGGCAGCATTACTGGAAAGTGTTGCTGTGTATACAGGTCATTACCAGATTTTGACTGTTAAAGAAAACAATTACAACACACACAGAAAAAAATTAAAAAAATCTTCAAACTGAAAGTTATGTCTCATTTCTAAAGTCTTGCTGATCACACCATGATGGAAAATGGAAGGAGGCTCAAACGTCCACCAAAAGTGATTGTCCTTTACTCTGACCTAACCCCACTTCCTGCCTGCCTTGCCTCACCTCAGCCTTCTCACCCTTTCTCCTACTCTGTTTTCAAAGCATCATCTGTCAAGCACCAATGTCCCACTTATATCATTTTACAGAGCAATTTAATTCTTGTTTACCTATCTCCCATGTGCACGCCTGCAAGCTAATTTGCTTCAGTCCTGTCCGATTCTTTGTGACCCTATGGGCTGTAGCCCACGAGGTTTTTCTGTTTATGGGATTCTCCAGGCAGGACTACTGGAGTGGGTTGCCATGTACTTTCCAGGGGATCTTCCTGACCCCAGGGATCGAAACTACATCTCCCGAGACTCCTACACTGAAAGCAGATTCTTTACCACTGAGCCACCAGGGAAGCCCATCTCCCATGTACATAATAGCAAAGGTGCCATGTGCCTCATCTTTAATCACCAAAGAGGCCAGTCAAGATTATTTTCCTCCAGTAAAGATTAGAATGATGCTGCCACCCTCTCAGATCAAGTCATTTCAACCATTTCAACTGCAAGCAACTTTTAAAATAACTTTTTTTTTCCCTTTTCACTAACATAGTCAGAGAGGAGCATTCATTCAATACCTGATATACCCATTCATTAACATTGCATTGTCATGACACTGTATACCCTTTTCATACAATGAAAAGAATGATCTCATATTAAAATGTGTCATTAGTTTTCTTTCAAAGGGACCCTTAAATGCTGCCTTTTTCTATTTTGGTAGAGGTATAAAGTCAACCTAAATGAAATATTTTCACTCTTTTAATATTATATATACAGGGATATCACCATTTACATTTATATTGACAAGTTCTTTTAACTAGATCTATCACTGAATTATATCTGACTTTGTGTGTATTTGGTTAATAATATGAGCCAATTTTAATTTAATAATAATTAGAATCAGACTTGAAATACATATTCAATAACACCTTAATAACATTTATATAGAAAGTATTTTTTCCATGAAACAGATGCTATCAGTTCAGTTCAGGTGCTCAGTCATCTTCAACTCTTTGAGACACCACTAAACTCAGCACGTGAGGCCTCCCTGTTCACACCAACACCTGGAGTTTACTCAAGCTCATGTTCATCGAGTCAGTGATGCCATCCAGTCATCTCATCCTCTGTTGTCTCCTTCTCCTCCTGCCCCCAATCCCTCCCAGCAATAAGGTCTTTTCTAATGAGTCAATTCTTTGCATGAGGTGGTCAGAGTATTGGAGTTTCAGCTTCAGCATTAATCCTTCCAATGAACACCCAGGACTGATCTCCTTTAGGATGGACTGGTTGGATCTCCTTGCAGTCCAAGGGACTCTCAAGAGTCTTCTCCAACACCATAGTTCAAAAGCATCAATTCTTCGGCACTCAGCTTTCTTCACAATCTAACTGTCACATCCATACTTGACCACTGGTAAAACAATAGTCTTGACTAGACAGACCTTTGTTGGCAAAAGAATGTCTCTGCTTTTTAATATGCTATCTAGGTTGGTCATAACTTTTCTTCCAAGGAGTAAGCGTCTTTTAATTCCATGGCTACAATCACCATCTTCAGTGATTGGAGCCAAAACAAATAAAGTCTAACACTGTTTCCACTGTCTCCCCATCTATTTCCCAAGAAGTGATGGGACCAGATGCAATGATCTTAGTTTTCTGAATGCTGAGCTTTAAGCCAACTTTTTCACTCTGCTCTTTCACTTTCATCAAGAGGCTTTTTAGTTCCTCTTCACTTTCTGCCATAAGGATGGTATCATCTGCATATCTGAGGATATTGATATTTCTCCTGGCAATCTTGATTCTAGCTTGTGCTTCTTCCAGTCCAGCATTTCTCATGATATATTTCTCATTTCTCATTTCTCTGCATATAAGTTAAACAAGGAGGGTGACAATATACAGCCATGACGTACTCCTTTTCCTATTTGGAACCAGTCTATTATTCCATGTCCAGTTCTAACTGTTGCTTCCTGACTTGCATATAGGTTTCTCAAGATGCAGGTCAGGTGGTCTGGTATTCCATCTCTTCCAGAATTTTCCACAGTTTATTGTGATCCACATAGTTAAAGGCTTTGGCATAGTCAATAAAGCAGAAATAGATGTCTTTCTGGAACTCTCTTGCTTTTTCCATGATCCAGTGGATGTTGGCAATTTGATCTCTGGTTCCTCTGTCTTTTCTAAAACCAGCTTGAACATCTGGAAGTTCACTGTTTATGTACTACTGAAGCCTGGCTTGGATAATTTTGAGCATTTCTTTGCTAGCGTGTGAGACGAGTGCAATTGTGTGGTAGTTTGCACATTCTTTGGCATTGTCTTTCTTTGATATTGGAATGAAAGCTCACCTCTTCCAGTCCTGTGGCCACTGCTGAGTTTTCCCAAATTTGCTGGCATATTGAGTGCACAATTTGACAGCATCATCTTTCAGGATTTGAAATAGATCCACTGGAATTCCATCTCCTCCACTAGCTTTGTTCATAATGATGCTTTCTAAGGCCCACTTGACTTCACATTCCAGGATGTCTGGCTCTAGATGAGTGATCACACCATTGTGACTATCTGGGTCATGAAGATCTTTTTTGTACAGTTCTTCTGTGTATTCTTGCCACCTCTTCTTAATATCTTCTGTTTCTGTTAGATCTGTACCATTTCTGTCCTTTATTGATCCCATCTTTGCATGAAATATTCCCTTGGTATCTCTAATTTTCTTGAAGAGATCCCTAGTCTTTCCCATTCTGTTGTTTTCCTTTATTTCTTTGCATTGATCACTGAGGAAGTCTTTCTTATCTCTCCTTGTTATTCTTTGGAACTCTGCATTCAGATGTTTGTATCTTTCCTTTTCTCCTTTGCTTTTCATTTCTCTTATTTTCACAGCTATTTGTAAGCCCTCCTCAGACAGCCTTTTTGCTTTTCTGCATTTCTTTTCCATGGGGATTGTCTTGATTCTTGTCTCCTGTACAATGTCATGAATCTCCGTCCATAGTTCATCAGGCACTCTGTCTATCAGATCTAGTCCCTTAAATCTATTTTTCACTTCCACTGTATAATCATAAGGGATTTGATTTAGGTCATACCTGAATGGTGTAGCGGTTTTCCCTACTTTCTTCAATTTCTGTCTGAATTTGGCAATAAGGAGTTCCTGATCTGAGCCACAGTCAGCTCCCGGTCTTGTTTTTGCTGACTGTATGAAGCTTCTTCATCTTTGGCTACAAAGAATATAATCAATCTGATTTTGGTGTTGACCATCTGGTGATGTCCACGTGTAGAGTCTTCTCTTGTGTTGTTGGAAGAGGCTGTTTGCCATGACCAGTGCGTTCTCTTGGCAAGAGTGTATTAGGCTTTGCCCTGCTTCATTTTGTACTCCAAGGTCAAATTTGCCTGTTACCCCAGATGTTTCTTGACTTCCTACTTTTGCATCCAGTCCCCTATAATGAAAAGGACATATTTTTTGGGTGTTAGTTCTAAAATATCTTGTAGGTCTTCATAGAACCATTCACCTTCAGCTTCTTTAACATACTGGTTGGTGCATAGGCTTGGATTACCGTGATATTGAATGGTTTGCCTTGGAAACGAACAGAGTTCATTCTGTCATTTTTGAGATTGCATCCAAGTACTGCATTTCTGACTTTTAATATTTATCATAAATATCATATGGGGGTTTTATTTGTTAATTTGCTCACAAATGTCAAACACACTCCTAGCTTTCTTTTTCTTCAGCTGACCTATTTCAGTGTTTGCAGAATAATAGGATATTGTTAATGAAAATTCTGATAGCTTCATCATAACTTTAGTCTCCCATCTCTAGTTATTTATTTTTGTCAATTTGTAGTTCTTTTTTGTTCTAACACTCGTGTTACTGATTGGCATCATGATAATCCATGCAAATCTAAATTAAAATAAAAAAAGAATTATTCATAACAAATATCACAGAGATCATTAATTAATCCTCTTTTTAATAAACAAGCCAGACAAACAAGCAAGTTCAAAGAAGATTGTATTAGTGGAAATGTGCTAATTGAAAGATCACTCAAGGGATGGCAAAGTTTTAAGAATCAAAACTGAAAGAAGCAGTAAGTAATAGAATTCCTGAAGAGAGTCATTATAGTTGAAGAGAAAAGGTATTTCATATATCAGAATCAAGTCAAATAATTGGAAAGAACAAATAAGTAGAAATGAGTCTTGAGAAAACAGATTTTCACTAAGTTGCTACATAAAACTTTCCACATGGTTAAAATGTTTGTTGGGCTTCGCAGGTGGCACTGCTCAGAGTCTCAGTGAGTCCAACTCTGTGAATGCATGGACTGTAGCCTGCCATGCTCCTCTGTCCATGGGGTTTTCCAGGCAAAAATCCTGGAGTGGGTTGCCTTTTACTTCTTTAGGGAATTTTCCCATCAGGAAACAAACCTGGGTCCCCTGAATTGCAGACAGATACTCTACCAACTGAGCCACCAGGGAAAAATCCACCTGCCAATGCAGAAAATGCAAGATCCTTGGGTCAGGAAGATCCCTTGGTGTAGGAGATGGCAATGCACTCCAGTATTCTTGCCTGGAAAATTCCATGGACAGAGGAGCCTGGCAGGCTACAGTTCAGGGGCTGCACAGTTCAACATGACGGAGCAACTAAACATGCATACACAGAATGTTTGATTTGAAGTACTCCTGTAAACCCAACTTTTCATTCAGTGTTAAAAATTTATATTGACACCATAAGTCTACACTTACTAGCATCAGGTTTAAGCATAACTAATACTCGGAATGAGTAAATTACACTACTTTCCCCTGACTGTTTTCCCAGATAATTATAATATACTGAAGAGTTACACTAATTCATTAAGACATTGTGGGCTTTCCCCTGATCTAAGAAAACTGTCATTGTCCAAGAATAGCATCTAAACTTTTATTTTCAAATACAACACAAGGAATTTCTGATACCAGTAAAGGCTCCATCCTTCACTAATTAATATAAATAATATCGGGCCTTCTATTTATTAAGCAAAATTAAAAGGGGGAATTGGACATGTGTTATGTGGCAAAGTTTCAAGACCATTGTTTAGTTTCTGGTTTTCTTTTATAAGAAAATGAGGAGAATTTTTTTCTATCTTTAAAAAAATCACATTTGAAGCAATAACAATATCTGGGGCAAAAGTCTAGCAAGTATTTTAAATTTAAAAAGAGTGAAACTATATTTATTGAAATTATATTGAGTCCTAGCAAATATAAAATGTTGACACAGGTGGAATTATTTTACACATGAAAGTTTCATTTTCCTCCCCCAAATGAGGGCAGTTAATTAACATTCTACCAAGCTGGTTTCAGTGTTCTTCATTAGCTAACTTTCAATTGTCTATATCAAGCCTGTCTTTCTGCTAAAGTTCTTTGTCAGCTGAGTAATCTACTTAAAATAATTAGTATTCTGGTGGTATAGAGCAAAGTGTGTAAAACAGAGATATAACTAGAGACTCATCAGCTAGACTAGGACTCTTTAAAAGTGAGTTTACCTGGTGTTCTCTGTTCAATGTATTTTGCAGTTGAAACATTTCAGATTAAATATAGTTACAGAGGCACAATATTATTTCTACATTCTCTATAAATGACTATATTTTTGTCTTGGTCATTCCAGATCTTTAAAAAAGTACAGTCAACTATCTTTTTTTT
The DNA here is from genome assembly GCA_006410635.1 of Cephalophus harveyi. Classification (NCBI taxonomy): domain Eukaryota; kingdom Metazoa; phylum Chordata; class Mammalia; order Artiodactyla; family Bovidae; genus Cephalophus; species Cephalophus harveyi. Next base: position 39,266 of record SJYT01048753.1, on the reverse strand, counting down.
TTTTTTTAAGCTTCATAAGCCTTAAAGGAAATTCCCCAATAATTATATTTAAAGGACAATTTCTTTCATTTCTTCTATTCAGGAAACAGAAGTTTATTGAATGCCCATAGTGGATTAGATGCTGTTTTGTACCTTCATGCATGATCTCCTTTAACTGTGACAACAAATCCATGAGGTAGATATTGTTTATCCTCTTATTTCAAATTTCAAACTGTGTATGCGGCATGTCTCATTTAGTAAGTGAAGCATTTATGATTTTGAATGATATTGTCTGTTCAACAATTCAGAGATCTAGAAACTGTCATATATTATCTTTCTTTCTGTTTTCTCATGATTTTTAATGAATACTCAAAGTCCCACTGAAGAAAATGAAGGTATAACCTTCAGGGTTCTTTGTACTCATTCAGTATCACCTTGTAAGATCCCAGAGGACTGAATCAGAAAGAGGCAATTCGGCATTTATTAATTCAACAAACATTTATTCAATTTCTATGTTATACTCACTGTTACTGACTGACTCTTGGGGAAATTAGTAACAAGAGCAAAAATTCAGGCCCTCATGGGCCTTACAATTTAAAGGAGGATCCATCTTCTCTGCCTTTACTTGATCAGTCACCATATAGATTCAGCTGTACACATATCAGACATTATTGGGAGTGTTAATGATCAAGTGACAAAGGTTTCTTCTCTCAAATTATAATCTAGTGGGATGAGAAAATAAAAACAAAAATAATCAAATTACTGCGGTAGGAAATCTGTTCATCTTGTTCATCATTGTATATTCAGTGTCTAGATTAGGAAAAGAAAAGAACTAACCTACTGCTAATGATAAGTTTTAAAAATTAGAAATTCTTATTAGAGATTTTTATTCTCAGAAGTTTCTCTTTATTGTCATATGTCAAGTATTTTACCGAATAGATCTCTCACTCTTACTTTCTAATCATTTTTACTTCATATAACTAAGCTGGCATAATCATGTCTTAAAAAATAAACTTGTATAACACAGGTAAGAGAAGAGGCCACATGGGATTTTCAGCTTCCAAGACAAACACTTAACAATTGTATTCACAGTGAAACTCTTTTTTGGGGATGAATGCTGGATGAGAAGAGGTATTGTTGTGACTGAAAAATATTTCGGTTATTCCTTAGAAACGAAAAGGAAAAATATAGAACATGTATCTGGCACCTAAATCTCTTTTGACTCAGAAACTAATCTATTGCAATCTCATATTGGTGTTTTCAAAATTTTTGACCTCCAGGTCCCCTTTACAGTTTAAAAAAAAATTAAACCCCAAAGTTTTTTCTTTAATTTGGTTATATTTATTGGCATTTATCAAATTAGAAATTAAAATTAAGAGACATTTAATACACAGTAATATGCAGACATTTCAAAACCTTCTGAGCAAAGACTTTATTTCATGTTGTGCAGAATCTAAAGTCAGTACTATGTACTTTTAAGATAAAAAGTTTAATTACTAAAATTAATCTAGAAATTTGATATTTATTCCAGAATTAAATAAAAGTCACCCAGCCTTGTAGTCCTTTCATATTTCT
>SJYT01048753.1:5605-37136 GCA_006410635.1 Cephalophus harveyi | reverse complement strand
GTTGTTTTCAGGTAATAACATTTTTTTCTCTTTTGATTCTTTTTAATTTTATCATTTAAAAAAAAAAATTGCCCTTGCTATTTTCAAGTTTGTTTGCTGTTCTTTTATAAACATCAATTTTCAACTTTAAAAAAATGTATGCACTAATACTGCAGATTACTTTCTAAGCACATCTTAGGTACATGTCAAATGTTTAATATGTTCTATTTTCAACCATCCAATGTCATTGCACTCTTTATTTTGAAACTAGCATGCTCATACATTTAGCAATGTCAAATCTATGCAGAATTTCCATTGGTTTAATTTTCTTTCAGTTTTTGACAATCTATCTTTAAGTATGAAATAGAGAATATTTATATCTGTTTCAGTGCAAATATATTTGCATTACTTTTACTGTCTTACTGAAGTGTTATCTACTCTGCTCATATCATGCTTCTTTTTCATCTTCATCCTTCTTTGCAATCTGTTGAAGTATTAAGTTTCTCTTTGTTGGGACTGTCTATTCCCCTTAACAAAACTCTAACAAAAAATCAATTTATCTCTTTTCTTCCCCTAGAAATAATATCCCTAAAATTTTAAGTTACTTTCCTATCATATTATCTTTGCTATCCACTATTTTTACTTCCTTGCTACTTTAAGCCCAATAATATATTATTATTATTATTTCACATCATTGTTTAGGGAAGCATATTTAAATTTTTTCTGATTACCCACTCTTCTTGCTTATTCTTTATCATCTTCCCGAAACACATTCCTCAAAAGGCCCTTTGATGGGTCTGTCAGTAGTAAAATCTTTCCACTTTTACATTTGAAATATATTTTCATTTCTCCCTCATCCTTAAATCTTAGTCTATTGCACTTAAAATTATAAACTTTATCACTTGAAGCCATTATTCCATTGTGTATGGCTTAAATTGCTGTTGGTAAATCAAAATAACTCATTTCTTTGGAAATAAACTCTTCATTCTCAATGTGTTTAGTGATTAAAAAGTTCGCTATGGTATTTCTTGATGTTGATTAATTTTTCTATAGCCACTGTGGGATTAATTGTACTTTCCAAGCCTGAAATTTCATGCTTTCATGTTGTCTTTAAATTCTCCAATACTCTCAGCAAGTATCTTTGAAATATTATCTTTCCCATTCTCTCTATTCCTTCATTTGGAAAACTTGATTATTAACAGATATATATATATAATGTCTTATTGTGATTGCTTGTGTCTTGATGTCTCTTTAATATACTTAAATTATATTACACATTTTATTTTTAAAATTTTTATTTTGCTTTTGTAAGAATACAACATGAGATTTACCCTGCATTTTAATTGACATGTTGATTCCTCCTTTTTTCTCCCACACAACATAAAATCAACAATTAACTCTTTTCTATATTGTCTCCTCTTACCACCTACTAATCCACCAAAATCTCTCACCTGAACATTAGTAGTTTCCTGGTTGGGATTTCTGTTAACATTCTAAATCACTCCTCCCCCAAACTGTTTTCATCATGATTATATTGTTTACGATGAGTATGTCACGCATCTTAAAAATCCATCAATACCATTCACTTGTTCCCAGAACATAGTTGAGCATAACTCAATGTGATATTAGAACCCAAATAATAATACTGTACCTTTACCTACCTACCTCTTGGATACCTCCTCAGACTCTGGCTTTCTCATATCCTGGGATGTGACAAGCTACTTCCTGCTCAATGATTTTATAGACTCTGTTTTTTATGTCTGATTTAACCTTTTTTTTTTTTAAGTCTGGTAGACTCCTGCTTTGATTTTTATTCCTCTAAATATCAGATAGTCTTCCTTGTTACACTTTATTTAGTTAGTCATTCCCTTTTTCCCATAATATTCATTGATTGAATCATACCTTTGACTTGTAATTCATATATCTAGCTCTGCTTAAATCCCAGGTCTCAGCTAAATGACTCTCTTTTTTTTTTTTTTAAATAAACCTAATCTTAATTTTTTTGGACATAAAATTATATTGTCAATTATATGTTGAAGAACTGATGCTTAGAGACTCATAATCAAATATTTTAGTATGAGTTGGGAAACTAAAAGTAGCTTATTTCACGAGCAACTTAATCCTATGAAAGATCAGTCTTCACTTTAATTGTTTAACAAATTAATTTCAGCTATTCATTGTAAATTTTACTATATTTACAATTGGCTGTTTCAATATGTTCAAATAAAGAAACATTAATATTTAGCAATTTTCATTCTTAAGGGGATAAGCTTGAATTGTATCCTTATTTGACAGTATTAGTATTTTTTGGATTTTCATGGTTTTTGTTTTTGTTTTTTGGCAGAGGGCAGGAGATAGTATTATTCATTAGTATTTTTCTCATGTTTTTAATTCTTTTTAATAAATGACCATAAATTTGAGGGAGGGCAATCATAAAACTCAAGTGAAAGAAATCAAGTCTAATTCTAAAGTACTTGCTTACAGTATTTCTTTGACTTTATTATATACAATAAAGAGATTTGGAATGTGTAGAGCAGGTTCAAGGTCTAACTACAAGAAACAACTAGGAGAAAAAAAATGCTTAAAGCAGTTATTAATACATTTACCTTAACTTTCTCAAGAATGGCATGAAATTTTCTTCAATAAAATAAGCTTACTTAATTGTGTTTCCCATTTATTGTTCAGTCACTTGGTCACGTGACACACTTGGTCGTGTCCAACTCTTTGGGATGCCATGGACTGCAGCACACCAGGATCTTCTGCTCTTCACTATCTCCTGTATTTTGCTCAAATTTACGTCCATTGAGTCAGCAATGTTATCTAACCATCTCTTCCCCTGCTGACTCCTTCTCCTCCTGCCATCAGTCTTTCCAGCATGAAGGTCTTGTCCAGTAAGTTAGCTCTTTGCATCAGATGACCTAAGTATTGGAGCTTCAGCTTTAGCACCAATCCTTCCAATAAATATTCAGAGTTGCTTTCTTTTAGGATTAACTGGTTTGATCACCATGCAGTCCAAGGGATCTCAAGAGTATTTTCTAGCATCACAATTCAAAAGCACTAATTCTTCAGCCGTCAGCTGTCAGCCATAAAGAAGCTATGGTCTAACCCTCACATACATACATGACTACTGGAAAACCCATGGCTTTAACTATACAGACCTTTGTTGTTAAAGTGATATCTGTGCTTTTTAATCTGCTGTCCAGGTTTGTCATAGCTTTCCTTCCAAAGGAGCAAGCGCCTTTCAACTTTATGACTGCAGACACCAACTGCAGTGATTTTGGAACCCAAGAAAATAAAATCTGTCACTCTCGCCACTTTTCCTCTTCTATGTGACATGAAATGATGGGATCGGATGCCATGATCTTAGTTTCATGAATGCTGAGTTTTAAGCCAGATTTTTCACTCTCCTCTTTCACCTTCATCAAGAGGCTCTTTAGTTTGTCTTTACTTTCTGCTATTAGGATGGTATCATCTGCACATCTGAGACTGCTGTTATTTCTTCCAGCAATCTTTATTTCAGCTTGTGATTCATGCAACCCAACATTTTGCATGATGTATTCTGCCTACAAGTTAAATCAGGAGGGTGACAATATACAGCCTTTTCATACTCCCTTCCCAATTTTGATCCAGTCAGTTGTTCCATCCCCAGTTCTAACTATTGCTTCTTGAGCTGCATTCATTCTTAGGAGGCAGGTAAAGTAGTCTGGTGTTCCCATCTCTTTAAGAATTATCCAGTTTGTTGTCATCCTTACAGTCAAAGGCTTTAGCATAATCAATGAAACAGAAGTAGATTTTTTTTTTCCTGGAATTCCCTTGCTTTCTTCATGATCCAACGAATGTTGTCAGTTTGATCTCTGGTTCTTCTGACTCTCTGAAACCCAGCTTGTACATCTGGAAGTTTTCAATTCACATATGTTTGAAGTATCTCTTGAAGGATTTTGAGCACTACTTTGCAAGAATGTGAAATGAGCACAATTGTGTGGTAGTTCAAATATTCTTTGTCATTGCCCTTCTTTGGAATTGGAAACTTCTCCAGTCCTGTGGCCACCGCTGTTTTCCAAATTTGCTGGCATATTGAGTGTAGCACTTTAACAGCATCATCTTTGAGGATTTGAAAAAGCTCAGCTGGAATTCTATCACCTTCACTAGTTTTGTTCATAGAAATGCTTTCTACGGCCCACTTCTCTTCACACTTCAGCATATTTGGCTCTAGGTGATTGACCACACCATCATGGTTATCTGGGTCATTAAGATCTTTTTTTGTATAGTTTTTCTGTGAATTCTTGATACCTACTCTTAATTTCCTCTGCTTCTGTCTACTTCCTTACCATTTCTGTCCTTTATCTGCCCATCCTTTCATGAAATATTCCATTGATATCCCCAATTTTCTTGAGGCTATCTCTAGTCTTTCCCATTCTTCCCCCCCCCCCATTTCCTTGCATTGTTCACTTAAGAAAGCTTTCTTATCTCTCTTTGCTATTCTTTGGAACTCTGCATTCAATTGGATATATCTTTCCCTTTCTCCCATGCCATTTTTCCCTCAGCTATTTATAAAACCTCAGAAAACTACTGTGCCTTCTGACACTTCTTTTTTTATGGGATGATTTTGGTCACTGCCTCCTATAGAGTGATACAAGCCTCTGTCAGTCACTCTGTCTACCAGTTCTAATCCCTTGAGTCTATTTGTCACCTCCACTGTATGACGAGAAGGAATTTGATTTAGAATATACCTGAATGATCTAGTGATTTCCCCTACTTTCTCAATTTAACCTCAGTTTTCTATGAGGAGCTCATGATTGGAGCCACTGTCAGCTCCAGGTCTTGTTTTTGCTGACTGCATAAAGTTTCTTCATCTTTGGCTGCAAAAAATATAATCAGGCTTATTTTGGTACTGACAATTTGGTGATGTATGTGTGTAGTGTAACCTCTTGTGTTGTTGGAAGAGGGTGTTTGCTATAACCAGTGTGCTCTCTTGAAAAAACTCTGTTAGCCTTTGCTCTGCTTCACTCTGTACTCCAAGGTCAAACTTGCCTGTTACTCCAGGTGTCTCTTGACTTCCTACTTTTGCATTCCAACCCATTATTGATGAAAAGGACATCTTTTTTTATGTTAGTTCTAGACGTTCTTATAAGTCTTCACAGAACCATTCAACTTCAGCTTCTTTGGCACTAGTGACTGAGGCATAGACTTGGATTACTGTGGTGTTGAATGATTTGCCTTTTAAACAAACTAAGATCATTCTGCTGTTTTTGAGACTGCACCCAAGTACTGTATTTTGGACTGTTTTGTTGATGATAAGGGTTACTCCATTTCTTCTGAGAGGTTCTTGTACATAGAGGTAGATCTGAATTAAGTTCACTCTTTCCCATCCATTTTTGTTCACTGATTCCTAAGATGTAAATCTTTACTCTTGCCATCTCCTGCTTGACCACATCCAATTTACCTTGATTCATGGACCTAACATTTCAGATTCGTATGCAATATTGTTCTTTACAGCATCAGACTTAACTTTCACCATGAGACAATTCCACAACTAGGCAACATTTCCACTTTGGCCCAGCCACTTCATTCTTTCTGGAGCTGTTAGTAATTGCCTTCTGCTGTTTCCCAGTAGCATATTGCAAACCTTCCAACCTATGGGGCTCATTTTAGTGCTATATCTTTCTCTCATTGCTGCTGCTGCTGCTGCTAAGTCGCTTCAGTCGTGTCCGACTCTGTGCGACCCCACAGATGGCAGCCCATTGGGCTCTGCCATCCCTGGGATTCTCCAGGCAAGAACACTGGAGTGGGTTGCCATTTCCTTCTCCAATGCATGAAAGTGAAAAGTGAAAGTGAAGTCACTCAGTCGTGTCTGACTCAGCGACCCCATGGACTGTAGCCTACCAGGCTCCTCCGTCCATGGGAGTTTCCAGGCAAGAGTACTGGAGTGGGGTGCCATTGCCTTCTCCGTTTCTCTCATTAGCAGCTGCCAAATTTTAGGTTGGGCTTCCCAGGTACCTCAGTGATAAAGAATCCGTCAGCCAAGCAGAAAACAGGGGCCTGATGGATTACAGTCCATGGGGTTGCAAAGAGTCAGAGACAACTTAGTGACCAAACAAGAACAATTTTAGGCTACAGTGTATTGGGTATATCTATGTCTATATAATTTCATATTCCTGAAATAGATTTTATCATATTTATTAATTTTTTGGTTTTTAACTGTGATGGCTTGTTAACTTAGAGTACCACTTCATAAAATTAAAAATAAACATTTCTAACATAGTATAAGAAAATGGAAATTATTATAATTTTTTCCAATCAGATATTTACTCCAATCTTTTCAAGAAAGGTGTTAACATTATAAAGCAAATACTTACTCATCACAATGAAAATTTGAAAAATAAACCAAAATAGCAATAATAACTTTGGATATCAGTCATGGAATAATGGAATGACAAATACATGCAGAGACACATGTGCTTAGTCACGAGGTGGTGCCTGACTCTTTGTGACCCCATGGACTGTAGCCCACCAGACTTCTGTGTTCATCGCATTTTCCAGGCAAGAATACTGTAGTGAGCTGTCACTCAAAAAAAAAGAAAAAGATCATTTTGAAACATAAAATAACCTTGATATACATACATTTTAGAGTAACAGACAATGAGCATAATAACATAGAATAATTTTATTAGTGCAAGCTATATGAGTGAAAAGATAAGCATACTTTACTAAACAGTGCCAGCTGAGGAAATGGTGGGATTATAATCTCAAATATGTTGTCAAAGGCTACGAACTTTCATAAATTGCATTATATTCATTTAAATTACTTCAAGGAATATTGCTTCCCTGGTGGCTCAGAGGTTAAAGCATCTGCCTCCAATGTGGGAGACCTGGGTTCGATCCCTGGGTCGGGAAGATCGCCTGGAGAAGGAAATGGCAATCCACTCCAGTATTCTTGCCTGGAGAATCCCATGGATGGAGAAGCCTAGTAGGTTACAGTCCACGGGGTCGCAAAGAGTCGGACACGACTGAGCGACTTCACCTTCACCTTCAGGGAGGAAATAATTTTTGCCACTGCTTATTATAAAAACCACAGAATAATACAAGTATCCCAGTTAGAAATGATTCATGTCCAGGAATTTTGAGCTAAATTTATGTGAATATTTTATGAGAAAGTTAAGGAAGACTTAGTTACGTGCAGAAAAAATATCAGTGAAACATTTTTCTTCTTGTTTAGATAGCTAGTTGACTACTTTGCCTGAAAATATTTATCTAAATACTTTTACACTTTTATAAAGTTTACCATATTTATTTTCATGTTTCAGCACAATACAGTTTTTAATCACTTAACCATCCAAAGATTAGTTAAAAATTTAGAAATGTAGAGTTAAGAAAGTATTTTAGGAAAGTGTATTCTTCTTGCTACTTCTTTTATTAAAATTATATCATAAGGATTTCTGAGCATTTCAAGCACACATTGAAAATACCATTTAAGAGTTTGTAAACTTGTAGAAGCAAAGTGAAATAAATTTGGCCAATGACAAATTATACAAATATATCCACTTTTAAATGATAATTATAATACTGAAAATATGTCCTACAATCTGCTGAAACTGTACTATATATTCATTTATAACTGTTAGGATGATTATCATTCATATGAGTAGCTAAAAAAAAGTCATAGGAGGAACTCAAAAAAGTATTTAGATGTGGCTATTGTCCTGAGGGTTTTTAAACTGTATCAGAAGGTGGTTCTAAGGAGGGAAATTCATACACTGACATACATTTCTTGAGCAAATAAAAGGAATTTTCAGCACCTCTTAAGTTCACATTTCTTAGTAGGCTCATCCTCCCAGTTTCTTGTCAAAACCAGAGAGTTCATGGTCTTATTAAACCTTGGGTTATAGTCCTCAATGTTTCACTATGATTTGCTTAGCATTGTCTAGGCTTCTGATTTCCTTGAAGGAAAAAATAATAGCCATACAAACCACTAGCCAATTAAAACTCCCTAAACAATCTAATTACTTGTATTCAAAACTCTCACAGCAAGTAGCTTTAGAACTGTTTGTTGAATTAGTAGAAAACATTTATGTCTTATGTTCCACTTCATAGATCTGCAAAGTTTTAGAAACAATCATTTTCAGAAACAATCATTTTACCTAATAATATCTTCTCAACACAATCTTTATGGAGTAAAATATACAATGAAAATTTGGCATACTGTCATGAAGAGGCATGCCTTAGAAGTACCGAGAGTTCAGTTTCAAACCACTGCAATAAAGGTAAAGTAGCAATGAAGTGAGTCAGCTGAATTTTTTTGGTTTCCCAATTTATATAAGTTATATCCACGTTCTACTGTAACTTATTAAATGTCTGATGCCGTTAGGTCTAAATATAGAATGTACTCTTTAAAGGACTTTACTGCTAAATAACATTAGCCATCATGTAAGCCTTCAGTGAGTCATAAACTTTTTGCTAGTTGTTGCTGTTGCTTAGTCAGTCAGTTGTGTCTGACTCTGCAACCCCGTGGACTGCAGCCCACCCAATTCTTCATGGGGATTCTCCAGGCAACAATACTGGAGTGGGTTGCCATGCCCTTCTTCAGGAGACCTTTTCCAGGAGTCTAAAAACCTGGCCCACAGGTGGAGGGTCTTATTTCGATGTTATTGACAGCTTACTAACTGGTGGTTGCTGAAGGTGAGGGTGGCTGTGGCAGTTTTAAAAATAAGATAATAATGAAGTTTGCCACATTGACTGATTCTTCATTTCACTAACAGTTTCTCTGTAGCATGGAACACTGTTTAATGCTGTTTTACCCACAGTTTCCAAATTGGAGCCAATTCTCTCAAACCCTGTCATTGCTTTCTTAACTAAATTTATGTGATTTCTAAATCCTTTGTTGTCATTTCAAAAATCTTCACAGCATCTGCCCCAGGACTAGATTCCATCTTAAAAAACCACTTTGTTTGGTCATCCATATCTAAAATTCTAACATAAATTGGTATTCTGATTTATTCCCATGGTTTAAATTTTAGTACTAACCTTACATTTCAGATTGACAAACAGTACAGGATAAATATTTTTTGAATTTTAAAAAAAAAAGTGTCTTCAAATGTCATAAAGAAAATCTTAGAGAGATAGAGAATTTGAATTAATTATTTCAAACTGTCTTAAAAATTGGGTATATGTAGTTACACTATGTTATATAAAAAACAGATACTTTAAACAATAATTTTCTTTTAAAATCTCTTATTTGACATTGTAGCAGGTATTAATATTCTTTTGTTCATTCAATACTTATTTCAGTGACTAATTATAGAGTCTCTCTTATGTTCCAGATAGTATTTTGGGGTCTGGAGGAAAAGGAGTGGGGATAAAAATATCTCCTTAAGGTCTGGAACTTATATATTTGTGATTCACCTTTATCTATGATTCTTTAACATATTTATTTATCTATATATATGTGCAAAAGCCAGTATAGATAATTTTCAAATAGTTATATAAGCTTGAATTTTTATGGATGAAAAAAGTGTTATTATGGTTTTATTCTCTCATTTATATGCTCTATAATACGTTGCTTTGTAGATATCTATTGGGTTGGTTAAAAGGTTCATTCAGGTTTTTCTGTAACATCTTTCGGAAAATCCAAACAAAATTTTGGCAAGCCCAATGCCTATTCAACTTGTATTTGGAGACATCATCTCAGACCCAGAGTTGAGAGTAGTATTCTTCATGACAATATTAGAGCATTTGTCTGATGTGTGGAGATTGTCCCCAGAGCCTTGTAGCTGTAGGACTCACCTTTTTAACTTGTATTTTAGAGGATCAGCATTACCATCACCTTTTGCTCTCACTGTAGTTCACAGTTGATCTCACTGCTCTAGTCATGACTCTACCCTTTAGTAGTTTATTCTCAACACAAAATCCAGGGGTCCTTTAAAAATACAACTCTCATGCCCAAACCTCCACAAGCCGATTCCATTTTATTCAGAGTTAGCATCTATATCCTTAGAAGAGTCTACAATGACTTACCTGTCTCAAATTACATTGTACCCTATTATGCCCTCATACTTATCTCTGATTTCCTCTACTATCCTCCCTCTCTCCTTACATTCCAGTCACACTGACCTCCTTGTTTTCCATGAATTACAGGCAATGTTTGTATTCTACCCTTTCCCATTTCTTGGAAGGTTTGCCAAGATACAACTAACTGAATGTTTACCTTCAAGTCTTTGCTGAAATCATCTACTTTCTCATAAAGGCTGCATTAGCCAACTTATTGTGGAGAAGGTGATGGCACCCCACTCCAGTTGTCTTGCCTGGCAAATCCTATGGACAGAGGAGCCTGGTAGGCTGCAGTCCATGGGGTCGCGAAGAGTCTGACACGACTGAGCGACTTCCCTTTCACTTTTCCCTTTCACGCATTGGAGAAGGAAATGGCAACCCACTCCAGTGTTCTTGCCTGGAGAATCCCAGGGACGGGGGAGCCTGGTGGACTGCCGTCTATGGGGTCACACAGAGTCGGACACGACTGAAGTGACTTAGCAGCAGCAGCAGCAGCCAACTTATTGAGTCTTGCAACTTTCCTTTCCAGTTCAAATGCCTACATTCTCTTTGCCCTTTTCTATATTTTGACTTTTCCATAGAATTGTTGAAAATAATTTACTTATGCATGTGTCCTTGCCTGCTCAATCATTTCAATTTATGTCCTCCTGTTTGCAACCCCATGGAATATAGCCTGCTAGGCTCCTCTGTCCATGGGATTTCCAGTCAAAAATACTAGAGTGGGTTGCCATGACATCCTCCAGGGGCTCTTCCCAACCCAGGGATTGAACTCGGGTTTCCTGCATTGCAGGTGAACTTTTTACTACTGAGCCACAGTCAGTCAGTTCAGTCATACAGTTTTGTCTGACTGTTTCAACCTCTTGGAATGCACCCTGCCTGGCTTTCCTGTCCATCACCAACTCTTGGAGCTTGCTCAAACTCATATCCAGAGAGTCAGCAATGCCATCCAACCATCTTATCCTCTGCAGGTTTATTAGTTGAATGTTCACATCAAAATACTCTCTAGCTCAAATTTATGAAAACCATAGAATTTCATATAAAAAGGAAAAATAGAAATAGGTAGATAAATAGATAACAAGTAGGTAGATACCTAGATGATAGATATTACAGATAGATGTGTACAGAATAAGTGTATTGAAATATCATACCTTTGATCTTTGGTAGCTTTTCTGAATATGAATCAGTAAAGATGTATAATTTATGTCAAGCTACCTTGACCTTACTATACATATTTCAAATAAATCTTGAATACATCCTTTGGTATAAATCAATCCAATAATTATCTCAGTCATGTTTTAATCTTATTGACTTTAAAATGAATCATATTGCTCTTGTTTCTAATCTGTTAATCCTATCCAGTCTATTTTCATCAAAGTCAAAACAATACAGTTCAGTACAGTTCATTTCAGTCGCTCAGTCTTGTCTGACTCTTTGCGACCCCATGAATCGCAGCATGCCAAGCCTCCCTGTCCATCACCAACCCCCGAAGTTCACTCAGACTCTTATACATTGAGTCAGTGATGCCATCCAGCCATCTCATCCTCTGTCGTCCCTTTCTCCTCCTGCCCCCAATCCTTCCCAGCATCAGGATCTTTTCAATGAGTCAACTCTTCTCATGAGGTGGCCAAAGTACTGGAGTTTCAGCTTTAGCATCAGTCCTTCCAAAGAACACTCAGGACTGATCTCCTTTAGAATGGACTGATTGGATCTCCTTGCAGTCCAAGGGACTCTCAAGAGTCTTCTCCAACACCAGAGTTCAAAAGCATCAATTCTTCGGCGCTCAGCTTTCTTCATAGTCCAACTCTCATATCCATACATGACCACTGGAAAAACCATAGCCTTGACTAGACAGACCTTTGTTGGCAAAGTAATGTCTCTGCTTTTCAATATGTGGTCTATGTTGGTCATAACTTTTCTTCCAAAGAGTAAATGTCTTTTAATTTCATGGCTGCAATCACCATCTGCAGTGCTTTTGGAGCCCAGAAAAATAAAGTCTGATACTGTTTCTACAGTTTCCCCATCTATTTCCCATGAAGTGATGGGACCAGATGTTATAATCTTCGTTTTCTGAATGTTGAGCTTTAAGCCAACTTTTTCACTCTGCTCTTTCACTTTCATCAAGAGGCTTTTTAGCTCCTCTTCACTTTCTGCCATAAGGGTGGTGTCATCTGCATATCTGAGGTGATTGATATTTCTCCCGGCAATCTTGATTCCAGCTTGTGCTTCTTCCAGCCCAGCATTTCTCATAATGTACGCTGTATATAAGTAAATAAGCCGAGTGACAATATACAGTCTTGACATACTCCTTTGCCTAATTGAAACCAGTCTGTTGTTCTATGTCCAAATCTAACTGTTGCTTCCTGACCTGCATAGAGGTTTCTCAAGAGGGATGCCAGATGGTCTGGTATTCCCATCTCTTTCAGAATTCTTGTGATCTTCCATTTTCTTGTGATCCACACAGTCAAAGGCTTTGGCATAGTCAATAAAGCAGAAATAGATGTTTTTCTGGAACTCTCTTGCTTTTTCCATGATCCAGCAGATGTCGGCAATTTGATCTCTGGTTCCTCTGCCTTTTCTAAAAACAGCTTGAACATCTGGAAGTTCATGGTTCACATATTGCTGAAGCCTGCTTGGAGAATTTGGAGCATTACTTTACTAGCGTGTGAGATAAGTACAATTGTGCAGTAGTTTGAGCATTCTTTGGCATTGCCTTTCTTTGGGATTGAAATGAAAACTGACCTTTTCCAGTCCTGTGGCCACTGCTGAGTTTTCCAAATTTGCTGGTATATTGAGTGCAACACTTTCACAGCATCATTTTTCAATATTTGAAATATCTCAACTGGAATTCCATCACCTCCACTAGCTTTGTTTGTAGTGATGTTTTCTAAGGACCACTTGACTTCATATTCCAGGATGTCTGGCTCTAGATGAGTGATCACACCATCATGATTATCTTGGTCTTGAAGATCTTTTTTGTACAGTTCTGGGCATTTCTGCCACCTCTTCTTAATATCTTCTGCTTCTGTTAGGTCCATACCGTTTCTGTCTTTTATCGAGCCCATCTTTGCATAAAATGTTCCCTTGTATCGCTAATTTTCTTGAGGAGATCTCTCATCTTTCCCATTCTGTTGTTTTCTTCTATTTCTTTGCATTGATTGCTGAGGAAGGCTATCTTATCTCTTCATGCTATTCTTTGGAACTCTGCATTCAGATGCTTATATTTTTCCTTTTCTCCTTTGCTTTTCACTTCTCTTCTTTTCACAGCTATTTGTAAGGCCTCCCCAGACAGCCATTTTGCTTTTTTGCTTTTCTTTTCCATGGGGATGGTCTTGATCCCTGTCTCTTGTACAATGTCACGAACCTCCATCCATAGTTCATCAGGCACTCTATCTATCAGATCTAGTCCCTTAAATCTATTTCTCACTTCCACTGTATAATCAAAAGGGATTTGATATAGGTCATGCCTGAATGGTCTAGTGGTTTTCCCTACTTTTTTCAATTAAGTGTGACTTGGCAATAAGGAGTTCATGCTCCACAGTCAGAACCCAGCCTTGTTTTTACTGACTGTATAGAGCTTCTCCATCATTGGCTGCAAAGAATATAATCAATCTGATTTCAGTGTTGACCATCTGGTGATGTCCATATATAGAGCCTTCTCTTGTGTTGTTGAAAGAGGGTGTTTGCTATGACCAGTGCATTCTCTTGGCAAAACTTTATTTGCCTTGGCCTTGCTTCATTCTGTACTCCAAGGCCAAATTTGCCTGTTACTCCAGGTGTTTCTTGACTTCTTACTTTTGCATTCCAGTCCCCTATAATGAAAAGGACATCTGTTTTAGGTGTTAGTTTTAAAAGGTCTTGTAGGTCTTCATAGAACCATTCAGCCTCAGCTTCTTCAGAGTTACTGGTTGGGGCATAGCCTTAGATTACTGTGATATTGAATGGTTTGCCTTGGAAATGAGCAGACATCATTCTGTCGTTTCTGAGATTGCATCCAAGTACTGCATTTGGGACTCTTTTGTTGACCATGATGGCTACTCCATTTCTTCTAAGGGATCCCTGCCAACACACAGTAGATGTAATGGTCATCTGAATTAAATTCACCCATTCCAGTCCATTTTAGTTCACTGATTCCTAGAATGTCAACGTTTACTCTCGCCATCTCCTGTTTGACCATTTCCAATTTGCCTTGATTCTTGGACCTGACATTCCAGGTTCCTCTGCACTATTGCTCTTTATAGCATTGGACCCTGCTTCTGTCACCAGTCACATCTGCAACTGGGTATTGTTTTTGCTTTGGCTCCATCCCTTCATTCTTTCTGAAGTTATTTCTCCACTCATCTCCAGTAGCATATTAGGCACCTACTGACCTGAGGAGTTCCTCTTTCAGTATCCTATCATTTTGCCTTTTCTTACTGTTCCGGGTGTTCTCAAGGCAAGAATAGTGAAGTGGTTTGCCATTTCCTTCTCCAATAGACCACATTCTGTCAGACTTCATCATGACCTGGTAAGATGGTAGGTGTTGCAAGAGGGCATCAGAGGGCAGACACACTGAAACCTTAATTAGAGAAAACTAGTGAATCTAATCACACGGACCACAGCCTTGTCTAACTCAATGAAACAATACATTAGCTATTGTTTACTAATATGCTTCTCCAAATAATCATTCCCGAATCCTTCAGGATATTCTTAAATGTCCTCAATAACCAGTTGTCCTTGTGAACAAGTTTGCTTCATCTCGCTTATCTTCAACATTACTGTAGTTGCTCTCTACCTTGCCTTCCTTTCACTTTCTTGCCCCACTCCACCAGGTGAACCCTTTCTGAGTCTAGCTTTACTGTGTCTTGCTTTTTCAAAATATATTTATGTGTTTTATAATACATGTGTTTCTAAAAAGTTTTTTTTAACTTTTGAAAATGATATATATTTTCTATATTTTGCTCACTCAACATTATATCACTAATATGTGCATTTAGCTGTAGTTAACTTGTAATATTTTATCATGTGGCTTTTTTACTGTTTGTCTCCATTTTCCATTGTGCAGAAATAAAGAATATTTCTATGGCATTTGGGTTAGCATTAAGTTTTTGGTATTATGTATAGTACTACTATGAAACTTCTCAAACATATCTCATAATGAATATGTCCAAGAGTTTCTTTCAGGTTTCTTTATGAGTATGCTGAGTCATATGGAATAGGAGTGATGAACCCTATACAATGCTGCCAAAGTATTTAATCAAAATTTTATAAAGGTAAATTTAAAGAGGTTGTAAAGCATGAACAGAATGTTAATAGAAGAGACTCCAATGGAAAAGAAGATAGTTCAGAAGAGTGTCCATGTATGAAGTATACATATAATAAATCTTTTTCAGGCAGATACCTCCCATATCTGTCCAACGGACAGTGTTTTATTTCTTAAATCTTGCTCTGTGTTTCCCAATGCTGAAAATTAGGTCTTGCTCAACCATCCCATCTTTGTATCAGAGATTTAGTAGAGATGTCATTAGCTTTACTATATATTAAAAAATTTATACACATGTGTTACATGTATATATATAAATAAATAATTAATTATATATATGTATATATATATAAATAATTAATTATATATATGTATATATATATACATAAATAAACAATTGAATTATTTAATCCATCATGAGCCTGTCTCTTATACACTCTAGATGTGTATAAGAGACAGCACATGTGCTTAGTCACGAGGTGGTGCCTGACTCTTTGTGACCCCATGGACTGTAGCCCACCAGACTTCTGTGTTCATCGCATTTTCCAGGCAAGAATACTGTAGTGAGCTGTCACTCAAAAAAAAAGAAAAAGATCATTTTGAAACATAAAATAACCTTGATATACATACATTTTAGAGTAACAGACAATGAGCATAATAACATAGAATAATTTTATTAGTGCAAGCTATATGAGTGAAAAGATAAGCATACTTTACTAAACAGTGCCAGCTGAGGAAATGGTGGGATTATAATCTCAAATATGTTGTCAAAGGCTACGAACTTTCATAAATTGCATTATATTCATTTAAATTACTTCAAGGAATATTGCTTCCCTGGTGGCTCAGAGGTTAAAGCATCTGCCTCCAATGTGGGAGACCTGGGTTCGATCCCTGGGTCGGGAAGATCGCCTGGAGAAGGAAATGGCAATCCACTCCAGTATTCTTGCCTGGAGAATCCCATGGATGGAGAAGCCTAGTAGGTTACAGTCCACGGGGTCGCAAAGAGTCGGACACGACTGAGCGACTTCACCTTCACCTTCAGGGAGGAAATAATTTTTGCCACTGCTTATTATAAAAACCACAGAATAATACAAGTATCCCAGTTAGAAATGATTCATGTCCAGGAATTTTGAGCTAAATTTATGTGAATATTTTATGAGAAAGTTAAGGAAGACTTAGTTACGTGCAGAAAAAATATCAGTGAAACATTTTTCTTCTTGTTTAGATAGCTAGTTGACTACTTTGCCTGAAAATATTTATCTAAATACTTTTACACTTTTATAAAGTTTACCATATTTATTTTCATGTTTCAGCACAATACAGTTTTTAATTTAGCATGCAACTTAAATAGATGATTAATAACTTGTAAACTCATAACATTTTATTAACATTATTGCAAGAGTAACACATTTTAATAAATTATTACAGTTACTATTTTTACAACATGTATAGAACATTCTTACTATTTCAGTTGCTCAAATTCTGGCTACAATAGCATCTTCATTGATGTTACAAAAATCTTTGGATATGAAGCACACAGTAAATTGTATTTTAAGAACAATTTTCCAAAAGCCATTTTCCATTATGAGAGTAAAACAAACCATGAAAAACATAAAACAAAAAAAAATAATCAGCACATAAAGCTAATTTAAACTGAAGAATTTAAGAATAAATTCTGACCTGCAAATCAAAAACTAATTGCAATAATTGATGCAAATGTCATTGTGCAGGGAAAAAAAATTCGGATTCTGGCCAAAGGGGCTCTAAAAGTAACCTTTGAAAATGATTTATTTCTGTATTTTAAATGGTCATGCTTTAAGATTTTTGAATTTAGTTTACAGCTACTGTATCAGCCAGGAAACTGAATACATGGTAAATATTTAAACAGAAGGTATTTCGTTTGACAATAGGTTATGTGCCTATTATAGTCCTGAGACCAGAACAAAAACAGAGTGAAACGAGAGTTAGTTGCAGGGAGTAGCTATGAGCTCTTTTCCCCTTATGAGAGTCAAACAAGCCATAAAGAACACAAAACAAACAAAAATAATCAGTACATAAAGCTAATTTCAACTGAAGAATTTTGTTTTCGTCAGATTTCCTAGTGTGCGGGTCACAGTGCTGCTGGCTTTTCTAGATAATGCAGTAATGCTGCTTCTAGGAGTGCCAAAAGAAGGCAGAAGCTGAGGCCACCAAACTGCTGAGGAGATTTGTTGTTGGAGCAACAGCAAGCAAATAAGAAAGAGAATGTGTCTTCTATTATCCTTCCACTTTGTAGTCATTCTCTAAATCCCTTGTGTAAGCACAATTTAACCGGAAGTCAGCTGTCAAAGGAGATGTGTAGTTTGTAGAATCTCAGCCTCAACATTCACACAGCAGATCACAGAGACAAAATTGTGATTTAGAAACAATACTTTTGTAATCTATAACTTATATAGGTTTCCATTGTATTATATTCCCATAGTTTATTTTCATCGAAATAAGGAGAAATTTATTGCTTCTTAAGGTTTGATCTCTGTAGGTATTTGAATATTTGACTCCTCCAGACAAGTGTATCAGTTCATTCTCATGTCTTGCCAATATCTCTCCTTTCTTCCACCGAACCATGTCCTTCACTATTTTCCAGGTAGGTTAAGTTCCAGAACTTGACCTTTTGTTTTTCACATTGGTGCATTTGCACATCCTGCTTTTTCTGTGTGGCATTCTCCTCCCTCTTCTGCAGCTGGTAAACTCCTATGTATCCTTCAGGAGTCTGCTTAGCTATCAGTACACTTGGCCTTGAAACAGGAGCCCTTCTTGACTATGATGACACTATTGCTTTCCTGTACTGTAGAATGCAATACACATACTATAATGGACTCATTTCTTAATGCTCTTTGTCAATAAACCATAAGATGCTTGAGTGCTGTGACCTCCTTCTGTTCATCCTGTTTCTGGAAAACACAATATATTTAACATATATTTATTTGATTTTGAATCAGGAAATCATATGCACACCATAAAGACTAATATGGCTTCTGTGTTTGAGCACTAAATTTGTTTGTAAATTTTATGGGGAGGAAGGAAGAAAAGGCACCAAGATAAATTGAAGCTGGACTTTTATGTTTATTGTGAAAGGGAAAGAAGTGGACCAATAAATATAAAGGCTTGAAAAATGTATTAAATATCAATGAGCAAGCTTATGAGAGAGCACAGGAATGCAGGAGCAAAACAGAATTATAGGTAAAGTATATGTAATGTCTATTTTTTTCTGTTTAATATAACAGTTGTTAATTAAAAGTAAAAAGAACAAAACATAAAGGGGAATCAACCAAATGATCTCATAAGAAGAAATTACCAGCTGATTGTATAGCATACTTCTTTTGATATCTGAAAAAAATGGCAATTAAATTTTGCATTTAGCTAAAAGAGAAATAAAATATTGGGAAAATAAAAGAACATGAAAAAGAAAGATGTAAAGCCAAAAGAGATCATAAACATTAGAAAAAATAATGAAATATCAAAAGAAAGGAAAGAAAAGGATGACCTGGCATGTTTCAGATAGACCATAATTTATACAAATGCCAACTTGTGTGTAAGTCCTTTCAGATTCTGGAGCTGAACAAATATGAACAAATATGATTCTGGAGCTCTGAACAAATATGTTGTATCAGATTTTTATAAGTTCAACTTTTAGATTTTTATAAGTTCTACTTTTATAAGTTCAACTTTGGTTGCCTTTTTAGCCAATATTAGCTGTTACAGTATAATTATTTCTTAAACCATTTCACTTATCTTTTGCAAATGTCATATAAAATTTTTACTGCTAATAGTCTTTAATCTTGATTTACAACCTTCATTCCTCATGTAAAACAATAGACTTTATATTTGAAGAAATGTGTGATACCATTTTATTGACAGATCATAAAAAGAGCTCATTTTTTTCTATTCTAGCAAAGAGAAAGGGAAGTAAAATTTTGTATCTGAGGAAGACTTTTAAAAATTAGGATGACAGACAGGTCCTATTCCTTGGAGACTAAGTAAGGATTTTTAGAGATAAGAACATTCTCAGGAACCTTGACCCTCTTTTTCTCTCTTTCACCTCTAATCCCAAACTGGCTATGTCACTTTCAAATATCCTGAGGCTAATTATTTCCTGATTGATCTTCTTAAATGAGCTTTTCACTGCCTCATCTAGTGGATGTAGGTCCTTCCTTAAATCTTTTGTCAGACTTGCTTATAGAAAGATCTATCCCCTAGATGTGACTTCAGTTTTCTTTATATGGGTCAGCCTGAAACAGAATTGAGACCAAAAATTCAAAACTTCTGTGGAATTAAAATTTGATGTTATATCTCTGTTACTATGATATGTGTTTCAGAGAATGTGAATGAATATGAATATGGATTCTAGGGGAAAAACAATATCAAATTACCTTAGGAGTTACTCTTGACAACAAGCAGGTTACTAAGGAATATAAATTTTGTAAGCAACAACATTTGAAATGGAATTTCCATACTAGTCATTAAATTAATGCAATGACCTTGTTACATAATGTATATATGCCTTTCTGAACTTCATCTTTTGATATTCTATCATTTATATTTCAAGACTGAGTTCGGAGAAAAAGTTTATAATATTTCACTTTCTGCTGAATTCTATTATACTTTTGCATTGAGTTTTAATTTTATTCTTGGTTAAATATGGAAACTTTATTTCTAATTGTTGTATTAACAAATATGGAACATTGGACAAGAGTAGATGGTTTGCTAGACAAATACTACTTGAATTACATTGTGGCTATTCAATTCTCTCTCTTTTTGGTGGTGGGAGGGTGGATTTTTAGTGGAGTATAGTTGATGTACAATGTTGTGTTAGTTTCAGGTGTGTAGCAAAGGGAATATATTTATCCACTGGTGGTATTTTTAGACTTTTTTTCCCCCATATGGGCCATTACTTAGTATTGAGTAGAGTTCCATGTGCTATATAGTAGGTCCTGATTAGTAATCCATTTTCATATGTAATAATGTGTATATGTCAACCCCAATCTCTCAATTTATCCATCCCATATCCCCTGGTAGCCATAAGTATGTTGTCTACATTGATGACTCTACAATTGTGTTTAGTAAATAAGTTGGTTTGTACCTTTTTTTAGATTCCACATATAAGAGATGTTATATGATACTTGTCTTTCTGTGTCTGACTTCATTCAATATAGCAATCTCTAGGTCCATTCATGTTGCTGCAAACGGCATTATTTTTTATTTGTTGTGGCTGATTGATATTCCAAAAGCAGACAAAGAGAAGTGGGGTTTGCTACATGTATGGGGTTTATCAACCCCATTCATGTAGAAATCAGGCTGGCTTTATAGGTATGTGATCAATGCAATTGCACAGGGTCCATGCTCAAAAGGACTTCCATGTTTGGAATTAAATTCTCTGTCCACTATCTTGAAACTGCTAACAAACTTACCTTTGAATTTGTTTTTTCAAGTAAATTCCAATAGGATAATTAAATATAAGCTAGGAGTTTGGTCACTTGGTGCACCATAGTCCCACCCACCTTCCAACTCCTTATGTTGTCTTCCCAGGATGTGTACTTGATATATCTTTTCACACTCCTTGATGTCTCATGCCCTGCCTCCCCTCCACCCCCATACTCTCTCTCTGTCTCAAGATCACTGTTACCCTTTACTCTTGACTTGTTCCTGCAAGGAAGAGGCAGAGGATTAGAGGATTAGATAAATCACTTTCACTTTTTACTTTCATGCCTTGGAGAAGGAAATGGCAACCCACTCCAGTATTCTTGCTTGGGGAATCCCAGGGATGGCAGAGCTTGGTGGGCTGCCATCTATGGGGTCACACAGAGTCAAACACCACTGAAGTGACTTAGCAGCAGCAGCAGCAGCATGGTCTATCATTCCTCAAAGTGATTTGATAGACATAGTTAAACTATGGGGTGGGGAGAGGTTGGACTTACATATTCCATAGAATATCAGGGAGGAGGTAGTATCATCCTTCCCCCAGACTGGCAGTGTTATAGTATATTTGATGAACAATTTGAACTCTAGCCTACCCATGATTCAAGTGTTGACAGGGAAGATCCAGCACGAAGGTTACAATCACTTGGAGGTTACCCTTGCACTAAGGAATAAGGTCGGAAGGGAAAACTGATTCTATAGCCTTCAAGTAGGGCACTGTTCTTCAGTCCAGAAGTTGGTTGGAAGAGGAGCCTAGCCACTGGTAGGTTTCATGCATGCTTAGGTGAGTATTCCTGTAGCTGAAGGACCATAGCATTAAATGTTGAATAAAAAACACTGTAAATACTACAAATAGACATGTAATGCTTTATTGTTAATGATCAAATGCAATAGAAATATAAATTAAATGTGAAAAACATATGTTACAAATACAAACAATATTACAGTATTACTAATGTCAGTACTATTGGTCTATGTATGTATACTATGGGTGTAGTATTCCCATCTCTTTCAGAATTTTCAGAATTTCACTTTCACATACTGAACTGAACTGATTAATGCCAGAGCAACACCATCTTGTGGAGTTTTCAAATTAGATGGCCAACAGTGTTAAGTTTTGAACAGAAAGGTGAAACTAGTATTATGAGCTTTATATCATTTTCGAATGTATAAAATAAATATCAGATCAGTTCAGTCACTCAGTCGTATCCGACTCTTTGCGACCCCATAAATTGCAGCAAGCCAGGCTTCCTTGTCTATCACCAACTCCCAGAGTTCACTCAAACTTATGTCCATTGAGTCGGTGATGCCATCCAGCCATCTCATCCTCGGTCGTCCCCTTCTCCTCCTGCCCCCAATCTCTCCCAGCATCAGAGTCTTTTCCAATGAGTCAACTCTTCTCATGAGGTAGCCAAAGTACTGGAGTTTCAGCTTTGGCATCATTCCTTCCAAAGAACACCCAGGACTGCTCTCCTTTAGAATGGATTTGTTGAATCTCCTTGGAGTCCAAGGGATTCTCAAGAGTTTTCCCCGAAACCACAGTTCAAAAGCATCAATTCTTTGGCACTCAGTTTTCTTCATAGTCCAACTCTCATATCCACACAGGAGCACTGGAAAAGCCATAGCCTTGACTAGATGGACCTTTGTTGGCAAAGTAATGTCTCTGCTTTTTAAAATGCTGTTTATGTTGGTCATAACTTTCCTTCCAAGGAGTAAGCATCTTTTAATTTCATGGCTACAATCACCATCTGCAGTGATTTTGGGGCCCCAGAAAATAAAGTCTGAACACTGTGTCCCCTGTTTCCCATCTATTTCCCATGAAGTGATGGGACCAGATGCCATGATCTTCGTTTTCTGAATGTTGAGCTTTAAGCCAACTTGTTCACTTTCCTCTTTCACTTTCATCAAGAGGCTTTTTAGTTCCTCTTCACTTTCTGCCATAAGGGTGGTGTCATCTGCATATCTGAGCTTATTGATATTTCTCCCAGCAACTTTATTCCACCTTGTGCTTCTTCCAGCCCAGCGTTTCTCATGATGTACTCTGCATATAAGTTAAATAAGCAGGGTGACAATATACAGCCTTGACATACTCCTTTTCCTATTTGAAACCAGTCTCTTGTTCCATGTCCAGTTCTAACTGTTACTTCCTGATCTGCATTTACGTTTCTCAAGAGGCAGGTCAGGCAGTCTAGTATTCCCATCTCTTTTCAGAATTTTCCACAGTTTATTGTGATCCACACAGTGAAAGGATTTGGCATAGTCAATAAAGCAGAAATAGATATTTTTCTGGAACTCTCTTGCTTTTTCTGTGATCCAGTGGATGTTGGCAATTTTATCTCTGGTTCCTCTGCTTTTTCTAAAACCAGCTTGAACATCTGGAAGTTCACGGTTCATGTATTGCTGAAGCCTGGCTTGGAGAATTTTGAGCATTACTTTACTAGCATGTGAGATGAGTGCAATTGTGTGGTAGTTTGAGCATTCTTTGGCATTGCCTTTCTTTGGGATTGGAATGAAAACTGACCTTTTCCAGTCCTGTGGCTACTGCTGAGTGTTCCAAATTTGCTGACATATTGAGTGCAGCACTTTCACAGCATCATCTTTCAGGATTTGAAATAGCTCCACTGGAATTCCATCACCTCCTCTAGCTTTGTTCGTAGTGATGCTTTCTAAGGTCCACTAACTTCACATTCCAGGATGTCTGGCTCTAGGTGAGTGATCACACCATCGTGATTATCTGAGTCATGAAGATCTTTTTTGTACTGTTCTTCTGTGTATTCTTGCCACCTCTTCTTAATATCTTCTGCTTCTGTTAGGTCCAGACCATTTCTGTCCCTTATCGAGCCCATCTTTGCATTAAATATTCCTTTGGTACCTCTAGTTTTCTTGAAGAGATCTCTAGTCTTTCCCATTCTGTTGTTTTCCTCTATTTCTTTGCCTTGATCACTGAGGAAGTCTTTCTTATCTCTTCTTGCTGTTCTTTGGAACTCTGCATTCAGATGCTTATATCTTTTCTTTTCTCCTTTGCTTTTCACTTCTCTTCTTTTCACTTTTCTTTTCACAGCTATTTGTAAGTCCTCCTCAGACAGCCATTTTGCTTTTTTGCATTTCTTTCCCATGGGGATGGTCTTGATGCCTGTCTCCTGTACATTATATATAGTTCATGCATATTTTTTGAATTTTTATAAAGATTAGATTTATATAGTTGTGGAAGCTGATAATGAAGTAGTCTTTTATTCTTTATTTCACCTTTATTCGCTTTTAATTACTTTATTTTAATTGGAGGCTAATTACTTTACAATATTGTAGTGGTTTTTGCCATACATTGACATGAATCAGCCATTAGTATACATGAGTCCCCCATCCTGAAACCCCCTCCCACGTCCCTCCCCATCCCATCCCTCAAGGTTGTCTCAGTGCATAATCCTGAGTACCTTGTCTCATGCATCGAACCTGGACCAGCAATCTATTTCACATATGATAATATATATGTTTCAATGCTATTCTCTCAAATCATCCCACCCTCTCTTTCTCCCACATATTCCAAAAGTCTATTTTTTATATCTGTGTATCTTTTGTTATCTTACATGTAGGGTCATTGTTACCATCTTTCTAAATTACATATATATGCATTAATATACTGTATTTGTGTTTTTCTTTCTTGCTTACTTCATTCTGTATAATAGGCTCCAGTTTCATCCACCTCATTAGAACTGATTCAAATGCATTCTTTTTAATAGCTGAATAATATTCCATTGTGTATATAAACCACAACTTTCTTATCCATTTGTCTGCTGATGGACATCTATGTTGCTTCCATGTCCCAGCTATTGTAAACAATGCTGTTATGAACATTGGGGTACACGTGTCTCTTTCATTTCTGGTTACCTCAGTGTGTATGCCCAGCAGAGGGATTGCTGGGTCATATGACAGTTCTATTTCCATCTTTTTAAGGAATCTCCACACTGTTTTCCATAGTGGCTGTACTAGTTTGCATTTCCATAAACAGTGTAAGAAGGTTCCTTTTCTCTGCACCCTCTCCAGCATTTATTTTTTGTATACTTTTTGATGGCAGCCATTCTGAAATGTAAATTTGCTTTTTTCTAGAAACTTATTATGGAAAGGCCTAACAAGAATGTCTCTAAAAATCTACATGCATTATCCTAAATGTAAGCTATGTTTGTGCTAAGAAGGGGATGAAGGCCTTGTTTAGTGGAGCTATTTGAATTATTCCCTTTCTTCCCTATTCTTCAACTTGAGAGATTATCAAGAAATATGGTTACCAAGTGAAAAAGAAAAACTTAATATGATTTCTGGCTAGGAGTATTGATTATGTGTTCTGAAAACTTTACTTACTAAATTGAGAATATATTTGTAATTTAAATTGACTGGGACTCTGAACTGCTTACAGGTGACCAGAAAAGATATGAGCATGTCAAAGATTTTATTAATTGCGGGGGGAAGAACTACCAACTATGGTCCCCAGGAGTCTTATTTAGTTCACAATATTGACTGCATAAGTATGTCCCACAGATTATAAATGAGTGATGACACTCCTGAAAATGAAAAGAAAAAGCATAAGACGTAAGTGCTTTTCTTAAGCAGAGTCTAAAATGGCACAGACTAAACACTAGACAAGATGAAATGAAGAAATGTTTGACCTCAGATTGCACGTAGACCTGATCTCAATAGGATTACTGGGAAAAGTTAAGAAAGTTGCCCTAAAGAACATTAAAATTAAATTTTTGTCAAGAGGGTTTAATTCTTGGTCCCATTTTAGGGAAAAGGTGATGCATAAGCCTTATTTTTTTCTTGTAAATTCTCTTTTTCCCTATAAAGAGAGTAATATTTGACACATAACATATAAGATTTCTTACAGCTTCTTTTACCACTTATCTTACACACAATTTTCATTTCATGACTTCTTTTGTTCTTTTATGTTTTCAAAAGATACAGATCTTTTAATTTGTTTTTATTTCTGTGAATAACATTCTGTATCCAAAGAAATTGGAGAAAAACTGATGCTTAGCAGAGGTATAGCTTCAACATAAGAATTGATAAATAGACAACTCCTTTTTTCCCCTACATTTGTGTCTGAATCTTCTTATATATTTTGATTCTCAGTTTTAAAGTGTTTTTTGTGTCCAACTTTTTGCAATGCCATGGACTATACAGTCCATGGAATTCTCCAGGCCAGAATACTGGGGTGGGTAGCCTTTCCCTTCTTTAGAGGATCTTCCCAAACCAGGGATCGAACCCAGGTATCCCACATTGCAGGAGGATTCTTTACCAGGTGAGCCACAAGGGAAGTCCAAAAATACTGGAGTGGGTAGCATATCCCTTCTCAAGCAGATCTTTTCCACCCAGGAACTGAACCAGGGTCTCCTGCATTACAGGCAGATTCTTTATGAACTGAGCTATCAGGGAAGCCCCTATTACTGCTTATAATTTCTTCAAAATGGATTTTATGACTTTAAAGGTAAAGCATTGCTATAATATTTTTCAATTAATATCAAATATTTCTCAAATCTTATTTTCACAAAGTGTGTGGTATGAGTAAGCAAGGCATGGCTAGTCATTTGAGAGAAACACAGCTTAACTATAAACAAAGAGCCAGGACTGATCTGAGGGCCAGCTACATAATCCTGGTCATGAACTGATAATAATGTGTCCCAAGAAAAAAATTATTTGAGTAGACACTTATTTCTTTAAGAACTACAGCTTATATTTTTGAGTTATCCAAGTTTAATACAGGGAATTATTCATGAAAATAAAGATGACTTTTTTTTCAGGTTAAAAATGTGAGTTTGATTACTATCCCTGATTATACTTTGGTCTATAGTTAAATTAAAACATGTTTCTAGCAATTAATTTATAGTATCATAAATTAACTTTTGTATCACAAGTTTATGCCTTAAAGAGTAAGAAACCACATGAAAACTCTTCTGAAGAATATTAATAATAAAAAGGCAAAAGACAAAAGTAAATATTTAATTATGTCTTTTGCCAAGGAATAAGACTGATGTCTATATATTCTATCTATCTTCCATATTACCAACCATTTTCTGTTATAAACTGCCACACAAATGTAGGTCTGACTTTGCTTTTGCTATGAGAGAGAAAGAGCATAAAATGATCCTATTATTTTTAATATTCAATAAAAAATGACTTTAATTAAAAATATCTGGTAATATTTTACTATAATATACATAAAGGAGAAGCAAAAAGATCTTATACAAAGATATGTTTTTGTATTTGACACAAGTAATTTTTATTTTTAAAGTTTATCTTTGCAGATGGTGATTGCAGCCATGAAATTAAAAGACGCTTGCTTTTTGGAAGAAAAGTTTAGTTTTCATTCAAATCCCAAAGAAAGGCAATGCAAAAGAATGCTCAAACTACCACACAATTGCACTCATCTCACATGCTAGTAAAGTAATGCTCAAAATTCTCCAAGCCAGGCTTCAGCAATACATGAACCGTGAACTTTCAGATGTTCAAGCTGGTTTTAGAAAAGGCAGAGGAACCAGAGATCAAATTGCCAACAGCCGCTGGGTCATGGAGAAAGCAAGAGAGTTCCAGAAAAACATCTCTTTCTGCTTTATTGACTATGCCAAAGCCTTTGACTGTGTGGATCACAAGAAACTGTGGAAAATTCTGAAAGAGATGGGAATACTAGACCACCTGACCTGCCTCTTGAGAAATCTGTATGCTGGTCAGGAAGTAACAGTTAGGACTGGACATGGAACAACAGCCTGGTTCCAAATAGGAAAAGGAGTACGTCAAGGCTGTATATTGTCACCCTGCTTATTTAACTTCTATGCAGAGTACATCATGAGAAACACTGTACTGGGAGAAACACAAGCTGGGATCAAGACTGCCGGGAGAAATATCAATAACTTCAGATATGCAGATGACACCACCCTTATGGCAGAAAGTGAAGAGGAACTAAAAAGCCCCTTGATGAAAGTGAAACAGGAGAGTGAAAAAGTTGGCTTAAAGCTCAACATTCAGAAAATGAAGATCATGGCATCCAGTCCCATCACTTCATGGGAAATAGATGGGAAACAGGGGACACAGTGTTCAGACTTTATTTTTTGGGCTCCAAAATCACTGCAGATGGTGACTGGAGCCATGAAATTAAAAAGACGCTTACTCCTTGGAAGAAAAGTTATGACTAACTTAGATAGCATATTCAAAAGCAGAGACATTACTTTGCCAACAAAGGTCTGTCTAGTCAAGGCTAAGGTTTTTCCTGTGGTCATGTATGGATGTGAGAGTTGGACTGTGAAGAAGGCTGAGCACTGAAGAATTGATGCTTTTGAACTGTGGTGTTGGAGAAGACTCCTGAGGGTTCCTTGGACTGCAAGGAGATCCAACCAGTCCATTCTGAAGGAGATCAATCCTGGGATTTCTATGGAAGGACTGATGCTAAAGCTGAAACTCCAGTACTTTGGCCACCTCATGCGAAGAGTTGACTCATTGGAAAAGACTCTGATGCTGGGAGGGATTGGGGGCAGGAGGAGAAGGGGACGA
Organism: Cephalophus harveyi; assembly: GCA_006410635.1. Classification (NCBI taxonomy): domain Eukaryota; kingdom Metazoa; phylum Chordata; class Mammalia; order Artiodactyla; family Bovidae; genus Cephalophus; species Cephalophus harveyi. The sequence continues at coordinate 8,887 of SJYT01048753.1, read as the reverse complement.
CTGAGGGTGAGATGGCTGGATGGCATCACTGACTCGATGGATGTGAGTCTGAGTGAACTCCGGGAGTTGGTGATGGACAGGGAAGCCTGGTGTGCTGTGATTTATGGGGTCACAAAGAGTCAGACATGACTGAGTGACTGAACTGAACTGAACTGAGACAGCATATTAAAAAGCAGAGACATTACTTTGCCAACAAAGGTCCGTCTAGTCAAACAAAGTGATGGTTTTTCCAGTAGTCATGTATGGACGTGAGGGTTGGGTTATGAAGAAAGCTGAGCACCGAAGAATTGATGCTTTAGAACTGTGGTGTTGGAGAAGACTCTTGAGAGTCCCTTGGACTGCAAGGATGTCCCACCAGTCCATCCTAAAGGAGATCAGTCCTGAATATTCATTGGAAGGACTGATATTGAAGCTGAAACCAATACTTTAGCCAGCTGATGTGAAGAGCTGACTCATTTGAAAAGACCCTGATGCTGGGAAAGATTGAAGGTGGGAGGAGAAGGGGACGACAGAGGATGAGATGGTTGGATGGCATCACCGACTCAATGGTTATGAGTTCGAGGAAACTCCTGGAGTTGGTGATGGACAGAGAGGCCTGGCATGCTGCAGCCCATTGGGTGACAAAGAGTTGGACACAGCTGAACAACTGAACTGAACTGAAGGGTTTTTTTTTGAATCACCCTAAGGCTTTATGATTTTCAAAATAGATAAGAAATTCTTTATTCCTGTAACCTGTCCAAACATTTTTTGGGATTAAAATTATTTTCACAAATCTACCAACTTATATTTCTTCTTTTTTTAAATAAGCTACCTAATGATTTTGGAATATTTTATCATTTCTGTATTACCAATTTGGAATATATATTAAATCAATAATATATCTAGGAATGCTATGATTATCAGCAAAACTAAAGAGAAAGAAATGTTTGCATAGGAAAATCTAGAGACAAAGGATATCAATGTTATTTTATTAATGATGACTAGAAATTGGAGATATATGATTTAATAATGTGTTGACAATGAGATATAAAATCAAATGTAAGGGTTAGTCGCTCAGTCATGCCCTACTCTTTGTGACCCCATGGACTACAGCCCACCAGGCTCCTCCATCCATGGGATTTTCCAGTCAAGAATGCTGGAGTGGCTTGCCATTTCCTTCTCCAGGAATCTTCCCAACCCAGGGATCAAAACTGGGTCTCCAGTACTGCAGGCAAATTCTTTACTGACTGAGCTACAAATGGCCTTTTTGAAATAGCAATATTTGAATTTACAGTGATAAGCTTATGTACACATTAGAAATTGATGTTCTGGTTTTGGTACTTTTTTCTTTTGTTTATTTTGCTTAGAAGCAATACACCCCCCTCCACCATGCCCTCCCCCACACATTAAACATCATTTCAAAATATAGTTTTAGACTAAATCCATCTGTTCTTATAATTTTCCCATTCCTCATAATTTGTACAATATTTACACCGTTTGTTTATTATACTATTTTCAAATTTGCAAATATCTCTCTCCTTTCAAAATCTGTACTACTGAATGTTCTCTTATGAACATCTGCACTACCATCTACTGGAAAGGTAAGTATATATCAGGAATCATGTTCTTATCAGCCATTCAAAACAGAATATAACTAATTTGAAAAAAATGTAAAACAATATTATTTTTGATAATCAGATTCTACCAGTTACTACTACTAATAATAAATAGTGGGGATTACACATATATAGCATACTGAAAAATATATATGTACATTGTATTTATACTTTGTACTAGTTGCATGTGCATCCTGACAATACAATTTTTCATTAAATTGAATGATTATTTAGTATCTATTGGTCACTAAATCTTTTTATTAACCTCATAATTTCACTGTTATATTTTGACTTACTTTCTGATTTTACAAGTCAAATAATGTTTCACCTGTCAACATTTATAGACTTTTCTTTCCTTAATGGCATATTTTTTTCAAGGAAATAATACTTAAATACTCAAATTGTCCATAAGTGTCAGATAAAGCATCTAGGTGAAACTCAGAAGTGTAAAACAGAGCACTATATTTGCAAGTAAGGCTGGCAGAGGAAAGGCTCATTGTCATGGCCATTTAAGCTGCATGAATTCATGTTTGTGCACTATGATGGCTATATGTCCATCTAGGGAGAATAAGAAATGATGTGAATGTGTGACATGTGCACAAATGTTGTGTTGTGAGAAGTCTGGCCTCATATTCTGACTCCACCTGAAAACTGTTAAAATGAGTCATTTAAGTAGCATTTCTGGTACACAGAATCATATATACCAGGACTCTTGAGAACTTTAGAGATAATCAATATATGGTTTCCATTGTCTTTTCTTATAATACACAAAAATTAGTATAAATGTTGGATGATAACAGTACAAATATTTCTCAAATACCTTTGGATTTGCTTTACACTTGTTATGTTACCCCTTGGTCAGTACACATCAGTAGCCAACATATGCTAATAATCATGATAAAGTTCATAGTAGTACCTAAGTCAGCAAAGAAATCCAAATTTGAGTTATCTTTTGTTCTCAATAAATGCATTCAGTGAGACCATGTACATGCATTTTGTATACTCTGATGGTTTTGACAACAGGTGGTTTGAATAAAATATTTAAATACAGAATCCACAAAAAAATAGAGTGGATTTTACATACTTGGGAATTAATTTTAATAATTAAGAAGTATATCCAATTAAGTGACAGAGCCACCAAGTCATATATTATATTACTGTTATTGTTGTTAGTGTTGTTTTTTACTGTTTATTGTTAAATAAGATTTAGTAAAATTCAAACATGCATTTGAATTTAGAATCAGTTGGCAAGACATTATTTCTTCTGGGCAAGTAGAAATGGATATTTATTAGAATCGGCAAAATGGTAAAAGCAGCTATTTAATGTCAGAAGTATTTAAGGAGCTCATTATTTATACTCAAGTACTTGCTTAGTAGAGTTGGAAATCAACATCTAATGATTTTGGTTAAACATCATAGTAAAACAATGTACCCTCAAATTATAGAATCTGTATTTTGTTTTGCCAAGAGTGAAAATATGGGTAATAGAAAACAAAACTTATTTTGTTATAAGGTTTAGCTACTGAGGTTTGCAAGTAATAAAATAAATACATTGATTTAGAATGATTTACTAAAATAATGACATCCATATATCTACAGTTACTATAATTTAATGAGCTTTTCTGACTGGTAGTGAAGGCTTTAAATGTGTTCTAATAAATTAAACAATCATGTTTATGTGTTATTC
>SJYT01048750.1:10759-74451 GCA_006410635.1 Cephalophus harveyi | reverse complement strand
CACCGCTCAGGCTCTAAGTTGCTCTGCGGGGAACCATCTGAGGCCAGTCCTAGGCTCTCCGGTCTAAGCCGCTCAGGCTCGGCGCTCAGGTAGCCTTCAGAGGCGCATATTTGGCTGGGCCTGTGTTCTGTGCGCTTCCCAGGTCCGAGTAGCTCAGGAGTTTGGCGAGCGCAATTGCTGCGACTGGTCGCCTTTCCCTGCTGCTCAGTCCTCTGGGTGCACTGCTGGCGTTCCCTCTCACAGGGACGATGACCGTCCAGAACCCCCAGAAGCCTTAGTTAGCAAAGAAGCCTGCTTGCATTTTGGTAGGTAATGACTCTCTTGGGCCGCGATTGCCCCCTTCCAGCCCTTAAGTCTCTGGCTGCCTGTCACCAGAGGGGGATGGTCTGCAGCTGGCTATTTCCGTTCCATCGTTTGTTCTGTGTGCGGTCCTGGCGGTGTCTTATGTTTGAGCATTTCGTGTGGTAGCTATCCCACAGTCTGGATTGCTAGCCCAAGTTAGTTCGCTCTGGTCTCACATGGGCCCTCTGATCATGCGCGGGGCGGGCGTTCTGGCCCGATTCTTTGCAGCCCGCCCGCAGCCCGGTTTTTACAAAGCACTGCAGTCCGCACTTCCCGCCTCTCCCAGCCCAACCCCCAACTTGTTAGTGGCGGATGCAGGCGTCTGCGCTGTTTTTCCGCTGGGAGAGTTACTGTTGGGCTCGTAATCTGTTGGTTTTAGTTATTTATTTTTCCTTCCTGTTATGCTGCCCTCTGTGCTTCCAGGGTTCGCCCCAGACTCGGCAGTGAGAATGTTTCCTGGTGTTTGGAAACCTCTCTTCTTACGAGTCTCTTCCCACGACAGGATTCCCTTCCCGGGATGGAGCTCCCTCCCTACCTCCTTTGCCTCTTTTTTCATCTTTTATATTTTTTCCTACCTGTTTTTGAAGCCAATGATCTGCTTTTCTGGGTGTCTGATGTCCTCTGCCAGCATTCAGAAGTTGTTTGTGGAATTTACTCAGCGTTGAAATGTTCTTTTGATGAAATTGTGAGGAAGAAAGTGGTCTCCCCGTCCTATTCCTCCGCCATCTTAGGACCACCCCCCTGATTTACAAATTTTTAAAAAATTTCTGCTATACTGCAAAGTAATTCAATTATACATGAAAGTGAAAGTGCTCAGTCATGTCTGACTCTTTGTGACCTCATGGGCTGTAGCCTACCACGTTTCTTCATCCATGGGATTTTCCAGGCAAGGATACTGGAGTGGGTTGCCATTTCCTTCTCCAGGAGATCTTCCTGACCCAGGAATTGAACCCAGGTCTCCTGCATTGTAGGAGATGCTTTACCATCTGAGCCACCAGGGAAGTCACACACACACACACACACACACACACACACACGTATATATAATGGATTTAATTTGTACCTGACTGTCCTAGTGGTTTTCTATAGTTTAAGCCTGAATTTTCCTATGAAGAGCTGATGATCTGTGCCACAGTCAGCTGTACAAAAACAACAATATATATACATTCTTTTTCATATTCTTTTCCATTATAGTTCATCACAGGATAGTGAATATTGTTCCCTGTGCTATATAGTAGTAGCTTGTTGTTTATTCATTCTCTGTATAATAGTTTGCATCTGCTAACCCCAAACTCCAACTCCATCCCTCCCCCAACCCTCCTGTCCATTAGCAACCACGAGTCTGTTCTCTATGTCTGTAACGTTTATTCTTTGTGTTTTGACAAATTCATAATATCATGTTTCTACCACTACAGTATCCTACAGAATGTTTTCTCACCCTGTATATAAATTTTGATTTTGATTGAATACTTAGTACCTTGTTTTGTGCAATCAGTTGAGTCTTTTTAAATTTTTTTTATGTTTCTTACTTTCTACTAATATATATACATATTTTAGAAAATTTCAAATGTATAGGAATTATGTCTGCTGGGGCTTCTCCATACTTAACTGTGGTTACCTATCGGCAGTATATATCTGTAATTTTTTAGTCCTATATTGAAAATTATGTAAGGTCATACATAAGTTTAAAAGTTACGTGAAGGAGATTGTGCTTCTGAATATTAAGAAAGCTCAGATAACAAAAATTTAAACAATTGATTTCATTAATATAGTATTCATAAAATCATAACTCAGCATGATAACAGAAATATCAACTATACATTAAGGAATTCATATTTTCTGGTTATTGTGGTGGGGGTTTTACAAGTTTTACTTAAGGCTGTCACCATCCTTCAGGTTGTGTTTCCAAAATTTGCAGATAAGAAAACCAGTGCTTATAAGCTTTATGTAATTCATATAAAGTCACATAAAAAGTTAAAATTCAAACTATAATATGCCTAATTTCAGAGCCTATGAAGTTCACATTATACCATAAAAGCATTATTTTTATATTAAAACATTAGATGAAAAGAACAAGACATGTGGGGAGAGGAGGATAAGGAAAAGAATAGCAAAAAAGAGAGGAAGAATAGGACAAAGGATGGTAAAAAAGAGAAGGAGGCAGAAGTACAAGAAGCCTCATTATTCACACTGGTTATACCTGTCTCATTTTAGAAAGACCTTTGACTTTATCTGTCTTTATAGAAATGGTCTGAATCTATAAGCTTACTTAGTGTATTCATTATTTGCTTTGGCTTTAAAAATGCTTCTGAATAACCTACGGAAATTTGATTGACTTCCCCTGCAACGTAGCCTGCATGGTAACCAGAGCTCTTAGTAGTACTTTTCACAAAACTTTATTTTTTAATTTTTATTTTCCAGAGAGAGAGCGGGGGGAGAGGAGAGAATTCTTTAAACTATTAAATGATATTTTCATAAAATCTTTAAAAAATAGTACTCTGTGTCCTTCCATTTCCCTCCCTTACTGAGCTCCCTTGTGGTAAGTCTATGTAATTTGTCCTTTGGGACAGCGACAGCTTTTTTGAAGGCCTCACAGGGAATACACAGTATTTATTTACTGTATGAATCGTATTGCATTTAAACACTTAAGCTATATCACTTAATAACTTGCTTGAACTGTAATAAAATGGGAGAGGAAAAATGGTTTCTCGAACTTTATTTTTAAAGTATTTTCACCTGTTAAGTATATAAATGTAGATTTAGCACTTTAAAGAATATATGATGATGCTTCTCTTGTTGAAATATACACATATTTATCTATGTTGCTGCTGCTAAGTTGCTTCAGTCGTGTCCAACTCTGTGCGACCCCATAAACGGCAGCCCACCAGGCTCCCCTGTCCCTGGGATTCTCCAGGCAAGAACACTGGAGTGTGTTATATTTATCTATATACAAGTGTAAATATATATGTACATATACATACAACAATTAGAGTTTAGTATTAAATCTATTCATAAAAGCACTATTAAAAATGTTAGGGTCATAAAAGCTTTAGCTAAAATATAAGCACAATCAGGTGTTTGGAGGCTAGACTTGACTGAATTACAGTAGGAGAACCACTTTTCTGAAGGTTATGTTCTATGAGTTGTTATCAATGGCCTTTTAGGATAACACACATCAGAAGCATCAAAGTCATCTTCATAGTATAATTTACAGAATGGACTGGGGAAATCTACAGCAAACATAATGACAGAGAAAACAATCAAGCAGAAGGAAAAAAGAACAGATTTGCTAGTGTATTATTTGCTAGTAGATCTTATGTCTTTTGGGCTTCCCTGGTAGCTCATTCGGCAAAGAATCTGCCTGCAGTGTAGGAGACCCCAGATCGATTCCTCAGTTGGAAAGATCCCTGGAGAAAAAATAGGCTACCCACACCAGTATTCCTAGGCTTCCCTGGTGGCTGAGATGGTAAGAATCTGCTTGCAATGTGGGAGACCTGGGTTCAATTCTTGGGTTGGGAAGTTCCCTTGGAGGAGTGCCGGGAGCCAGTGTGAGGAACTCCACCCATGGCAAAGGTCATGAGGAAGGAGGCTTCGGCATACGCAAAGGCGTGATCAAACCTCAGGAAAACCCCCTGTTCCTGAGCATCTACCCCCAAAACCAGAGTCTACCTACTTTACTGTTTCATGCTCTCATCTGTACCTCTGACTTTATGGGGGGCTCACCCCCATTACCTCTCTCAGAGAAGGAGTTAACTTACAGCTCCAAGTCAATAAAAATTCCTGGGCATGACAAGAATGTTTCAACTTACAAACTCTGAAGGTTATCTAGCCCACCTGTACAGGTTCATCCGGCCACATGTGATTGTTTACAGCCTCCCAACCGTGAGAGGCACGAGATGTTTTGGACTTACTAAAGGCAGATTCTTTTGGGAAGTTAGAAATTATTAGTATAGTGGGTTGGTTAGGAATTACATTGGTGAAGGGTTTTTCATTTGTTGTGCCAATAATTACTGCTAATTCCCTGCCCTGGGTGTGACAAGGGTGTCTCAGGTCAAACCTCTCTGCTGACAGACTAGCTTGTGTGACAACCTCTCAACCATAAACAGCACAGAGAGTTTGGAGTATTAGCATAGGGCGTTTCTCATTGTTGAGTCAATGATTGCCACCAGGCCTCCATATCCTTAGGCACCTGGGAATATATTAATCAATGTATTTGGAATATAGAAAAGGAAATATAGTAGTTTTTAAGGTTAGCAATACTAGACTTTTTGAGTAAATGAATTTTATAGATCACTGTACTTTGTTATAAATCACTGTGTCCTTGCTATGTAAAAATGTAACTTTATCACTATCTGAAGACTAAATAGATCTTAAGGGGAACATTGGTAAAAGGTTTACATTTGTTGGGCTGATGTTTGCTGCTAAATCTCCATATTCCCTGCCCTTATAATGAATATAACTAGCATATAGGAGAAATAAGTATTAACCTTTAAGATTAATCATGTTAACCTTGGGTTAAATAAATTCCTTTCTTGATTGTAACTCACTACACCCTCACCCTATAGGAATGCAACTTTATTTGGAGGGTGGTGCCTGGTTTAAGAAAAAACACCCTTGGAAGAAATAAGTTTTTTGGTTGTCAGAAAGAAAGGATCATAAAATGCCAGCAGGCCTCATGGCCAGAAGATGATGTAAAATCCCTAAGACCTTTTTTTGTATACGTTTTTGTGAAGCACCTGATTTTGATAAAGGTCAGGACTGCTGACCCCCGCGTGACTCTGTATTCATCCCTACGTGTAACAAAGGTATATAAGCAAACCTGAAAATAAAGAAAAAGGGATCAGTTTCCAGAAAGACTGATTCCCCCATGTCATTCTTTCTTGTTCTCCATTCTTCTGGCTGAATTCCCATCTGGAGCATGGGTGCCTGCCACGTCTACTTACTTGTCTCGGCTTTCAAGTCCACACGAGAAGGAACCAAAGGAGGGGCATCTTCTGATATTCAATTGGCGCCGGTGGCCCAACGTAGATGGTGCAAATTCCTTGTCTTGGAATTTTATTGGCATCCCATGTAAACCAAGTTATTCAGCCTCCTTTTCTCCACTAATATCTCCTACTATTTTCTGGCTGAATTCCCATCTGGCACGTGAGTACTCACCAAGCCTACTAACTTTGCCTGGGCTTCTAAGATCAGACTGGGGAGGCCTCAGTGCCTCATCTCCTTTGGGAGAATGGAAAGACGCCTGTGGCCTACATAGGTGGTGATTGGTATTTCATGTAAACCAAGTTATTCAGCCTTATTTTCTCCGCTAATTTTCCAATATCTCTTTATATCTGTAATTAAATAAGTTTTTCCTAGGACACTGACTCTGTCTCACCTTCGAATTACCCTGGATCCACCGGGGCTGGACCCCGGCAGAGGAGGGCATGGCAACCTACTCCAGTATTATTGCCTGGAGAATCCCATGGACAGAGGAGCCTGAGGGGTTACAGCCCATGGGATTGCAAAGAGTAGGACGTGACTGAGCGACTAAGCATACACACACTTATATCTTTCAGAGGTTTTGACTTCTTTTCCCACTTTCCTTTATAGACCTCTAATTGGTTTCCATTTCCAACAAGCCTTGATTACTAATGCCAATAGCCTTACTTTTATCACTCAAGCTTAAACGTTTAAATTATTCTCTCAAAGTATTTCAGAATTTGAAGAAATGTTTTCTATGTGCAGAATTTTGATATTCTTTTTTTTTTTCAGTGCATTTAATTAAGTATGGGTTTGGCACTGACTAAGCACTACAAACAAAGTTAATGGAGGTGATGGAATTCCAGTTGAGCTATTTCAAATCCTGAAAGATGATGCTGTGAAAGTGCTGCATTCAATATGCCAGCAAATTTGGAAAATTCAGCCGTGGCCACAGGACTGTAAAAGTTCAGTTTTCATTCTGATCCCAAAGAAAGGCAATGCCAAAAAATACTGAAACTACTGCACAATTGTACTCATCTCATATGCTAGTAAAATAATGCTCCACATTCTCCAAGCCAGGCTTCAGCAATACGTGAACCATGAACTTCCAGATGTTCAAGCTGGTTTTGTAAAAGACAGAGGAACCAGAGATCAAATTGCCAACATCCACTGGATCATGGAAAAAGCAGGAGAGTTCCAGAAAAATATCTATTTCTGCTTTATTGACTATGCCAAAGCCTTTGACTGTGTGGATCACAATAAACTGTAGAAAATTCTGAAAGAGATTGGAATACCAGACCCCCTGACCTGCCTCGTGTGAAACCTATATACAGGTCAGGAAGCAACAGTTAGAACTGGACATGGAACAATAGACTGGTTCCAAACAGGAAAAGGAGTACGTCAAGGCTATATATTGTCACCTTGCTTATTTAACTTATATGCAGAGTACATCATGAGAAACGCTGGACTGGAAGAAGCACAGGCTGGAATCAAGATTGCCGGGAGAAATATTGTTAACCTCAGATATGCAGATGACACCGCCCTTATGGCAGAAAGTGAAGAGGAACTAAAAAGCCTCTTGATGAAAGTGAAAGAGGAGAGTGAAAAAGTTTGCTTAAAGCTCAACATTCAGAAACTAAGATCATTGTATCTGGTCCCATCCCTTCATGGGAAATAGATGGGGAAACAGTGGAAACAGTGTCAAACTTTAATTTTGGGGGCTCCAAAATCACTGCAGATGATGATTGCAGCCATGAAATTAAAAGACGCTTACTCCTTGGAAGGAAAGTTATGACCACCTAGATAGCATATTGAAAAGCAGAGACATTACTTTGCCAACAAAGGTCCATCTAGTCAAGGCTATGGTTTTTCCAGTAGTCATGTATGGATGTGAGAGTTGGACTGTGAAGAAAGCTGAGTGCTGAAGAATGGATGCTTTTGAACTGTGGTGTTGGAGAAGACTCTTGAGAGTCCCTTGGACTGCAAGGAGATCCAACCAGTCCATTCTGAAGGAGATCAGCCCTGGGTGTTCTTTGGAAGGAATGATGCTAAAGCTGAAACTCTAGTACTTTGGCCACCTCATGCGAAGAGTTGACTCATTGGAAAAGACTCTGATGCTGTGAGGGGTTGGGAGTGGGAGGAGAAGGGGACGACAGAGGATGAGATGGCTGGATGGCATCACTGACTCGACGGACATGATTTTGAGTGAACTTTGGGAGCCGGTGATGGGCAGAGAGGCCTTGTGTGCTGCAATTCATGGGGTTGCAAAGAGTCGGACACAACTGAGTGACTGAACTGAACTGAACTGAAGGTGGAGAGATGTAAAGGCCCTCTTGGAGCTTAGTACATGAGAATGCAATGGTGATGGAGTTTATTCCAGGATAATGCAGGAATAATGAGAAATAGAATATAATAGAAAAATGAAGTATCAAAGTATATTACATTTAGTAAGATTAAATATTGTTTTCTGGAATTTTATTCCAGTTTGTATGTATATGTTCTGTGTTACAGTAATAAAACATAATAGTCATACTGTGGGTCATGTTGAAAGCATTTGAATGTCACAGGTTACCTGGATGAAGATTGTTGCTCCAGATTAGAGAAAGCACAGTGTAAAGTTACTTAAATTCTAATGCTAGGAGTCAAGGGTAGAATGACTCACAGACATGCCATAGCAGAGAATAATTCTTATTACTCTTCAACATTATTAAAAACCTATGGTTTCCATTTGAATTTTAAATGCATTATTATTTGATAGTTCATGTCTTTCCTGTTGGTGGCACTATGCACATAGGAGTTAAGTAAAATTTATGAGGGAAACCACTTTATTTATAGCTATAAATTCACCACTTGAATGATGCCTGTCCTGTGGAAAATTTCAGGGCAGCACTTTATGCCTCTCAGACCATAATATTTTTATCTTTTCTAAAATACGTTACTATGGTATCTTTTACTTAATACTGAAAATTTAGGGATTCCTCTAAATTCAACTGAACTTCTTTTAAAAAGTACTGGTTTCTAATTGCTTAATTTATCAATTTTTGGTGAAAAATAATCATTGTCCAGTATTTTAAGCTTCTACTCATGACAAGGTCTATCATAACAATAGCTAACAACAATGACAAGAGACAATCCTTAAATCAATGAAGAAACATTAACTTTGTGATTCATTTGAGTACTTTATTGATTCCCTTATACTGTATTCAATTCATGATGTATTTTTATATAATAACAAGGAGTCTATACACTGAAAACAGGATTGAAAGGAGGGAAGAAAACAATGTCAGAAGATGCTTTCCAGAATCTCAAAGTCTTTGACTGAATAGGTAACCTTCAATTAGATCAAACGGTAAAGGAAATTGACCTGGTGAAGCTAATTCTTCTTAATATCTTCTGCTTCTGTTAGGTCCAGACCATTTCTGTCCTTTATTGAGCCCATCTTTTCATGAAATGTTCCCTTGGTATCTCTAATTTTCTTGAAGAGATCTCTAGTCTTTCCCATTCTGTTGTTTTCCTTTATTTCTTTGCATTGATCGCTGAGGACGGCTTTCTTATCTCTTCTTGCTATTCTTTGGAACTCTGCATTCAGATGCTTATATCTTTCCTTTTCTCCTTTGCTTTTCACTTCTCTTCTTTTCACAGCTGTTTGTAAGGCCTCCCCAGACAGCCATTTTGCTTTTTTGCATTTCTTTTCCATGGAGATGGTCTTGATCCCTGTCTCCTGTACAATGTCACGAACCTCTGTCCATAGTTCATCAGGCACTCTATCTATCAGATCTAGGTCCTTAAATCTATTTCTCACTTCCACTGTATAATCATAGGGGTTTGATTTAGGTCATACCTGAATGCTCTAGTGGTTTTCCCTACTTTCTTCAATTTAAGTCTAAATTTGGCAATAAGGAGTTCATGATCTGAGCCACAGTCAGCTCCCAGTCTTGTTTTTGGTGACTGTATAGAGCTTCTCCATCTTTGGCTGCAAAGAATATAATCAATCTGATTTTGGTGTTGACCATACAAGTTTCTTCAATCTTTTGTTACTGTAATCATTTCAGTCTGTAACAAACCACTTATATATTTTCTTTGGCTTTTTATAAAGTTAGTTGACTCATGGAAACAGAATATTTTTCAAGAACCAAGTTGCTTTAAATTCAAAGAAAAGAAACTCTCACTTAAAACCTGCTTATATCAGCAAGGCAAGTGAGCATCACAGATAAGAAACTAAACCATTTGCCTTCACCCCACAAAAAAATCAGGTATTACTCTGTGCTACCAAAGCTGTTCCTTGTAATCCTTCAGCATAATTATATACCCTCTACATGTTAATATCAAGGTCACCATGTTACAAATCATGAAAAACCTAGGGGCATACCTATATTTAATTATACATTATTCTATTTTCTTGAATATGATATTGAAATATAATTTGGCTATAATTATATCAACTCATTGTTATATCTTGGAAAATTATCTTAATTCCTAAGTTCACAATAATTAATTTGACCAAGAAATTAATGGTAAGATACATGCTCATGTTTGATAAAATGGAAATGGTACTAGCACGATTTTGAATAGGCCACCAGCAAAGTCCCTCAGCAAAATACAGGTTAATTAATGTTCAATTTTGATCCTCTTCCCAGTGTATGTTTAGATGTCAATTTATTATCTCCTTTGTTCAATATAATTATATTTAATGAAATTGTACTGAATTCTACTATCTTTAATTGCCATCCTGAAGATAAATTCATTAATTTGATATTCTTTTTACTGGCCCCATTTTTAATTAATACTTTTTAAAAGAGAAGTTTTAGATTCACAGAAAAATTAAGAGGAAAGTACACACACTCACAGCCTAGCTGACCATCAATATATCATACCAGAATATTTACTTTTGCAATAAATGAAGCTACACTGATATATCATTATCATCCAGGGCTCATAGTTTATATTCTATGGGATTGATAAAAGTATAATGACATGTATCTATCATTATAACACCATGCAGAGTGTTTTCACTGTCCTAAAAGCCTGTGTTCCCCCTCTTTTTCCCTACCTGCGAACTTCTAACGAACACTAATAAACACATTTTTTTCTGTCTCTATAGTATTTGCCTTTTCCAAAATGTCAAATTATTGGAATCATACAGTGGGTAGGCTTCTTGCATCAACTTCTTTAACTAGTAATGTGCATGTAAGTTTCCACTATGTCTTTCCTGACTTGATTGTTCTTTTTAGTGCTGAACAATATCCCATTGTCTTGGTGGATCACACTGTCTGTTCACTTACTGAGTGACATCGTGATTGCTTTCAAGGTTGGGCAATTATAAGTAAAGTTGCTATAAACATTGGTGTGTAGGTTTTTGTGTGGACATAAATTTTCCGCTTCTTTTGATATATTACCAAAGAGCATGATCACATGGTAAGAGTATATTCAGTGTTATAAGGAAGTAACCAAACTGTCTTCAAAAGTGGCTGTACCATTTTGCATTCCCACCAGTGACAAGTGAGAATTCCTATTGTTCCACATCCTTGCCAGCATTTAGTGTTGTCTGTGTTCTGGAATTTGGTTGTTCTATTGAGTGTGTAGTGGTTTTTTTATTGTCTTAACCTGCAACTCCCTAATGATGTATGACTTTGAGCATATGTAATTTTATGTTCTTAAACTGTGGAAAATTCTGAAAGAGATGGGAATACAAGACCACCTGATCTGCCTCTTGAGAAATCTGTATGCAGGTCAGGAAGCAGCAGTTAAAACTGGACATGGAACAGCAGACTGGTTCCAAATAGGAAATGGAGTACGGCAAGGCTGTATACTGTCACTCTGCTTATTTAACTTATATGCAGAGTACATCATGAGAAACGCCGGGCTGGAAGAAACACAAGCTGGAATCAAGATTGCCAGGAGAAGTATCAATAACCTCAGATATGCAGATGATACCACCCTTATGGCAGAAAGTGAAGAGGAACTAAAGAGCCTCTTGATGAAAGTGAAAGAGGAGAGTGAAAAGATTGGTTTAAAGCTCAACATTCAGAAAACAAAGATCATGGCAACTGGTCTCATCACTTCATGGGAAATAGATGGGGAAACAGTGGAAACAGTGTCAGACTTTATCTTTTTGGACTCCAGAATAACTGCAGATGGTGACTGCAGCCATGAAATTAAAAGACGCTTACTCCTTGGAAGGAAAGTTATGACCAACCTAGATAGCATATTCAAAAGCAGAGACATTACTTTGCCAACAAATGTCCAACTAGTCAAAGCTATGGTTTTTCCTGTGGTCATGTATGGATGAGAGAGTTGGACTGTGAAGAAAGCTGAGTGCCAAAGAATTGATGCTTTTGAACTGTGGTGTTGGAGAAGACTCTTGAGAGTCCCTTGGACTGCAAGGAGATCCAACCAGTCCATTCTGAAGGAGATCAGCCCTGGGATTTCTTTGGAAGGAATGATGCTAAAGCTGAATCTCCAGTACTTTGGCCACCTCTTGTGAAGAGTTGACTCATTGGAAAAGACTCTGATGCTGGGAGGGATTGGGGGCAGGAGGAGAAGGGGACGACCAAGGATGAGATGGCTGGATGGCATCACTGACTCGATGGTCGTGAGTCTGAGTTAACTCCAGGAGTTCGTGATGGACAGGGAGGCCTGGCGTACTGCGATTCGTGGGGTCGCAAAGAGTCAAACATGGCTGAGCGACTGAATTGAACTGAACTCTAACTCCTGCTTCACATCTGGGTCTTCATTAAAATTCATTTTTATGATATAGTATTTTTCTCCTTGGTCTAGTTTAAAAATACTTATCCTCTTTACCTATACTAAAGGTAGTCTACATTGGGCTGTTTACAGTTTTAGTTCTTATTCTTGATGGATGGCAAGGTAGAGTTCGTAGGATGGCTGCTGACCAGCTTACTAACATGGCTATAAAATATATTGAAGAGTTATTTGGATAGAGAAAATGTCAATTAGGAAATGTTTGCTTTTATTGGTAACACTCACTATCATAATACTTTGAAAAACTCATTTATCTACCCCATATACAGTTATTTAGATATGTTAATCAATCAATTGAAACAAGAAAAACTAGATATGGTATATGTGCTTGTGGACTTTAAACTGTACAGGGAAATAAAGACTATATCAGTAGTAATAGGTAAGGCACAGATGGAGAAATGAAAGAAACTTCTGGGAAATTTGCAGTGGAGAATTAATCTTGTGTGATCAGTCAGAGATAGCCTCACTGAAAAAGTGATGCTGAGTTTGTGAAGACATAGAGCTAGGAGATGGTGTGTGTCCCTCTTGGCAGGCTAAAAGATACTCATGTGTTTGTAGCACTACAGTTTGGAAGGGAGGGTTTAAGATGAAATTAGGCTGCATAGAAAATCCGAGAACAGTTCACTGAGGGCTTTAAAAGCGAAATGTAAGGATTTACTTGGCACTCAGTATAATTAAAAATCATGGGAAGATATTCAAGGAAGTAAAATGGTCAGATTTGAGTTAATTTTGACAACACTGCAGAGAAAGGAGACAAAAATGGCAATTAAGAAACTAAGAGATTGGAATATTTGTGATGAAGGTGTTAGCAACTAAACTATTTAGAGATACAGAGCAGACTTGGGAATCATTTAGTGGTAACTGAAACATATTTGGTGACTGGCCAGGTGTGTCTTGAGAGAGACAGAGAGAGGGAGGGACAAAAAAGGAGGATATCATTGTAAGAATGACCAATTACTTAAATAGAAAAAAAATACATGATATCCAATTACATTTGAATTTCAGTAAAACAATGAATAATTTTTTTTTGTATAAGTAGGCCTCATAGACTATTTTTGGCATACTTATACAAAATTATTCATCTTCTTTTTTCTGCTATTCAACTTTAGCTGAGTTTTCTGTATTTTATCTGGTAACACTATATCTATGAACAAGAACCTTATAAAAGGGTAGATATTTGATTTAACGTGATGAATTTAATATAGGAAAAAGTTTGATGATGCCAATAAGATATTCAAGTGGGATTTTGGAGTAGGTATTTTGGACATTTAGATCTGGATGTCAGGAGAAAGAACTATTTTTGTGATACATCCCTTGCAGCAATAGCAATCAATAATCTTTTTAAAGTGTAGCATATAGAGTGAGAATTAAAAGAGAATCTGACAAAGCAGTGAGGGAAAAAAAAATACAACATTTATAGGATAAATAGAAGAAACATCATCAACTGTGCAAAAACTTAGTGGCCAAAGAGGAAGCAGGACAAGTGGAATTGGTATCACTAAAGTCAAGCAATATGTTATTTAAGAAGCAGAGGTTGTTAAAAGGCCTGAGATCTTCCTGTTCTTTTCATTTAGCTATTATTATACCTGTTGGTCTGTGTTTATCAATAAGTATTAAATGTTTCTGGTTCCTCTGCCATTTCTTGGAAAATCCAGGCAAGAGGAGTTTGGTCGGTTGCAGTCCATGGGGTCACAAAGGGTCAGACACGACTGAGAGCATAAACTCAACTCATTCTAGTAGGAAGGTACTGATAGCTTATTATGGTTTTAATTTTATTTTAATAGTTTCTCATGATCTTGAATACCTTTTAATACTTTGTAGGACATTTGCTTAATATCTTCTGTGAATTCTTCATATGTGTACTTCATACGTATACTGAATGTAAGTTGTAAATTCTACCTATTGCTAATTGGGTTTTGATGAATAGAATTTATCAAATTTTATTTAGTAAAAAATTATCAATATTTTCTGTATGTGTAGGTTTGTGTGTGTATTTTCAATTTTTCTTGTAAATCAGGGCACAGGTACATTTCTGAAAAGGCTTATGTGATAATTGCATCACTCTTGATTTGTGTGTGTACCAAGCAGCAGTGATAAGCAATGACCTCACCACATATGGTCTCTTTGTAGCTACTCAGTTCTCCCATTGTAATGTGAAGGGAGTCATAGGTAACACTGCTGCTGCTAAGTCGCTTCAGTCGTGTCCGACTCTGTGCGACCCCATAGACGGCAGCCCACCAGGCTTCCCCGTCCCTGGGATTCTCCAGGCAAGAACACTGGAGTGGGTTGCCATTTCCTTCTCCAATGCATGAAAGTGAAAAGTGAAAGGGAAGTCGCTCAGTCATGTCTGACTCTTCGCGACCCCATGGACTGCAGCCTACCAGGCTCCTCCATTCATGGGATTTTCCAGGCAAGAGTACTGGAGTGAGGTGCCATTGCCTTCTCCATAGGTAACACATAACTAAACAAAAATTGTGGCTGATTTTCAGGTAAATGTCAGATATTGAAATTTTAATGTTATATAATTTTTATGTACAATGAAATATGATTATCCTTTTTACATGACTGATATTATTTCTTTTCTTAAATGTTTGGTATTTTGATTTATCTTTTTTGTGTGTAATCAGTTTTATGGATTTTTTTAAATAAAAACTTTGTTTTAATTGATTTCTCAATTTCTGTTGTTTATTTTTCTTTTTGTTGATTTATGCTTTCTTTCTTGTATAATTTTTTCTGTCTTTTTGTTGTTGTTCAGTCACTAAGTCGCCTCTGACTGACTGTTTGTGACTCATGGACTGCATGAGGCTTCCCATTCTTCTTCTCTTCTGGAGTTTGCTAAAATTCATGTCCATTGAATTGGTGATGCTATCTAATCATCTCATTCTTTCCCACTCTGTTCTCCTTTTGCCTTCAGTCTTTCCCAGCATCAGGGTCTTTTTGCATCAGGTGGCCAAAGTATTGGAGCTTCAACTTCAGCATCAGTCATTACAATGAATATTCAGAGTTGATTTTCTTTGGGGCTGATTGGTTTGATCTCCTTGTATCCCAAGGGACTCTCAAAACTCTTCTCCAGTACCACAGTGTGAAAGCATTAATACTTTGGCACTCAGCTTTCTTTGTGGTCCAACTCTCACATCTGTACATGACTACTGGAAAAACTATAGCTTTGACTGTATGGACTTTTGTCAGCAAAGTGATATCTTTGCTTTTAATACACTGTTTAGATTTGCCATAGCTTTCCTTCTAAGGAGCCAGTGTATTTTAGTTTTTTAGCTGCAGCCACTGTCTGTTTTTGGAGCCCAAGAAAATAAAATGTGTTATTGCTTCTGTCCTTTTACTTTGGTCTTAATTTTCTATTTTGATTTTCTTATTTGTGTTGAAGTTTAGAACATTAGTTTTAGATCATCTCTAGCTCCAGTACTTTGGCCACCTAATGTGAAGAGCTGACTCATTGGAAAAGACTCTGATGCTGGGAAAGATTGAAGGCAGGAAGAGAAGGAGACAACAGAGGATGAGATGCTTGGATGGCATCACTGGCTAGATGGACATGAGTTTGAGCAGGCTCCGAGAGTTGGTGATGGACAGGGAAGCCTGGCATGCTGCAGTCCATGGGATTGCAAAGAGTTGGACACAACTGAGCAACTGCACTGCACTTAACTTAATGTAATTTTTATCACTCAAACCTGCAAATTCCTTTTGCATAATAGTTTGACATCATCTCACCTCTCATTTTTATTCAGTTCAAAAATATTGTATAATTTGACCTGAAGTTTATTTAAGGATATGTTTATGGGTATTCAGGATATCCTTCTTTTTGGATTTCTGAAAATAGCTTTATTATTTTCAGAATTCATAATATGTATTATTTCATCCTTTCCAATTTATTGTTTTAGATAGAACATAGGCTAAATTGGTTTCACAGGTACTTGGGTGCTTCCCAGGTAGCTCAGTTGTAAAGAATCTACCTGCCAATGCAGGAGATGCAAGAAACCCGGGTTCCCTCCCTGGGTGGAGAAGATCCCCTGGAGGAGAAAGTGGCAACTTGCTCCAGTATTCTTACCAGGAAAATCCCATGGACAGAGAAACCTGGCAGGCTGCAGTCCATGAGGTCACAAAGATTTGACACAACTGAGCAGCTGAACACACCACAGGTACCTAAAGACAGTCTGGGTGTTGCTGTTGGTGGCTGGAATATTCTATAAATGTCAATTAGGTTTGTTTTCGAAGTCTTCTTTAATCTTTCTATACACTTGGTCTATCAGTTGCTGCCATTAAAGTATTAAAATCTTTTACTGTAATTCAGATTTATGCATTCTTCCTTTCTGTTCTGTTAGATTTTGCCTCATACATATAAAGTTCTGTTTAGTGCATATTCATTTAGGATCATTAAGTTTTTTTGACAAGTTGGCCCCTTTCATGGGAAATATTAATCTTTATCACCAGTGGTGTTACCTGTTCTGAAGTTTTTTATGTCTGTTGTTAGTATAGACACTTCAGATTTCTTAATCTTAGCATTCTTATATCTTTTTTCAGTTACTTTAATTTTAACTTATTGGTGTTTTTGTATTTAAGGTGAATTTCTTGTAACCAGTGTATAGTTGGGTGTTTTGGACAAGTTTGACAATCTGTCTATTCTGATAGTCTCTATCTTTTAATTGGCTGGATTTGAATGCATCGTATTGCTTTATATATTCTAGACATCCACTGTGTTCTTTATTATTTCTTATTTGTTATGCTGCATTTTGTATTAAGTGAATATTTGTTACTGTTCTATTTTATTTCTGCTGTCAGCTTGATTTACCATTGATTAATCTCAGGATTATATTATGTATCATATAAAAGTTCATCCATAGTGCTATTATATAGTGCTTCTCCTAATAAGGATGAGACCTCTATAGTAGTAAAGTTTCACTTCCTTCCTACTATTCTTCCTGCTACTGCTGTCATGCATTTACCTTCAGCATGCTTTTGAACATCAAAATATTATATGATATTTTTGCTTGAAAATAAGTTATCTCCTGTTTAAATTATAAGCAAGAAAACAAAATTGTCTATTTTTACTCACATATTCACCATTTTGACCCTCTTTCCTCAGTGTTCAACATACAAATTTCCATCTGTTATCTTTTCCTTCTGCTGAAGAACTTTTAATAGCTCTTTTAGTATAAAGACGTTACCAGTGAAATTGTCACACAGTTTTCATTTGTGGAAAAATAAATTTTTGCTTAATATTCACTTTTGAATGGTATTTTCTTTAAAGAAAGCATTTCATTACATTTTTTGTTTGCAACATTTCTGATGGAAAGTGTGTGATAATTCTTAGTTATCTCCTTTGTATGTATTATTCTTTTCTTCCTTTAGCTTTTATTCAGGTTTTTCCTATCACATATTTTCTTCTATTTAATTATGATATGCCTTTGTGTATGTGTGTGTGTGAGGGGGGTGGGTCTTATTTCTATATGGGTGTTTATCTTATTTGGAACTTATTCAGTTTCTTGAATCTTTTGATGTATATTTTCTTCAAATTTGAAAAAAAATTGCCCACTATTTAAAAAAATATTCCTTATGTCTCCTTTTTTTCTCTTTTATATCTGGGACAATGATTTTTCATATGTTATACCACTTTTTCAGGCTTTATTCTCTTTTATTTATATATATATGTATATTATTATTATATGATGGTTTAATAATTTCAAATATTGTATTTTTAGTATGCACTTTCATTTGAAAATGAAAGTGAAGTTGCTCAGTTGTGTCCGACACTTTGCGACCCCATGGACTGTATCTGTCTCTTATACACATCTCAACTGAGTGACTGAACTGAACTGAATATACCACTTTTTCAGGCTTTATTCTCTTTTATTTATATATATATGTATATTATTATTATATGATGGTTTAATAATTTCAAATATTGTATTTTTAGTATGCACTTTCATTTGAAAATGAAAGTGAAGTTGCTCAGTTGTGTCCGACACTTTGCGACCCCATGGACTGTATCCTACCAGGCTCCTCAGTCCATGGAATTTTCCAGGCAAGAGTACTGGAGTGGGTTGCCATTTCCTTCTCCAGGAGATCTTCCCAATCCAGGGATGGAACCTGGGTCTCCCACACTGCAGACGGATGCTTTGCTATCTGAGCCACCAGGGAAACCCCATTTAGTTCTTTTTTATTTTTCTACTTTCTTCATTATGTTTAAGGTCTTCCCTGGTAGCTCAGTGGTAAAGCATCTGCCTGCAGTGCAGGAGACCCAGGTTCAATTCCTGAGTTGTGATGCTCCTCTGGAGAAGGGAATGGCAACCCACTCCAGTATTCTTGCCTGGAGAATCCCCATGGACAGAGGAGCCTGGCAAGCTACAGTCCATGGGGTCACAAAGAATTGGACACAACTGAGTGACTAAGTGCACATTATTTTTAAGTTTCCTTTTATATATGTATATGCATTTATAATAGCCATTTTCACATTCTTGTCTAGTAGTTCCATTATTTCTATTATTCAGTAACTTTTTCTGTTGAATATGTTTTCTCTTTGATTATGGCTTGAATTTACTGCTGGTTTGTATGACTAGAAGTTTTTATTTGATGCTAGAGATAGTAGAAATTGCAATAAAAGTGTCTAGATTTTTATGTCTATTAATAACAATTTGTTGTGAAACATATATGGGTCAATACAATGGCTTTGAGTCATGGCTTATGCTACACAAGGGCATATTTTTGACTACTTTCTGTTTCTACTAAGGCCAGTTTCCTGTGGGATCTATATTGAATGATCATATTATTACATGTTCATAGTTTATTTTAAATTTATTTTCATAAATGATATTTTTATGCATCTTATACTGGGATGGTGTTTTGGTGTTCCTGTATACAGACATATCTATGAATGTATTTCCATAGTTTGAAAATATTTGTTTTTATTTTCTCTTCTTTGCGTGAAAGTGAAAGTCTCTCAGTTGTGTCCAACTCTTAGGGACCCCATGGAATATACAGTACATGGAATTCTCTAGGCCAGAATACAGGAATGGGTAGCCTTTCCCTTTTCCAGGGGATCTTCCCAACCCAGGGATCAAACCCAGGTCTCCCACATGGCAGGCAGATTCTTTAACAGCCAAGCCACTAGGAAAGCCCAAGAATACTGGAGTGGGTAGCCTATTCCTTCTCCAGCGGATCTTCCTGACCAAGGAATCAAACCGGGGTGTCCTTCATTGCAGGTGGATTTTTTACCAACTGAGCTATCTTTGTACTTGTCACCAATTGCCTATGAAACCTACAGGGCTGAAATTTGAATAAATATACTTTCAGCTTCTATTTCAATTTGTTTAATGGTTTCATTATTATTCCCATTTAGTTCTATTTTTATTAATAGAGATACAGACAAATCCATAGTTATATTTGGAAACATCACATATATGTGTGTTTCTACTCAGTAGACTCTCTTATTTCATTATACACCTTGTCAATGTCATAGTCTCTTTGTTACTGTAGGTCTAATCCATGATTTGAAATCATATACCATGGGTTTTCTAAATATATATTTTTTGATATTTTTTGAAAATTCTAGCTGTTTGATTTTTAATTTTTGTTGTATATGAAAAATAAGATACTATTATTGGACAGTAAATTGATTAACAAAAACTGTAAACTGTAAATCTTAGAAGAGTCACTAAAGCCTTTATTTAAGATAGATATGAATAATAGTCTAGTTGTAGAAAAATATGAAATCATGAAAAAATACACAATGAGTACAAATGTAGGAATAAGGCAAGAAAAAAGGAAGAAAATTATGGAAAGAATTAGAAAACAACTAGCAATATAGTAGATTTTAATCTAGAAATAAAGATTATTTTACATCTAGATGGTCTAAGGGCACCAATTAAAAGACAAAACATGCTAAATGTAATATGAAATTCACATTTAGGTATATACAATCAACAGAAAACCATCTGAAAATGTAAATATGCAGAATGCTGCTGCTGCTAAGTCACTTCAGTCGTGTCCAACTCTGTGTGACCCCATAGACGGCAGCCCACCAAGCTCCCCCGTCCCTGGGATTCTCCAGGCAAGAACAGTGGAGTGGGTAAATATGCAGAATGGTTAAAAGTGAAAGAATAGAAGAAGAAATGTATGCAAACACTCACCAGTTAAAGCAAGTGTGGCTATATTCATGACATAGAGTTTTGAATAAGGACTAGAACCAGGGATAAAGAGACATTACCTAATGATGCTAGGGTTGACTTTTGATAAGAGACAGGAATCCTAAATGTCTATATACCAAACAAAATATATGAATAAAAACCTGATGAATTAAAATGACTATCAGAGTTGGAGACTTCAAAACTCTCCATCAGCAATTTGCCAATCTCAGGGTTGTGGACCCAGTTATTGCACTGGGCCATTCTCCTGTCTTTGTCTCTGATGAAATAAAGAACCTGATCTTCAGGGTTATAGGAAAAACAAGAAAACAGAGGGAGAATTATGGCACTACTATGGCACAGCCAAAAAGTTATTTCAAACCTGACTTAAGTTTGGAGTCTTCAAATGCCGTAAAACAACCTTTGCCATGGAGGAGCTCCTTTACCCCTAGGATACATATTTGAAGCTGCCTGGAGCAACACATTTATAAATATGAAAATGATACAACCCTTCCTCTCCCAAGTATATTCAGTGAGCAAAAAGAAAAAGGAAAATAGAATGAAAGAAAACTGTATTCAAGAAGAGAAAACAAATAATTAAACTGAAAAAAAAAAAAACAAAAAAAAGCGCCTCCACAATTTAACCCAACTGGAAAGCCAAAATTTCCTAAAACAACTTTTATAAGAATAATATAAAAGACATTGATTGGCTTTTGGCCCTTTACAGTATAGGTTCTGAATTAACATCTACTGAAATGCACTAACTGTCTAATCTTCATGGCGTTAATCAATACTAGAACTCAAATTACAGTTATATCTGGGGGTTTCACTAAATTTAAACAGGGTACCCACAAAAATCTTAAGAGGCAGGGATTGCTGAATATAACATAGAAGACAAATATATATGCCTTACCTTAACCATCAGGAGTATTGCCTTGCCCATGGTCTTAGAATCCATTGTTCTAATTTTAGGACACCCTCAAAGTGTGCATGGATGCCTATGACTCACTGAGTAACAAAGTAAAATTAAGTCTTTTGGTGCCTACCAATTGTCATGACAAATGGGACTCTTTGAAGTGACTACCCACCCTGACTTGTTGTGCTCTGTTGAAATAGTTAATGCAGTTCAGTATAAATTAAAATAGGGCCTTTGAGGATTGAAGGATATTATATTAACATAAAACTTAAAACTGAAAGGTTAATATCACCACTACTTCACTGCTTTTCTTTTTAACCGTTCAATATGTCCAACTCTTAAGCCTGGAAGGAATGATTGATTATTTGCCACAGATTACTGCAGTCTTTACGCTGTAGTCCCACCCATTATGACCTCCATACCCCAAATATTTTCCTATTATAGATTTTTCTAAAATTCTGTTCAGTGCCTGTTTTAACAGCCTTTTCAACCTAATTTTGCCTTCACTTTAGTGGCACAACACACTTTTACCTGGCCACTGGTTGGAGTAACTCAGTACTTCTTTTGTCACACATAATGGTTGCCAGCAACATCCTAACTGCTTTCAGCTCTCTCCAGGAGCAAAAATAAGACATTGTATTGATATCTTCATCCAAAGAGATTTATTTGATATATTAAGGACATACAGATATTTACAAAAGATCTTACAAAAAAGTGGATGGGCTCTTGCCTCACAGATAGAAAAAGATCTTACCACCTTGGATAAATTCCTGGATATTATTTGATGAACAAAGTGTCCTTCCATCCCTAACATTGTCCAGGAAACAGCTATTAACTTGCCCTCAAATTCTTTTAGGCTGTTTTAGGTTTTGAAGTGATATATTCCTTGTTTACAAATTTTACTTAAGCCCATGAATACTCTTACTTTCAAACCAGCCCATCTTGAATGGAACATCCTCCACCTAAGACTAAGAATCTTCCTAAATGTGTTAGTGTTAGTTGCTCAATTGGGTCTGACTCTTTGCAACCCCATGGACTGTAGCCTGCCAGGCTCCTATGTCCATGGAATTCTCCAGGAAAGAATACTGGAGTGGTAGCCATTCCCTTCTCCAGGGGATCTTCCCAACTCTGAGATTGAACCCGGGTCTCCTGCATTGCAGGCAGATTCTTTACCATCTGAGCCACCAGGGAAGCCCAGAATTTTCCTAAATTGCCATACAAAAGGCACCCCATTAGTTCTCCTGAGATACCTGGATTGAAGAGTCTTTACCAGCCTCCTCTTTCATGCTTTCTGAAATCTCTAGACCATCTATAATGGCCATACAATGTTCTTAGGTTTCTGATGCAAGAAACTGCCCTCCTGATCTCTACTAGAGCTGTGATTGTTAAGTATGTACTGGGATCTCCTGGAAATCAAAACTTTCACAGGGTTTTAGATCTGTGACTTTCTGCATTCATCTGCCAATTGTGCTTTAGGTTATGGAAGCAGCATCCCACAAGCTTAGCACAGCTCCCAAGGCTTCCTTGCTATAAAGTGAAAGTGAAGGTTGCTCAGTTGTATCCAACTCTTTGTGACCCCATGGACTTTACAGTCCATGGAATTCTCCAGGCCAGAAAACCAGAGTGGGTAACCTTTCCCTTCTCCAGGGGATCTTCCTGACCCAGGGATTGAACCCAGGTCTTCTGCATTGCAGATGGATTCTATACCAGCTGAGCCACAAGGGAAACCCATCCTTGCTATAGGATAGCATCAAACCTAGATCCTCTGGTGTATCTCAACTGCAAGAGGAAATGGCCTCCCTTATGCTTAGTCCCTTGCCAGATATTGTGATACTGGAGAACTTCAGCTCTCTCTGAAGTTCCGTTGCTACTTGGAGAGCCTCTTGAGATGAATTGAGTGAATAGCAAAAGGAGTTTAGTTTGTGGATCTTACTGATGGCATTGACACCATTATACCTGTTGGAGCTTAGTAGAATGTTGCTTCTTTTCACCCCTTAACTAGGTCTCATCATAAAGGACAAGATCCAGAGTCAGCATAATTGCTCAAACTTCAGGCAGCAGTCTTAGCAGTGGACTGATTTGCCAATAAATGGGTAAAGCTACACATTTTAACCAGTTCTTTGTCATTGC
The DNA here is from genome assembly GCA_006410635.1 of Cephalophus harveyi. Lineage (NCBI taxonomy): Eukaryota > Metazoa > Chordata > Mammalia > Artiodactyla > Bovidae > Cephalophus > Cephalophus harveyi. The sequence continues at coordinate 51,207 of SJYT01048750.1, read as the reverse complement.
CTAAGATTGGCACATTCTGGCAGAAGAACTCTGTGAATCTTTTCCCTCAAAAATACCCAAAATATAAATGAAGGTAACAGATATATAAACCAAGGACACAGTAGTGGGCCTCACTGACATTCCTTCTACCCTTTGAAGGATTTTCAGACATTATTAATAGTACCAAGGTAATCATTTCACTTCTCAGAAAACAAGATGCTTGACTCTTGCAGAAGCAATTCACTGAAAAGTTTGTGTCTCCAGTCTCAAGCAACTGGGTTAATTGAGAAGCAGTGAAATGTACTCCTCAAATTGCTCTTATTTAAGTTACAAAACAGCAATTTGACACCCCTACTGGTGTCACTGTTGCCACAGGCACTTATTGATATATTTAATGCCCTTTGGTAACTTGCATTCCCTACCCCAGTATCACACAGTTCCCTCAATCACTTTTACTGCCCCAAAAGAGTCATATCTCTAAAGTTCATGTTTTGATGAATGACCACTTCACCGTGTTGCCTCCTTCTTCCTGGTTAAGCATCTATTTTACATCTTAGGAAGACACTTCTCCTGCTCCCTAAAAGTCTAAGTTATTACTAAAGTTTAAATTTATGTCATGGCATCAGCATGTCAATTTGTTATAAGGCCTGAAATAAGTTTCAGTATTAAGAATTGTCTTGTTATTTGGTAAAATAAGATGGTTTAACTGTAAGTCGCTCTACCTGTTTTACTTCCACGTGTAAGATCTTCCAGCTAAATAGCTTTCTTTATCCTGGGGACTGGGTATAGTGCCTGCTTATCTCTGAATGGCAGGCTTCAGTTCCTTTTAAATCCATGGAATTACTCAAGACAACATGTCTTCCTGTGGGGACCAGAGGTTACTTCATCTTCTTGTTACTATAGAGCCTGCTTCCCATAATCTCTTTGTTCACTGTGTTCCCAAGTGCGGTCCTGGCCCTGTGATGCGTGGTGTGCTCCACTTTTCAGTTGTGAGTCTCTGTGAGTCAAAAACTGTTATTGACCTTCTCATCTGTCCAGTGTTGGATGCCATGTGTTTGGCCATCCCCATAATTGTAGGGTGGGAAAACTTTGCTCACCGATGGGGTTATTGTTGTTCAGATGGTAACCCTTTGCATAGGGTTCTTTGCAACCCTATGAACTGCAGCACACCAGACTTCCCTGTCCTTTACTATATCCTGGAGTTTGCTCAAACTCATGTCCATTGAGTTGGTGATGATATCCAATCATTTCATCCTCTGTTTCCCCCTTTTCCTCCTGTCTTCAAGCTTTCCCAACCTTAGGGTCTTTTCCAATGAGTCAGCTCTTTACATCAGGTGGCCAAGGTACTGGAACTTCAGTTTCAGCATCAGTCCTTCCAATGAATGCTCAGGGTTGGTTTCCAAGAAGCTCTCAAGAGTCTTCTCCAGCACCATAATTTGAAAGTGTCAGTTCTTCAGCGCTCAACCTTCTTTATGGTACAACTCACATCCGTATATGACTACTGGAAAAACCATAGCTTTGACTTGACAGACCTTTGTCAGTGAGGTAATGTCTTTGGTAATGTCTTTGCTTTTTAATATGCTGTCTAGGTTTGTTATTGCTTTTCTTCCAAGAAGCAAGCATCTTTTAATTTTGTGGCTGCAGTCACCATCTGCAGTGATTTTGGAGCCCAGGAAAATAAAGTCTGCCACTGCTTCCATTTTTCCCCCATCCACTTGCCGTGAAGTGTTGGGGCTGCATACCATGATCTTAGTTTTTTGAATGTTGAATTTTAATCTAGCTTTTCCACTCTCCTCTTTCACCCTCATCAAGAGGCTCTTTATGGGCTTCCCTGGTATCTCAGTGGTGAAGAATTCACCTGGGAGACACAGATTTGATCCCTGTGTCAGGAAGATCCCGTGGAGAAGGATATGGCAACCCACTCCAATATTTTTGCTTAGGAAATCCCATAGACAGAGGAGTCTAGCAGGCTACAGTTCATGGAGTCTCAAAAGAGCTGAACATGAGTTAATGACTAAACAACAGCTAGAGGCTCTTTAGTTCCTCTTTGCTTTCTGCCATTAGAGGGGTATCATCTACATACCTGAGACTGTTGATATTTCTCCTAGAAATCTTGATTCAGCTTGTGATTCATCCAGCCTGGCATTTTGCATGATACACTCTTCATAGAAGGTAAATAAGCAGGGTGACAGTCTACAGCCTTATTGTATTCCTTTCCCAACTTTGAACCAGTCCATTGTTCCATGCCTTGTTGTGACTGTTGCTTCTTGACCCACATACAGGTTTCTTGGAAGGCAGGTAAGATGGTCTGGTATTTCCATCTCTTTAAGAATTTTCCACAGTTTGTTGTTCTTGACACAGTTAAAGGCTTTAGCATAGTCAATGAAGCAGAAGTAGATATTTTTCTGGAATGCTCTTGCTTTTACTGTGATCCAAGGGAGGTTGACAATTTGATCTCTGGTTCTTCTGACTTTTCTAAATCAAGCCTGTCCATCTGGAAGTTCTTGGTTCAAAAACTGTTGAATCCTAGCTTGAAGGATTTTGAGCATTATTTTGCTAGCATATGAGATGAGCGCAACTGTTTGTTAGTTTGAAGATTCTTTGGCATTGTCTTTCTTTGGGATTGGAATGAAAATTGACCTTTTCCAGTCCAGTGCCCATTGCTGAGTTTTCCACATTTGCTGGCATATTGAGAGTAGCACTTGGGGTAAAGAGTAGGAAATCAAAACACAGTCTATGAATGTTATCTCCTCATCTTCCTATATTTATGTGTGAAGAAATGTGCTTTTGGCCAACCCAGAATGTTCTGCGTTGAATTGCATTCACTTCCCCAAAATATACTTTGAAATCCCACTGCAACAAAATGTGATCTTATCTAGAAATAATGGTCATTACACACATAATTGCTCAAGTTAAGAAGAGGTCATACAGGTATTGGGTGGGCTACTAACCCAGTATGTCTGGTATCCTTAAAAGAAGATGAACATATGAAGAGTCAGAGACATGTAGGAATGCCATGTGGCAATGAAGGTAGAGACTGGAGTTGTGCAGTTGTAAGGCAAGTTTTCAAAGATAGTGGGTGGACCACCAGAAACTAGAAAGAGGCAAGGAAGAATTCCTCTCTCCTAGTTTTATAGGGCATGTGACCCTGTCAATACCTTGATTTTGGATTTCTAACCTCCAGAACAATAAGACAATAAATTTCTCTTGTTTTAAGCCACCTTGTATGTGCTGCTTTGTTATGTCAGCCCTAAAAATTTAATATATTGAGTTTTTTAATTAATTTGGTTCCCTCTGGGCATTTTCTAATAGATATTCATAAGTATTTTTTGAATTAATGTGGTTAACTGGTTAAAAGGTTTATTCATTATATATATATTCTTTTATACTTATTTTTGAGTTTGATAGATGTTTCAGGATAGTCAAAATTTGAAGGCTTTTACTTTTTGCCTGAAAGTATTATTTTATTAAACTCTACATCATCTGCAACTTACAACTTCCTCAATTCTGACTTTTTAAAATCAGAGTTACAGTTTTGTTATTTCTTTCATCTCTTTTCAAGGATTCTGACTCCTGCATATCATATATTTTGTTGCCTTGTCATAAACAGAAAAATAGCATAAATTTTTGAACTTCTGAAACTCTCTCTCAGAGATATGTACCTTTCCTTCTTTTTTCTTTGTATTTATTATATTAATAATTAAATCTAAGGTTAACAGATTTGTGTGTAACCTTGTATCGTCCCTAAATTGATGCTTATACATATGCAATTTTAGGAATTTATTTAATGCAGATAATTATTATTTATATTATTATTATGCTGTCTCTTATACACATCTAGATGTGTATAAGAGACAGGTCAATTTTTTTACTTTTTGCCTGAAAGTATTATTTTATTAAACTCTACATCATCTGCAACTTACAACTTCCTCAATTCTGACTTTTTAAAATCAGAGTTACAGTTTTGTTATTTCTTTCATCTCTTTTCAAGGATTCTGACTCCTGCATATCATATATTTTGTTGCCTTGTCATAAACAGAAAAATAGCATAAATTTTTGAACTTCTGAAACTCTCTCTCAGAGATATGTACCTTTCCTTCTTTTTTCTTTGTATTTATTATATTAATAATTAAATCTAAGGTTAACAGATTTGTGTGTAACCTTGTATCGTCCCTAAATTGATGCTTATACATATGCAATTTTAGGAATTTATTTAATGCAGATAATTATTATTTATATTATTATTATGTATGAATTTGTTTTATTCTTCAGAAATACCAATAATCCATAATTGGAATTTATATTACCTTTCCTACATTTAAATAAGTTTCTTCTATTTTATCTTGTTTTTGACCTTGTGCTTGTAATCTGAAGGTCTTCCTGAATTTGGCCTTTCACATAATAATGGTATTTTTAAAAGTGATGATTATATATATTTGAATCTAATATGGCTTGAAGTATGTCATTGTTTTTCTTTCTTTATTTTCATTGCTTGAGTCTTGAAACACCTTTATTTTTGCCTGCTGCTTCTCATGAGCTCTCTTTTTATCTCTGTTTGAATGGCTTTATTATTGTGTTCTTGTCTTTTACCATTGGTTTTATAGATTTCATGCTTTCTTGAATCTTATTGTGGATTAGGGCAAATACTTCCTAAATATGTCTGTAGTACATTTTTTCTGAAACCACATTGTTTCTGTCATTACCAAGGCCATTTTCTCATTATTTCAAAAAATATTTACTTATCCTTGAATAATGTATTTGCTCAGTCCTGAAATGTATTTTCATCTCTTCAATATTACATATTGTTCTTAATGTTTTAGAATACTCAAAGGAACTTTTATTCAAGTAGAAAGAAATATTCAACACATTTTTATGGCTAATTTGTTTAACACTCCACTTATTAGATAAGTCTTTTTTTTGGCCATGCCTTATGGCTTGTGAGATCTTAGTTCCTCGACCAGGAACTGAACCTGGGCCCTTGGCAGTGAAAGTGCAGAGTTATAACCACTGGATCACCAGGGAATTCCTTAGATATCATTCTAATGAAACTTTGTTTCTAAAATGTAATACTAACCATATAGCTGGAACTATAACAGTTTCAACTTTTTATATATGAATTATCTCAAATATTGATACATTGATCACAAATTCATTTAATATAATCCTTTCAAAGTCTGATAAAACCATACGTTTAAATGCCAAATGGCTTTTCATATTCAAGTATTTCACATATAAATATTATAAAACATGCAAATAAATACATTGATAACAAAATGTTATTTGATTTATACATATTGGTTTTTAAATGCAAATATTATATGATTAATTCATTTTTAAAAATTAGCTTAGTTCTGTATCTAATACTCTTCCTGGGATGAAAGAAAACAAACAAACAAACATTGTTTTAGACTATTAGAGACTGCAGAGTTTGTCTTAGGACATAACACTTGATAATTCTGTCTAGGTGATTCAAACCAGTATTATGTTAGTATTAAACACTTCACCTTGATTTAATTTCTAATGTCTTAAACCTGGTGTTTAAAGTCTGCTTTGGCTAGAGTAAAACTTATCTCATTGTTATGTTACTATCCCATATTGGCCTGTTCTGTTAGCATTTTGAAATCCGCATGTATGAGGAGATACACTGATTGACACTAAAATAGTTTTGCTTTACAGTCAGGAGACGGCATGCATAACTAGAATTCCAGTCTGTTCAGACTATCACAGGTCTTCCTGCCATCGCTCATTTATACCAGTGATATGATATCCACATATACAGAGCCCACATCCATCCATTTCAACCCCTACCTTTATCACATTTCTAAAAATTATCTCCAAATATGCAATTTATACCTATGCTCTGACTCTAAACAATTATTAAATGTCATTCACTGTGTTTAATGTCTTTATGGTGTAAAGAAACTGCACAAACCAGAATATTAGACCCATAACCTCTCACTGTGCCAAAGTATAGGGTTTATTTTATTATTTTTGCATTATGGAGGTTTATTTTGAAATCATATTTAAGAACAAGTGCTGATTAAGGCTCTGAGACCTTTAGTACATAATAAATATGTGTGCTATGCTAATTGAAGTGAATAATTTCCACAAAATATTGTGTTACTATAATACAAAAGCACTGTCCTTATCCCTTTTGTGGCTATACATGAAAAAACAATGATAAAATAAACTAAATGCTGTTAATTAACTACATGTTATTCACATATGGGGTAATACATATTCAGTTCAGTTGCTCAGTCTTGTCTGACTCTTTGTGACCCCATAAATCGCAGCACGCCAGGCCTCCCTGTCCATCACAATCTCCCGGAGTTCACTCAGACTCACGTCCATCGAGTCCGTGATGCCATCCAGCCATCTCATCCTCTGTAGTCCCCTTTCCTCCTGCCCCCAAATCCTCCCAGCATCAGAGTCTTTTCCAATGAGTCAACTCTTCGCATGAGGTGGCCAAAGTATTAGAGTTTCAGCTTTAGCATCATTCCTTCCAAAGAACACCCAGGGCTGATCTCCTTCAGAATGGCCTGGTTGGATCTCCTTGCAGTCCAAGGGACTCTCAAGAGTCTTCTCCAACACCACAGTTCAAAAGCATCAATTCTTCAGCACTCAGCTTTCTTCACAGTCCAACACTCACATCCATACATGACCACTGGAAAAACCATAGCCTTGACTAGACGGACCTTTGTTGGCAAAGTAAGGTCTCTGCTTTTCAATGTGCTATCTAGGTTGGTCATAACTTTTCTTCCAAGGAGTAAGCGTCTTTTAATTTCATGGCTGCAGTCACCATCTGCAGTGACTTTGGAGCCCAGAAAAATAGTCTGACACTGTTTCCACTGTTTCCCCATCTATTTCCCATGAAGTGATGGGACCAGATGCCATGATCTTCATTTTCTGAAAGTTGAGCTTTAAGCCAACTTTTTCGCTCTCCTCTTTCCATCAAGAGGCTTTTTAGTTCCTCTTCACTTTCTGCCATAAGGGTGGTGTCATCTGCATATCTGAGGTTATTGATATTTCTCCCGGCAATCTTGATTCCAGCTTGTGCTTCTTCCAGCCCAGCGTTCCTCATGATGTACTCTGCATAGAAGTTAAATAAGCAGGGTGACAATATACAGCCTTGCCGTACTCCATTTCCTATTTGGAACTAGTCTGTTGTTCCATGTCCAGTTCTAACTGTTGCTTCCTGACCTGCATACAGGTTTCTCAAGAGGCAGGTCAGGTGGTCTGGTATTCCCATCTCTCTCAGAATTTTCCACAGTTTATTGTGATCCACACAGTCAAAGGCTTTGGCATAGTCAATAAAGCAGAAATAGATGTTTTTCTGGAACTGTCTTGCTTTTTTGATGATCCATTGGATGTTGGCAATTTGATCTCTGGTTCCTCTGCCTTTTATAAAACCAGCTTGAACGTCTGGAAGTTCACGGTTCACGTATTGCTGAAGCCTGGCTTGGAGAATTTTGAGCTTTACCAGTGTGTGAGATGAGTTCATATTAATAGTGATCAAAAATCCAATATTTTATTTCTGAATATTTTCCTGACTAGATAAGCTAGAGACTTCTTCTAGAATTGCCATAGCAAAAATCACTTTTCTTGATGAGTGCCGAAATACTAAGATACTCCTTCTTCTCATTAGTGGACCACTTTTCTATCAAAAGAAAGTCTGAAAGGGCACCGTTTACTTTCTGTATACATGTTATCCATTCCAATGCAAAGTCATGCTTATATTTATTTTCATTTATTGTAACATGTTTGATCAGCAAGAATCATTTTTCAATTCTACTGACTTTACATCATCCTTTCCAAGTTATTTAGATATTCTTATATTTGCTAAAGAACATAGCTCAGTAAATTTTAGCTAGGTAATATTAGCACTTGTCAAAAAATTTTAATATTTTAAAATTAAGATTAGATTAAAATTTATATTTCCTATTGGTTGCCTATTTATATTCCTTAATAACATGAAATAATAAACAGGGTTGTTTTTGTCAGTAGTCTCATAATAACAATGGATTAAGTTTATTATTGACCAGGGGGAGTAAATAGTGGATTCTCCAGTCCGAATCCTCCTAGTGACCATAGAGAGAGATTATATATATATGTATATATATATATTTTTTTTTTCTGCAAGCCTATGCTATTTGCCAGAACTGATGGATGCCATGTTAACATGCATGTACACACCCATACACATACATGCACAAACACCACACCTTTATAACATTTGCTCTCAAAATAGCATCAATTCAGTAATACTTCTTTTTAATATAAACTAGCGCTTAGGCATTCTTTGTTTTTTTAAAAGAAAAAAATTCCACATTGTGCAAATTAATTTTACTTGTGTAGATATGTCAGTTTATTTGGAAGAATAAACAAGCAAACAAATTAGGCAAAAAACAAAACAAAACAAAACAAAAAAACCCACAACTGTCAAAACCAACTGTTCAGGCAACCTATTCTGGCAAATCTGAAGAATATTTATAATTTCTTTATTAGTAGATCCAGGTCAGAAGTAACCTAGGTATCTGAAGGATGTCATTGGTTGTGACTGTGCTTAAACTTCTTAGTACTTTATAGACATTCTGCTGGGGAAATATTTACATATTCAGAAACTTACTTTTCCTTTTGTCAGCAGATTCTCATCTGTCTATATAGTAAGACTTCAATGAATAAATAATAAGTTTATTTCATGCCTAATAGAATTCACAAACATTTGGGGATTCTTTATAAACCTTACTTTCTTCCGAAACAAGTGTTTCAGTTGAGTAAGTCTTTGCAAAACTGCCCTACCAATGTATTCGTTAGTTATGTTGTCTTCCGTTAGTCTATAATTATTAAAAAGTCAACTGCAAAGATTGTTGAATAATAATACATTTGGATAAGGTTGACTTGTTTTAACTGATTTTTTCCATATGAAAAGAGAAAGCATTTTCAGCAAAACGGCCAGACACAAGATGTTCCTCCAGTGCTGGCTAATCATTCAGTCGACTAGGATTTGCATGGAGTCTCAGAGTTTCTTTTTATATCTGAGAAAGTGAAATATATAGGATAAACTGAGATGAATTTTCAAGTTGAACAAACACCAAGGGCACATCATCTATTAGAGAATTTCAAAACCGAATTGGCTGAGAAAATCGCTGCTGCTTATTTGTAGTCCAATTTATTTTTCATCTGGAAACATCTTCACATGGAAGTAAGGTAAGAGAAGATTCAGGGACGTCTTTTAACTATGCTGTCAGATTTCTTCAATGCCAGATTTTATTTTTAATGAATTTTATCACAGTATAGTTGATGTTACAATGTTAGAATGTTTCTGCTATACAGCAAAGCAAATCAGTTATATATATACATATATCCACTCTTTTTTAGATTCTTTTCCCATATAGTTCACTACAGAGCATTGAGTAAAGTTCTCTGCACTATAGAGTGAGTTCTTATTTGTCATTTATTTTATATATAGGAGTGTTTATATATCTATCCCAGTCTCCCAATATATCCCTTTTCCCTGCCTTGGTACACGTTTGTTATCTTCATCTGTGACTCTATTTCTGTTTTGTAAATAAGGTCATTTGCACCAAATTTTTTTAGATTCCACATATGAGTGGTATCATGTTGTCTTTTTCTGCCTGACTGACTTCACTCAGTATAGCAAATTTTGTTTAAAAACAAAACAAAAATTTGTTCTATTAGTAACAACAAGCATAAGTGATTCAGTTTGTTTTTAAAAATTTTTCTGAATATTTTTTTTACAATGCTGTTTACTAAACTACAAGCTTTATTCAAATTTCTCCATTTTCCCACTAATGTCTCTTCTGTGTCAGGATCCAGGATGCCACGTTACACTTTGCTATCATGTCTCTTTCAACTCCTCTGATCTCTGACATTTTCTCAGTCTATCCCTTGTTTCATTAATGTATACATTTTTTGCAGTACCATAAAAGTGATGTGCCATTCTTTGTACATCATATCAGGAAACTAAGATCGCTTAGTCCCAAATGGGCCTGTGCCTATGGATTCCAGCATGTTCTCACTCCTGGCTGCCTCATGTCCCTCTGTCCCAGTAGCTTGCCCTGGGGCTTCAAGCTCGAGAGTAAGACTCAAGGACATACCCTTCCAGAGATAGCTTACATTAAGCAACCTCTACAGTCATCAATATACCAGCAAATTTGGAAAACTCAGCAGTGGCCACAGAACTGGAAAAGATCAGTTTTCATTCCAATCCCAAAGAAAGGCAATGCCAAAGGAGATCAGTCCTGGGTATTCATTGGAAGGACTGATGCTAAAGCTGAAACTCCAATACTTTGGCCGCCTCATGTGAAGAGTTGACTCATTGGGAAAGACCCTGATGCTGGGAAGGATTGGAGGCAGGAGGAGAAGGGGATGACAGAGGATGAGATGGCTGGATGGCATCACTGACTCAATGGACATGAGTTTGGGTAAACTCTGGATGTTGGTGATGGACAAGGAGTCCTGGCGTGCTGCGATTCATGGGGTCGTGAGGAGTCAGACACGACTGAGCGACTGAACTGAGCAGTCATCTAAGTTCAAACACCTGTGACAAATCCTGTACTCTGTGGCCAGGTGTTTCCACTTGAACTCTAACTGAATCAGAGGAGAGCCACTGGTTTAGAGTAGATGGGCCTTTAGAGCTCAGAGCCTCCAAAGATCATCAGCATCAGGGCCCTCCCAACAGGCCTGCTCAGAATCCAGCTTTCCTAACTACCCTGTAGCTATCAGGAGGACAGACTTTTCCCAGACTGTCACTGACAACAAAAAGTCCAGTAACTTTCTGACTCCTGGGCCAAACAAAATAAAAGGAAACTGAGTCCTACAAAAAAATCAGATGCTCTGTGCCATAGTGGGCATTTGATAAATGAACAACCTGAAACTGGAGCACCCTGGGCACAAAGCTGGTATGGGGATCATCTGCTCCCCAGGAGGAGGTTTAGGCCTCAGCATTGAGAGGGGGACCCTGCTTCAGAATGCAGTTGGGTTAAAGAGCCACATATGAGCCTGAACATCCATGATGGCCAGACTCTGCAGCTTAGGCCCTGGATGGCCACCAGGAGGTGCTGAGGATGTGCCCAAGAAAGCAGCGGTGTCCCTAGGAGTGTCAGGGGTGGCTGGGAGGTAGGAAAAATGCGAGATAGAGGACTGGAGGGGTCTCCAAGGTTGAGAAGGGCAAATGCCTTGTGTGAGGCAGCTAGCTGTACCTGCAGGAACTCTGCATGCTTTGGCTCCATCTACTCCACTTTGGGCATCTGGAGTACATACCTGGGTTGGTGCCACCTGTGACCACCAGTGGGGCTACATTCATGGGAAGGCCTGACTCAGCTGCTTGGGGATTTCTGTTCCTCTTTCTATGCTTACTGATCATGTGACCCACCGACCCCTGTTCAGGCCTCAGTTTCCTTATCTGTCAGAACCCCTAGTCTTAGTGCGTTTGGACGTGTCATGAAAGAACCCCATGTATAATGACAGGGTGTGTTGCCTCAGGGTCTGGGTGTGTTGCAACAGACCAGATTAGCCATGATATGGCCTGATGTGCCATGGTGGACATCAGGCATGTCGCAGCAAAAAGAACCCCCCATCACCCTGATGAAAAAATCCAGGCATGTCACAACAGACCCACCAACCCCACCTCCCCCACTGGGCCAGGATAGGCCACGATGGATCCATGTCAAGACAACATGACAACATGGACATGTTGTAAGAGCCCAAATTGTGACAGAACCAGGCATGTTGAGACAGGAAAACCCTGTATAGTGATCAGGACAAGCGTGCCATGACAGCGGGCCCCCAGTCGCAGTGCCTCCAAAAACACGCTTTGATGGAAAAAACATTTTTTATCTTGCCTCAATGAAAGTTATGTGTTTCTAATTATATTTTAATACCACCTCCAAACACAGAAGTATTTGTGAAAGTATTTGTTATGAAAAAAGTATGAGATATTAAGCTGAAAACATTTTAGATGTTAAGCGCATGTTATTAACTGTGAATATGTGTTGAAGAGAACAATAAGGAATCAAGTTGTAAGATCTCTATTTGGTGCCACTGCCTGAATGCTGGAGTCATTCTTGTAAAAAATCATTGTTGGTATCTCATTTTCTGTTCAAATCTTTTAATACCTTTAGGGAGGGGTGGAATTAGATGGTGGACCATCACTCAGTGGTTTGAGGAAGAACTGGGTGTGGTCAGGGTTCTACAGACTTTCTTTTCCAAATTAGGGGACATACAGCACATATTCACAGCAGTTGTGCTCTCAGACCTCATAACCTCTCACTGTGAAAATTTCTCACTCCAACTCCTGAAATCTTATAGTCCAACTTAACTGAATATCTCCCCTCATTGTGTGAGAGCAGAATCTGATATATGTTTCTTAGAAGAAAATTATTACCATAAAGATCTGCCTTTTTTTGTTGTTGTTAAAAATTGACATCCAGAAGCAAACTAATCGTTCTTTCCTCCTAAAAGCATAGCATTTTTGTTATACTGAATAGAATTACACTTTCATTAGGAGGGAAACAATATCATAGCACTTGATACTTTGTTTACTCTGTTATAAGCACAGCTACTAAAGAAAAATTAGCCACTTTCAGGGAAGAGAATACTATGCTTGCAAATAAATTTGTATACAGATTCTGTTAAATATTATGTTTCAGTGAGATTAGCAAGCAGCAAATAGCAACAATGAAGGAAAAGCCACTGAAATTCTTAAAAGCAAATAATCTGCCATTCTCTGCTTCTGTGTCTGAATTTTATCTGCTCAAGCTATCAGGAAAAGGCTGTCAATCAGCTCTATTGCTGGAATGAAGGAGTAGATGGTACAGTTTAATTTTATTATGGAAATTGATTTGCATCTTTTATATTTCTTGATTGAAATCTTTCCAGGTAATGGCATTGAAGAAGACTCATAAAAATGCCATGACTGGGGTAATAACTATTATTATGATCAAATTTAATAAAAAAAAACTTCCCTACAATATAGGAACTATGAATAATTCATATAAACTGTTGCCTAAAATGTGATAGAGAGGAAAAGACTTGTAGAAAAAAATCTTAATGTATCCAGACAGGGATGATAATTGGTTTTTGCAAATAATGAATACTTCCTGTTCAAACCAAGACTAACAAGGCCAGAAGAGAGGATTCCACAGGAGGAAATCATTCCATGTGTCTGATTTTTGCAAGATAAGAAGGATGGATGGATTTTTAAAAAAGAACTGTCATAAAAATACGTGTTCTAAAAATTATATCTTAGAATATCACAATGGTTCTTTTAAATAAGCAATGGCTTCAGGAATCTTTAAGATAAGTTTGTATTTATATGTTTGTGAATGATCTATACAAAAATGAGCATTGATCCCAGTGCTCCAGGTTAGTATTTTCCTCTCTGTATTGTTTACCAGTCTGGGCCTAGAAATCCAAGTTAACCGTAAAGAATTTGCATAAAATCAGTATTGAAACAATTCTTGTTTCAAAAAGAAGTTTAAAAATGATTGTATTTATTTGATATATAGAATTTTGGTGTGCATAATTGTATTTCCAGCTTTAATCAATCTTTAATTTGTTTTGTTTCAATTTAATTTTATTTCTTTTAACTGTTAATCTCTCTGTTTCTTGCTTTTATTGGCTACCATCTGGTGGAAAAAATTGTAATAGCAGAGCAAGGTTAAAAGATATGTAATAAGACAAAGGTTTGCATTGTAAGTATGATTGCCACATCATATTGTTGACATGGGTAGCAAGCTTGATAATAGAGCCTTGTTCTTATCACACTCAGTTCCATTACAACTATTCATCTCTTAAATAATTTAGAAATTTATATTTTATTATGTAGAAAAAAAGCTATGATACTATAATGAGTTCTAAGAAGGTAGGGGCCAATTTGCTGTGGTTATTTCAGTGTAGCCAGGATGTCCTTGTTGCCCTTGACAGACTTAAATTTTACACACATAGTATCAGCATAATTATTGCTAGTGGTTACTTTCACTCTCAAACTATACTTCTTTAGAAGATTAAAAATATAATTATTCTGTTTATAATCAGCAGTTAGCAGGGTGTCTGTGGATAACTGTACATTAAATATTTTTAACTTTTCAGTATTTAATTTTTTTCCACTTATGTTAGATAATTTGAGCTTTAATTCTCTTATTTGGGGATTCTTCATGAAGAAAACATTAACAAATTAAAACATTTAATTTTTAATCAAAAATTTAATAATTGACCAGTCACATGAAGTCTTATATTTTGGGATTATATTGTATAGACTATAATTTATAAAACCTACAAGTTTTTCACAAGCAGTTAATAAAGGTAATGTGGAATACAATTATGTTCTTTACTGGTTACCTAATGGCGTTACAATAGTCATCTCCTTGGACTTGTTATTAATAGTAAGTTGGCTGAGAGAGTGATTTGACAACTGCAATGCATTGCTAAATATATTTTACAATAAATTGAAGGAAAAATTGTTATAGTGATATCACATGTATGCAGATATACTGTGTATTTTACATGGGCAGAATAATTATATTGTTTTTTTTTTAATAATTCTTACTATTCTGCACAAAGAATTCCTAAAGATTAATCCTTAAAGACAGCATTTATAAATCTGAAATTTTATTTTTATATATACTATTTAATTTAAAAATTTTAATCTTTAAAATAATTCCAAATATGTTATTGAAAGTGAAGTCTCTCAGTCGTGTCTGACTCTTTGCAACCCCATGTACTATAGCCTGCCAGGTTCCACCATCCATGGGATTTTCCAGGCAAGAATACTGGAGTGGGTTGCCAATTCCTTCTCCAGGAGATCTTCCCGACCCAGGGATTGAACCCGGGTCTCCCACATGGTAGGCATTGTTATTTTTATGTAATTTCTTTGTTAACATATTTTAATAACCCCAGAAATCACATAGCCAACCTTGTTGATTAAAAGCAGCAAAGGCTATATTCTGATTGGATATATGCTTATTCCTTTATAAGATACAGTAATTATCTTCAAAATGCTTTAATGTGACAACAGAAACACAGTAGTAAAATTTGTTAAAACTAGTTGAATTTATCTATACTTAAATCATAAATTTGTTGTTCAAAGTGGGTTAATCTTTTTCCATTTCCCTAAGTAATTTGTTACCCTGGATATTAAGAAAGAAATCAATGTCTGAATAGTCACAAGGGTTTTTAAATAATTTTGAAGTTTGAAGTTTTTATTTTTTATTTTTTTGAAGTTTTTAACTAAGAGTCTTTCAGATGTGTATAAGAGACAGGAATTTATCTATACTTAAATCATAAATTTGTTGTTCAAAGTGGGTTAATCTTTTTCCATTTCCCTAAGTAATTTGTTACCCTGGATATTAAGAAAGAAATCAATGTCTGAATAGTCACAAGGGTTTTTAAATAATTTTGAAGTTTGAAGTTTTTATTTTTTATTTTTTTGAAGTTTTTAACTAAGAGTCTTACAAGAGGAAAAATGTAAGCTTAAGCTCCTTGCCTTTTCAAACTACAAGGATATTCTTAGTGATGTTAATTAAATAATAAAGATAAAACATGTTCCTTTATGGTCATGTAATATATAAACATTTCTTCCATGTAAAAAATTCTAAAGATTACATATGTGTGTGTGTGTATATATAATCTGTTTTCAATCTATCTATATATAAGAGATATCATATATATTTTTCTTTGAAATATACATTCAAGCAGGCTTCTCACACCACATTGTCTGCCCCTTTCAGGTCTCATACTTTGCAGCATAGAAGTTTAAAATATCTATCAGTAAGTTATATTGCAAAATATTACTTGATGCAATAAAATTGAAATCACATTAACAATTATTTGTAACACCCATAAAAGTAAACTTAAAAGCATAATTTATTCATAATTGAAGGAATGGCCTTATTCATAATTAAAGTTCCCCCCAACAAAGCCTCTGTATGTGTGCCTGGTAAGGTGCTTCAGTTGTGTCCAACTCTTTGTGACCCTATGGACTGTGAGCCTGCCAGGCTCCTCTGTCCATGGGGTTCTCCAGGCAAGAACACTGGAGTGGGTTGCAATATCCTGCTCCAGGGGATTTTCCTGACCCAGGACTCAAACCCGTGGCTCCTGCGGCTCCTACATTGCAGGCAGATTCTTTACTGATAAGCCACTGGGGAAACACCCACAAAGCCTATTTATAAGTAAATATTTCAAGTCCTCAAATGTCTCTGTGAATAATTAAGCTATTATTATATAAGTTAAACATAGAAGGGAAATTATGGCTATGGTTTAAATGTTAAATATTGGTGTAAACTATGTAAAACACAATCTAACGGATTTTCTTGGAAGATGCTAGGAAAATAGTGTTTTATTTTGAAAACTGTTAAATAAAGGAATCAAACCTTTTTATTCCTGACCTACTATTTAAACTCTGTATTTTATAGTAATCAAAAAGAGTTCATAAGGTAGTTTATTTTATAGAAGGATCTCATCCAATAAATGAATAACTGTATTATAATTTTTATATTGCCATTTTGCAACTCTAAATTCATTAAAGTACATAGACAATTATCATTAGTGACTTCTGATAGAGGAAAACAGAGATAACCAGTCCTTGTGGCCTCCTGGAGAAGGCAATGGCAACCCACTCCAGTACTCTTGCCTGGAAAATCCTATGGACAGAGGAGCCTGGTAGGCTGCAGTTCATGGGGTCGCTATGAGGCGGACATGACTGAGCGACTTCACTTTCACTTTTCACTTTCATGCATTGGAGAAGGAACTGGCAACCCACTCCAGTGTTCTTGCCTGGAGAATCCCAGGGACGGAGGATCCTGGTGGGCTGCCGTCTATGGGGCCACACAGAGTCGGACACGACTGAAGCGACTTAGCAGCAGCAGCAGCAGCAGCATGGCCTCCAGATGCAAGTACACAACATTTGTTATGTAGAATTATTTCTAATTTCAAAATGAAATCTCTAGATGTAACTACTGATTCAAGACAGATGAATATATTGAAAGACAACAAAGAAGCAGTCAGGGAGTTTTTGACTGTGTGAAAGTATCCAGAGGGAAGAAAAAATATTAAAATGAGGAAAAGGTAAATACGTAAAGAGAAATCTAAGAGACACATTGGTTAATTCCATAGCATAGAGGTTATTTGGATCCTGATTTCAAAAAATCTTCTGGAATTTTTATGAGACATCTGGGAAAATCAGAAAACTCTTTGTATATATAGTTGGTGATAATAACTTTTTATGATAGTTGATTATGTTATGATCATATTTTTGAGCAATCACTTATTTTTAGAGGTGCATATAAACTTCCCCCATGGCTCAGTGGGTAAAGAATCTGCCTGCAATGTAGGAGATACAGGAGATGTGGGTTCAATGCCTGGGTCGGGAAGATCCCCTGGAGAAGGAAACGGTACCCCACTCCAGTCTTGTTGCCTGAAAAATTCCATGGGCAGAGGAGCCTGGAAGGCTACAGTTCGAAGGGACACAGAGTCAGACACTGCTGAGTGACTAAACAAGAGTAAAATATGCAAGGAAGAATGAAATGATGTTTTAGTTTAACTCCTTAATATGATGTAGGGTTAACCAGTGGAGATAAAGATAAAATTGGTCATAAGTTTTTATTCACTGAATGATGGATAAGGGTTATATTACTATTCTCATGAATTACATACTACATACTCTCTACATGTGTGTATATATATATATGTACATTCATATATGTATATATGCAGCTATATATAATTGCATGTCTTTCATGGATATTCCTAGTGTACTCATACTTTTTTTTTTTTAACCTATCTCCTGAGTGATAAATGATTTTCTTTCATGTAAAATATCTTAGCTTGACAATAGACTTAGTCATATTCTGTATTGAGATAAGGATGCTTCTTTTTTGGGTTATAGTATTTCTATGTTTCAGGGCTATTTATTCAAACTCATGAAAAGAAGGAATTTATAAAATTCATTTTATATAAAGTAATGATTCATAATATTTCCTTGACTGTATCAAGGATATTTTCACAGGAAATTCTGCTTAGTTGTTTTAGGTTCAGTTCAGTTCAGTTCAGTCGCTCAGTCATGTCCAACTCTTTGCGACCCCATGAATCGCAGCACGCCAGGCCTCCCTGTCCATCACCAACTCCTGGAGTTCACTCAGACTCACGTCCATCAAGTCCGTGATGCCATCCAGCCATCTCATCCTCTGTCGTCCCCTTCTCCTCCTGCCCCCAATCCCTCCCAGCATCGAAGACTTTTCCAATGAGTCAACTCTTCGCATGAGGTGGCCAAAGTACTGGAGTTTCAGCTTCAGCATCATTCCCTCCAAAGAACACCCAGGGCTGATCTTCAGAATGGACTGGTTGGATCTCCTTGCAGTCCAAGGGACTCTCAAGAGTCTTCTCCAACACCACAGTTCAAAAACATCACTTCTTTGGAGCTCAGCCTTCTTCACAGTCCAACTCTCACATCCATACATGACCACTGGAAAAATCATAGACTAGATGGACCTTTGTTGGCAAAGTAATGTCTCTGCTTTTCAATGTGCTACTTAGGTTGGTCATAGCTTTCCTTCCAAGGAGTAAGCGTCTTTTAATTTCATGGCTGCAGTCACCATCTGCAGTGATTTTGGAGCCCCCCCAAAATAAAGTCTGACACTCTTTCCATTGTTTCCCCATCTATTTCCCATGAAGAGATGGGACCAGATGCCTTGACCTTTGTTTTCTGAATGTTTCAGGTTATTAGCTCTAAATACATCCTATATCTATTGATTCCAATATTATATATGTTTTTTTGTTCAAGATTAAATAGACATGATGCATTTGATAAAACACAGAATGGTAATGAAAGTTGTGGTAAACATGGTTTTGATTAGGCTCATTTTTAAACTTTAGCAGTTTAATCATTTATGCATAGAGTGTATGTTGCATTAAACATGATTCCTATAATCAGTTTCTATGGCAACCAAGAAGCTGGCAGATTATATTGACTCATACAGGATGTTTTTCAAAGTTGTGATCAATTTATTAAAGTTAATTATTATATTAGAATGACTGTCAATGATAACTCTAAAATGAGTGATAACATTTCCCTATTTAAATTATTCTTATACTTCATAGGATATTTATATGCTGAAAATGCTTATACTACTAATTGGAGAAGGCAAAATTGAAGAGCAACTCTAAAGTACATATTAAGCTAATGAAACTAGATATATATGATGATTATGGTTTAACTTTAAAGAAACAGGTTGGTTTTTATTTGATATTAGGAGGGTAAATAAATATTTATAATTATTATAAAATAATTATTTCAAATCTATATTGAAAAATAATTTCAGAATCTTTCAGACAACATTAAATCCTAAAATAAATAACCCATGTGTTGTATCAGGCCACTGTAACAAAGTCCCACAAAAATTATTTCTCCCAATCTTACTGGCTGGAGGCTTGAAGTTAGGGCACCAGCATAGTTGAGTGAAGACCTTCCAGATCTGAAGGAGTGAGCTAACTCTGTAAAATCTAAGAGGACTAATCCCATTCCTTCAGGCTTTGCCCCTTTGACCTCGGTGATTCATAAAGGCCCTACCTCCTACTATCACTGCATTGTGTACTAAAGTTCAGCATAAGATTTTCAGGGGGACACAGACATTCAGACCACAGGCATATGTTACCATAATCTTTATCGTTCCCTCAAAACAAGTATCCTTTCTGTCCTAAACTGCTTTTGATTAAAAAAAAAATAATAATAACAAATTGGAAGTTACAAGGAAATGATGGAATAATGTTTCTTTACCCATTGTATGCAAGGGCTTTAAAATATCTAAGTAGTTTCCTTTCTTGAAGGTTACTGATTGGGTTGAGTAACTTTGCATTGCCTAAGTCAATTATGAAATGAAATAGTGGTGTACCTTTGGCTCTCAGAGCAGCACCATGGTCATTGGCAAGAACAAGCATCTTAAAAAAGGCAGCAAAAAAGGAGCCAAGAAGAAACTATCAATAATTTATCCATTTTATAAGACACATGGGTGTGTTGTAAAAAGCACTAGTTAACTATGTACAACGTGAGCAGTGTTGGAAAAACAGTAGTCTCAAGGACTCAAACCAAAATTGCATCTGATGATCCCATGGGTAGTGTTTTTGAAGTTAGCCTTGATGAGCTTTAGAATAATGAACCTGCACCTAGAAAATTCAAGTTAATTACTGATAATATTCTGGGCAAAAACTGCTTTACAACTTCTATGACATGAATCTTACCAGTGATAAAATGTGCTCTTTCATCTAAAAATTGCAGACCATGACAAAAGCTTGTACCACTACTGGTGGTAGTCTTGTTGGTCTACCAACAAGACTGGTCTATGTTGGTTTTATAAAATACATACATGTGTGTGTGTGTGTGTATATATATATATATATAATGGATTCAGAAGACCTTTTAAACTTAGGACCAAGGGTCCCCACAAATTTTGAAGAAGATGAGGGAAATCATGACTCAAAATTTAGACAAATTACTTGAAAGAAGTGTTCAATAATTTGAGTGCAGACAACATTAGAAAAGATCTAGAAAAGGTTTGCCAATCTATCTTCTCCATCATGTCTTTGTTATCAAAGTAAAATTGCCGTAGAAGCCCATGTCTGAGCTGGGGAAACTAATGGAGTATTATGGTGAAGGTAGTAGTTGTGAAAAGATGCTAAGGATGACACAGGCGCTAAAATCGAGCAAGCTGATGGATAGGAGACACCAGCCCAAGAAGCTGTTTAAAAATCAGACTTTTAATGTTGACAAATACAAAGCCTTATTATATATTAAAAAAAGTTGTAAATCTAGTTTGGAGAGAAGAACTTACTGAAGGGCATACAGTCTTTTAAAATAATCCTTGGAAATTCAGAATTGTCATTTCCATATAAGTGCCAAATCCAGATTTATACAGATGCCAAGTTACGACCTACCTTTTCAATATCTCTAGTGAAATGTGATAAAAAATATTTTAACATGCTTGTGTTTATCATACTTTCCTTTTGGTTACTTTCCCTGTATTGGTTAAGAAATTCCTCACAACCTAGTGAGACTTTCTCGTATATTGACCCCTGAAAATTCTATAGCTTTGGCTTTTACATTTTTAAACTATCTCTAATTTTGTATATATGATGGGAAAATGGATATCACATAGCAACTATGTGCAAATCATGTAGCAAACTGTCTCTGTATCGTTTGTCAAGTGGGAAAATGGATATCATGTAGCAACTACTTGAATATCATGTAGCAAACTAAATCTCTGCATCTTTTGTCAAGGATTGATGGTAGACATATACGGAATGGAAAACTAAGGCCCTGCAAATAGATTAAAAGTTAAGTAAGAGAAGCTGGTTCTTTTGAGAAACTAAACAATTGCACAGGTTCTTTAGAGACCTGCTCTTTGAGAGATGAGAGTGGTACCCAAAACTTGAGGGAAAGAGTTTCATTACCATTTATCTATTTACCAATGTGAAAAAAAACAAATTTCTAGGCTCACCTCTCCAAAGTATCTTGGTGTGATCAGAACAATTCTGTTCCTACCCTCTGATAGTCAGCAAGATAAGAATAGCTAGAATTGCAGAAAGGTACACAAATCCATATTAACTGTGATATTGCTGTCAAGACATGAATTAACACCAAGGGCTGTAGGCCATGCACAAAATAATACAAGTTTTGATGTGTTAAATTAGACTTCTATAATAGACCAATAAAAATTATATTATTACAAGCTACCAGTTATTAAGTCTACCAACCACTGTGCTAACTATCTGTTATTACTTTAACTCTTTATGGCAAATGTTGCATTCTGATTTCTCAAGAAGGACATTGAGGCTTAGAGGTATTATTTATTTTAATAGTAATGCAGTTGCTTAGTGGCAGGTTTGGGATTCATAGCCACATCTATCTGACATCCAAGCCATTATGATAAAATGAATTCTACATAGAAGTAGACAATAAAATATACTCTTTCAAAATCAGATGATTAGAGCTAAATAGTTGTTGTTTTTTTTTTTTTCAGAGAAACCTGTCATGGTTTTTACTCTCTTTTTGACATATTAAAAACAAAGAAAAGAAAAAGAAAATAGGCACATGTATCCTGAAGGAAGTCTTTGGGGAGAATAAATTGTCTTTAATAATTTAATGGTCTATAATATTGATAGGGAAATACTCTTTATTTTGTATAGGCTCAAGAATAGAAGTAGGGAAACAAGGCTAATGTACTTTGACTACAATGAAGTTATTATTATTATATTTTTTACTGAGCTGTCTGCTAATAAAACTGGTAACTTCATAAAGTGTGGACTTCTAATGACATCAAAAGTATGCCAGCAGGGTTATTTGGAGTTTCTCTCGGTCAATAATGAATGGGTTAGTCAAGATGCTTTTGAGTGTCCCTATTGTGGGTTGATCTGTGTTCCCCCAAAAGATATGTGGAAGTCCTAACCGCCCTAATCCATGAATGTGGACTTATTTGTAAACAGGGTCTTTACAGATATAATCAATTTAAGTTGAAGTCTTGATTCAGATCAGTTGCTCAGTCGTGTCTGACTCTTTTTGACCCCATGAACGGCAGCATGCCAGGCCTCCCTGTCCATCACTAACTTCCAGAGTCTACCTGAACCCATGTCCATCAAGTTGGTGATGCCATTCAACCATCTCATGCTTNAGATCAGTTGCTCAGTCGTGTCTGACTCTTTTTGACCCCATGAACGGCAGCATGCCAGGCCTCCCTGTCCATCACTAACTTCCAGAGTCTACCTGAACCCATGTCCATCAAGTTGGTGATGCCATTCAACCATCTCATGCTTTGTCATCCCCTTCTCCTGCCCTCAATCTTTCCCAGCATCAGGGTCTTTTCAAATGAGTCAGCTCTTCACATCAGGTGGCCAAAATATTGGAGTTTCAGCTTCACCATCAGTCCTTCCAATGAACACCCAGAACTGATCTCCTTTAGGATGGACTGGTTGGATCTCCTTTCAGTCCCAGGGACTCTCAAGAGTCTTCTCCAACACCACAGTTCAAAAGCATCAGTTCTTTGGACCTCAGCTTTCTTTATAGTCCAACTCTCACATCCATACATGACTACTGGAAAAACCATAGCCTTGACTAGACTGACCTTGTTGGCAAAGTAATCTCTGTGCTTTTCAATATGCTATCTAGGTTGGTCATAACTTTCCTTCCAATGAGTAAGCATGGATCTTTTAATAATGTGGCATTAAACCCAAGATTTGGTGTTCTGGTGAGGAGAAAGAGATTTGGGGACATGCAGATATACAAATGGTTATGGGGCAATGGAGGCAAAAATTGGAGTGTGGCATTTACAAGCTAAGGAATGCCAAAGATTGCCAGCAATTACCAGAAGAAAGGAAGAGGGTTTCCCTGGTGACTCAGATGGTAAAGCATCTGCCTTCAAATGTGAGAGACCTGGGTTCAATCCCTGGGTCAGGAAGATCCCCTGGAGGAGGAAATGGCAACCCACTCCAGTGGTTTCTCTTGCCTAGAAAATTCAATGGACAGAGGAGCCTGGTGGGTTATAGTCCATGGGGTCACAAAGAGTTGGACACGACTGAGAGACTTCACTTTCACTTTCAGGAAGAGTCAAGGATGATTCCTCCCTAGAACCTTTGGAGGCCACAAAGCCTTTCTAACTCCTTGATTTTGGACTTGTTTCCAGAACTGCAAAAGAATAAATTTCTCTTGCTTTGCAACCTAGTGTCTGTAACTTTTTGATGGCAGCACTAGGAGACAAATATAGGTAGGCCCGGTAAAACCTGAAAACCTCTAGTCTGCTCAAAGAGATTACTAGTATCTCAGACAAGAGTCTTGAAAAGATTCCCTGGAGACAGTGGTCAGAGATTGGTTTGTGAGTAATGAGGGGAAATAGGCAATTAAGGAGAGGGAAACCGTGTGAGCCCACACTCAGAGGCTAAATTAGGTATGTATTTACATACAGGAATTAAGAATTAGCTGACCAGACTAAGAACTGAGCTAACAGGTTTAGGATAATGTGAAATAAGTCTGGGATGATAAAGTGTGGAAGACCATAGTCCACTACATGGGACTCAATCTTTGATGGGATAATGAGACAGAATGAAAGATTAAAGCCAAGGGTATGTACAGAGAGAGGGTTTTCCCAGTTGGCTCAGAGGTAAAGAATCCTCCTACCAATGGGGGAGATAAGTGTTTGATCCCTAGATGGAAAGATCCCCTGGAGAAGGAAATGACAACTCACTCCAGTGCCCTTGCCTGGGAAATCTCATGGACAGAGGAGCCTGGTGAGCTACATTCCATGGGTTGCAAAAGAGTTGGTTAGGACTTAGCGACTAAGCAGCAACAACATGTACAGAGAGAAGGTATAGGAATAGTCTGGAATCACCTGGAAGTTTGGCTAAACAACAGTAATGTAAGGTTTTATCTATAAAACATGAACTTCTGGAATTGATGGTCAGTATTTAAGGAATGATGAATGTGGGCAATAGTCAAGAGGGTGAAAATGACAGAAATAATAGATAAAAAGAGAGAGACAGACACAGAAAGTGACAAGGAGACAAAGACAGATCACTTAGAGTGCCCAAGCGTAGGGGCAGGGAGGAGAGAAAGGGAAGCCAAAAATGGTAAGTTTTGAATATCTGGGACAAAGGAAAAATACTGAAATGTGTGTTTTTATCTGTTGTTTCTATAAAGGATTAGAAAGTAAATAGTATAGGTTTTTTTCAGGCCATAGTTTCTTTCACAGTGATTTCATTCTGCTGCTGGAGAAGGCAATGGCACCCCACTCCAGTACTCTTGCTTGGAAAATCCCATGGATAGAGGAGCCTGGTAGGCTGCAGTCCATGGAGTCGCTAAGAGTCGGACACACTGAGCAACTTCACTTTCACTTTTCACTTTCATGTATTGGAGAAGGAAATGGCAACCCACTCCAGTATTCTTGCCTGGAGAATCCCAGGGATGGGGGAGCCTGGTGGGCTGCCGTCTATTGGGTCGCACAGAGTCGGACATGACTGAAGTGACTTAGCAGCAGTAGCAGCATATAATAGCAAATATATATAATTTTCCAGCTTTTTTTGCCCTTCAAGACCAACTGATAATTTGTCATTTGTTATCACAAGTGGATTTTACAGTTCCCCATTTGATATCTATGTGAGCTTTCCACGTGGCTCAGTGGTAAAGAATCCATCCGACAATTCAGGAGACATGGGTTCTGTCCCTGGGTTGGAAAGATCCCCTGGAGGAGGAAATGGCAACCCACTCCAGTATTCTTGCCTGGAGAATCCCATGGACCAAGGAGCATGCTACAGTCCATAGTGTTGCAAATAGTCAGACACAACTGTGCGTGTGTGCACACACACATGCACACATGTGTGCACACACACACACACACACCTGATATCTAGGCACCTTGAAGTAGACAGTATTGATTGTTAGAAACTAAAATGTTTGTTTGCCATAATTTCATTTTTTTCAAATATTCTTTATCCTGAAATGAAACTTAATTTCATTTCACTGTGTTTTATATTCTTTAGGCAGGTGATATAATAATATCTTAAGGAATATCCAGATATTAATGCAGTTAGAGGAAGAGTGTTTCTTCAAATGGAAACCTAATAGTCTTCATGATAGAAAATATAAATCTGTACATGTCAGAGAGGCACATCTATTTTCTCTTTTCAGTAATAAGTTTACATTTTTAACATGCGTTTCATGAACCAATGTCATTTTTGCAGGTGATTGCTTATAAGCAAGTAGTTTTGATTTTATCTCGATCATTTCTGATGCAGGGCATTGTGAAGACCTCAATTAGGATTGGAAATGTGCTCTTCTATTTTCTCATTTCCTACAAAGATTTAAACCTAAATTCATAACTGCCTGCCAGGTCCTTAATGTAAGAGCATCTTTGTTCATGTAATGTTTTTGTCAAGAATAAGGTGTCACACGTACCGTGGCATGTAATTGCTATAATATGTGTATGACATTCAGTTCATGCTCTTTTTATTTATATATGGCTGTTAGAAAATTATTTCCCCTTTTTAATAAATGCCTTTATTCCTCAATGCAATTTAAACAAATATTTCATTGACCTTTTGCATTTCTTTATTGGAGAAGGAAATGGCAACCCACTCCAGTATTCTTGCCTGGAGAATCCCATGGACGGAGGAGCCTGGTGGGTTGAAGTCCATGGGGTCACAAAGAGTCGGACACGACTGAGTGACTTTACTTACTTAGTTACAAAAAGGGTCATATTCCTTGATATGATAATTGAAAATCAAGTGAATGTTAACAATCTAGTAATTGGAAAGTAATTTTTAGAACACAGGCCATAAATTATTCACCATTTGAAGTGCAGTGTGTTTATATTTAATTTTATAAAACATTGTTCCAAGTTAGTGACAAGACATTCAGTGGTGCTTGAGAAAAGGGTCCATCTAGATCTCTTATATCATTTGATATATGTTTGACAAAACATTTGGAAACTTCATTAATTTATGTCAGATTTGTAGAGAGGCTTTAACTGGATTATTGTACACTTTAACTTGAACTTGAATTCAAGTGCATCAGGTTGAGTCTTTCTCTTGGCAAGAAATTGCAATGCTAATAAAGCTGGGAGGGGAGTGATCCCTCTTCATTCTCCGCTTTGCAATGTGAGCATTAAAAACATGAAAAAGATTTTGAGATTTCAATGATGAATATTAATTATTTGTAGCATTAGGAAGTAATTAGGTAAAACCATCATTATAGGGTTAGAAATTATTTTCCTCAGGTTGAAAAATGGTATATTTCAAATACTGTGCACATTTAATTGAGAATAGAAGAAATTTTGACTTAGTATCCTTCTCTGAGGATCTCACAGTTCTTTATAAAAGTACTATCATTTTCATACTCATTTATTTCTATGAAGAGGAAGTTTCTGGGTTGAAGTTGGATTGAAGATTTTTCAATCATAAGACAAACTTAAACAATAGATTGTTTTATAAAATCTGATACAGTGATTGATATACAAGTATATTATTTCTCTGACTTATATAATTTTCTTGTAAATTCCATGTGTCATGTATGCAAATGAAGGTATGATGCGTTCTATTGAAATGAAAAGAGAACCTGGATTTTCTTGATAAGTTTTTCTATGGTAGGTCTGAAATATAGAAGTTTAATTTCCAAAATCAGTAGTTACTCCAAAAGACATGATTATTTATAGAAAGTGATGAAATCAAAATGATATTTTAACCTATAGATTCCCATGAGAGAAATATAGGCCAGTGATCCAGGGCATTTATGTTTCCCTAATTCAACTATGTAGTAATCAAATATGTATGGAGTATTTATTATGTGCTGTAAAGTATTCTGTAGATAAAACAAATGAATAAAAACATACCCATGATTCCAAGGAGTATGTGGTCTAGTTGGGAGGATATATGCAGAACCGGGTAATTACAAAATAATGTAGAACATGCAGTAAGAGAAAGGTTCGGGGGATATCAGCTCTTGGAAAAATGGTTCAGAAGACAGAACTTGTCCTAGGGAATATTTTCATGTCATCATTTTATTCATTAATTTTTTATGAGACAAACAGGTTACCCTGTTTCCTATAGTACAATGCTCCAAATGCCATATTTCCCATAATTGCTCCCAAGTTTTGCTGTCAGCTCTGAGGCCCTGGTCATCTGACATTTACTAGTAGAGATTAAAACAACAACAACAACAAAATGTGAACATAAGGAATCTTTATCTGGAGGGCTGCAGTCTTAGCCTGGGCAGATATAACAAAATGCTATACACTTGGCAGCTTAAAAAGAGATTTTTATTTCTCACAGTTTTGGAGACTCGGAAGCCGTGATCAGTGTGATGATGGCGTCAGTGCTGGTGAGCACCCTCTTCCTGTTCTCCCATTAAGTCCTCATATGGCCTTTCCTTGGTGCTTGAAAGTGTGTGCAAACACACACACACATAGTTCATAACTTTAAAATTCATTCTATTAATGTGCTTCCTCACAGACACTCCCATGGTTCCTCTTTAGTAAGTCCATCGTTAAAACACCAGTAATTAAGGAAGTAAGTGATAAGCAATAAAATCACATTAATAATTTTAAACACCTTGGAAAGCCACCCATAATCAATTATATTTTAGTAGAAAAAGAATGAGCAATCATCTCTAAATAATGTTGTTGTATTAAATTTATCTAATAGTGGCACTCTACCTTAATCAATTCCAAATTGGATCATTAGTTAATGAAAATAGGCAGTAATTAAATACTCCTGATTTCACTTGTATCATATCAAATTTCCTGATGAAATTCAGTATGAGGATTGGACATAGTTAAACTCCTGTTTTCAAATTTCACTGCCGTGGAGAGAGCTCATTGCAAAAGGAAAGGTTTTACAAGCTGTTGCCACTACAGTTCAGTAGCTGCAATACTGTTTTATGATTACAGATCAGACAACCAGGAAAATCAGAATAAATCTAAATGGTACCGCTTCATTTTATGATCTGTGATGGATGTAAATTGAGTCTTGTAATACTTATTCAGGAAACACATAATTCTAGAACATTAGATCTACAGGTATCTTTAGAATCTCTAAATGGAATGCCCACATTTTACAAGTATTAGGACCCTAAATACACTAGCTATTAGCAGTGTATCACATTCATCATCTTTTTACTTTAATGCATTTATCTGGCTTAGAAGTTACCCATTCTGTTTTCAACATAGCCAAGCATGTCTCTCCTTTGATGTTGGGCTTTAACACTGGCTGATATAGGGCTATAACTGCTTTTCTTTCTATAGAATACTGAGAAAGATGGTAATGTTTACAAAACCTAGATGTGGTCTTCATTCTATCTTGATCCACTCATCTTTTTTCCTTACATCTGTAAGGTTTGGAACTCCCTGAAATAAGATACTTTCCACAGATGTCTTGGTAAATCATCAGTCTTCTCAGTTTTCAGACTCTAAAACTTGAGGGAGAGATCATTCGATATGGAGAGAAAATAAATACCAAGAGAAGGGAAAGCAGAAGTTGCCATTGGAAGAAAAAAGACAATTGACAGCTGTTGAAAATGCCTTGGGTAGTAATAGTAGTAGAGTGTTAGTCACTGCCTTGTGTCCGACTCTTTGCAACCCCCATGGACTGTAGCCCACCAGGCTCCTCTGTCTATGAGATTCTCCAGGCAAGAATACTGGAGTGGGTGGCCATGCCTTCCTCCAGGGGATCTTCCCAACCCAGGGATTGAACCTGGGTCTCCTGCACAGCAGACAGATTTTTTACTGAGTGAGCTACAGGGAATAGACTTTATAATATTTTAAAAAATCATTATGATTGCATGTTAAATATCACCTGGTCTTGCATGTGTTCAATTGTATAGTTTTTACAATTTCTTTACAGATTTCCTTTATATGAAATATAGTGATCTTTGAATATGACAGGAAATACACTTAATTTATATTCTCAGCACTGCAAAATATATTAGGTTTAGACAGATCTGATTAATTTCAATGGAATTATAAAGAAGACATCTGTGAGGGACAGTCATTCTGACAAAGAGTGAAAAGGTTAAATGACCCCTTAATTTCTCTATTTTGGCAAACTCCCAAGGCTTTCACTAAGAGATTGTTTATGTTTTCTGCCAGGTGGATGCAAATTCACTCTACAAAAAGGAATTAATTTACTAAGGTATGATGCATCTTTTCTCTTTTCTATTCTGGTAATTGAATATTCATCACAAAACAAGTGCTGCTAATTAGCAGATTATTCCATTTACTGGCAGATAATGAACTTGTTATTTATATAAAAAAGGCAACAGTTGAAAAAAATTCAAAGTTTTATTTAGTTACAACTGGTCAAATAACTTTAAAAATCTTCCAAACATACAATGCATTTCACTGTGAGGTGAGGTGAGGTGAAGTCGCTCAGTCGTGTCCGACTCTTTGCGACCCCGTGGACTGTAACCTACTAGGCTTCTCCGTCCATGGGATTTTCCAGGCAGGAATACTGGAGTGGATTGCCATTTCCTTCTCCACATTTCACTGTAATAAATCATTATTTGGTAACTACACATAGGATTTAAGTTTTAATCACTTCAAGAAATGGAGGTTTTAGGTTAACATTTAGTTGTTGTAACAAAATTTCTAATCTTAGCAACGCTGTGTTTTTGCCTAAAGTTAGTAGTTTGGTGAAATTAATGATAATTGTGGGCACTTCCTCAGTTTTTAAACTTATTTAAGGTGGATGACTCATTTGAGAAGCTGCTTTAACAGAAGTTTGTTCTAGGAATTTTAATTATATACTTTGATAGTTAACAAGGAGGCTACTTAACTATTCTTCCTAAAGAATCATTGGTAAAGTAACTTAATCATTAACTATATTTCTTATTTGCTGTAATTCTTTTATTACAGTAAGTCCTTTTATCACTTTTGCATACTATGTTAGGTATTATTTCTGTTAAAAATAGTGAAATGATCGACACTGGAGAGGCCATGTCTGATTACCTTTTGTATAAAGACAAACTTGCACCATACACACCATCGCCTTCACAGCTCCCCCTTCATATTGTAGTATTATTTTTTGAGATTCTGGATACTGAGTGGTGAGTACATCAGCTCTTTTACTCAGTCAGGTCCAGGCTCTGCCTCTCAGGCAAGAATTTAGACAGTATGAAGGATTCTGTGGGTAAACTGGCTAAACAGAAATAATCTAAAATGAGATATTAAGGCTAAATTAAAACAACAGAGAACAGCAGGGCGCAGAGGAAACTGAAACAATGCCAAAATAGGGATATAATGGATCACAGTAAGACGAGTGGAACATGCATGTGCTTTGGGTTGTAGGTGAGAAACGTGTAGGAGAGAATCTGGTTCTGAGAATGTTAAAATCTAATTTTCTACTGTTGGATAGGAAATAGAAGATGTTTAAATTTTAAAAATCAAGATGAAAAATTTTAAGTATACTCTTCAGAAATATGGATACAGATATAAGATTCCTCCCTCCCCCATAAAAAAACATCAATTAGAATAACTGAGAGTAGTTGCCTCCAAAGGATGAGCCAAGAACTATAGTTTTTCAGCATTATCTATTTTATGCAGGTAATAGTGATGGTAGAAAAAAGTGCTTATAATGTAACTAAGTGGTTTATAAAATATGTAATGGAGAAGGATAAGAATAAATTAGTCAATCAGTGTTTTAGAGATAAACATTAATTAATATAGATATTTTCTGATGGCTTCAAGGTTGTACGTGGGGAAATGAGTGTGTAGGAAAAGTATATCACAATTCCTTTCCCCTCTAAGGAAGGCAGGAAAGGAGTGAGAAAGACATTCCAACTACCTTGTCATGTGTCCCAGGAGATTACTGAGTGGCACTGAGAACGGTAACTCTTGGGATTGGAGAGCTAAAATAGAGAGAATCAAATGTTAGGGAGGATAACCTTTTTATGTGGAAGAAGACATGTGTCCTTCAAGATTTGCTTTTTGAGATATTTATAGAGGTGATTCAGTGAGAGTCCTATGACTGCTAACATTCAGTTCAAAAGAGGTCAAGATTCTGGTCCTGTGAACCTACCAAAGAAAGTTGAAGTAGTCTGCACCTAAGCTAAAATAAACTGCTCATCTGTGAAGTCCAGAGACTAGTAGCACTCACAAATCTAAATCTATCACCCACAAGGGGAATGGCATCACCGGCACAAGCTTATGGGAATCAAAATCCATTTCTTAAGTCGAGGAAAACTGGCTTGTCAAAGGACATTGGTATCTTGTGCAAAGAAGGGATGGCTGGCCCCTTTGTAGGAGCTGTTATCGTATCTGTAAGAAACTGTAAGTTTGCTTCTTACTTTCAAGTACTTATAGTTCTCATTTAGTTTTTTTTTAAATCACAGGAAACTGGTCTAAAAAGTTTAGAGATAGAAAATAGTAAAGATACCATGACACTTCTGCTTCTTACTTCAAAGCGTGAGGTGTTTGTTTGAAGTAGATATAGTCTTTCCATTTAAAACAATTTTTTTCTGTGTTTTTCTTAATAAAAGGTCTTATTTTTAAAAATCAGGTATGAATTTTGAATTTGATTACTTTTTATACCTATCATATAATTTTGCATGTTTTCTACTTTGTGTATAATTTGTTTTTGTCCTGTCAGTTTGAAAAGACTATTAACAGATTTATTTCAATGAGCCTAATATTTTTGGTGAAAGTGAAAGAGGAGAGCAAAAAAGTTGGCTTAAAGCTCAACATTCAGAAAACGAAGATCATGGCATCTGATCCCATCACTTCATGGGAAATAGATGGGGAAACAGTGGAAACAGTGCCAGACTTTATTTTTTTAGGCTCCAAAATCACTGCTGATGGTGACTGCAGCCATGAAATTAGAAGACGCTTACTCCTTGGAAGAAAAGTTATGTCCAACCTAGGTAGCATTTTCAAAAGCAGAGACATTACTTTGCCGACTAAGGTCCGTTTAGTCAAGGCTATGGTTTTTCCTGTGGTCATGTATGGATGTGAGAGTTGGACTGTGAAGAAGGCTGATCACCGAAGAATTGATGCTTTTGAAGTGTGGTGTTGGAGAAGACTCTTGAGAGTCCCTTGGACTGCAAGGAGATCCAACCAGTCCATTCTGAAGATCAGCCCTGGGATTTCTTTAGAAGGCATGATGCTAAAGCTGAAACTCCAGTACTTTGGGCACCTCATGCGAAGAGCTGACTCATTGGAAAAAACTCTGATGCTGGGAGGGATTGGGGGCAGGAGGAGAAG
Source organism: Cephalophus harveyi (assembly GCA_006410635.1). Lineage (NCBI taxonomy): Eukaryota > Metazoa > Chordata > Mammalia > Artiodactyla > Bovidae > Cephalophus > Cephalophus harveyi. Next base: position 18,484 of record SJYT01048750.1, on the reverse strand, counting down.
GGGACGACCGAGGATGAGGTGGCTGGATGGCATCGCTGACTCGACGGATGTGAATCTGAGTGAACTCCGGGAGATGGTGATGAACAGGGAGGCCTGGCGTGCTGCAATTCATGGGGTTGCAAAGAGTTGGACACGACTGAGCGACTGAACTGAACATCATATTTTATGCATCGTATATATTTTTTCAAAATATAAATTTATTTATTTTAATTGGAGGTTAATTACTTTACAATATTGTATTGGTTTTGCCATACAACAACATGAATCCGCCACAGGTATACACATGTTCCCCTTCCTGAACTCCCCTCCCTCCTCCCTCCCTGTACCATCCCTCTGGGTCCTCCCAGTGCAACAGCCCTGAGCATCCAGTATCATGCATCACACCTCGACTGGCGATTCATTTCATATATGATATTATACATGTTTCAAAATGTGGCTTCTGGATATGTACTGTCTGGCTTCAAAACCAGCCCTTGTACTTAAAACTCTGGAACTTTGTAGAAATTACTTCATCTCCTTCTGCCTTCCCTTGAAGGTGAAGGTGAAGGTGAAGTCGCTCAGTCGTGTCCGACTCTTTGCGACCCCGTGGACTGTAACCTACTAGGCTTCTCTGTCCATGGGATTCTCCAGGCAAGAATACTGGAGTGGATTGCCATTTCCTTCTCCAGGGGATCTTCCCGACCCAGGGATCGAACCCGGGTCTCCCGCATTGGAGGCAGATGCTTTAACCTCTGAGCCACCAGGGAAGCCCTCTGCCTTCCCTTTCTCAACTTGAAAATAGATTTTATAACAGCACTTAACTTTTAGGGTTAGCTTGGAAGCAAGTTAATAAATACATATAAAGAGCTTAAAATGCTATTGCAACAATGTGCAAGTTCAAAGAATATTAAGAGAACAATCAAGACAGTTTTAGCTTTAATGTGCAAGTTCAAAGAATACTAAGAGAACAATCAAGACAGTTTTAGCTTTAGTACAGATTCTAGGCTTTCTCCATAACAGTGATCATCTTTGCCCTATTTACTGATTTATTTTTTTAACCTTAGGTTGCATTTTCCAATATATATCTCTTTCTTTCTGTTTTTTGGTTGACACTTCATAATAATTCCTTACTCTGCTTTGAGGGTTGGCCCAAGGCAGCAAGAACCTGGGCCCAGGCCAAGTCCCTGAGGGCTGTTGTTAGAATTCCAGCAGGATCTCATTAAGAGTAGAACTAAAGAAATTAGGTTGTATGATTATGTAAGTTATTGTTTACACTTAATTTGAATGGAATAAGTGAGAGTAGCCACAAGGCAGCAGAAGCTTGATGGTCCTTGGAGAGCACAGGCTCACACTATTCCATACTTTTCTTCTCTGTCTTGACCCAACTCCTTCCCATTCACCATTCCCATTGGTAGACCCACAACTAATTCATTAGATAGTGTGTCATTAAGGGTTCTTCAGAGAACAAAATCAATCTGAGATTTTTTTTTTATACAGCTGACCTTTAAATAATTTGGGGGTTAGAGGCCCTGACCTTACATGCAGTCAAAAAATTTGTATATACTTTATAGTTGTATATATTTTGTTTGTATATACTTTATTTTCTGTATATCTGCAGGTTCAAATAACTAAGGATTATGTAGTACTGTAGTATTTATGATTGAAAAATAGCCACCTGTAAGTGGATCTATGCAGTTCAAACCAGTGTTGTTCAAGGGAGATATACACACACACACACACACACATATATAGAGAGAGGGAAAGAGAGCACACGAGAGAGAGAGAGAGAGACATGAGAGATTTATTTTAAGGAATTGGCCTACGTAACTGTGGGACCTCGCAAATCCAAAATCTTCAGGGCAGGTCAGCTGGTTGAGAATTCCAGCAAGAGTTGATGCTGCAGTTTTGAGTCTGAAGACTGTCCAGAAGCAGAGTTTTTTTCTTGGGTGACGCCACTGTTTGTTCATATGGCCTTCAACTGATTGGATTAGCCTCACCCACTGATTCTAAATGTTAGCCACATCTCAAAAAATACCTTCACAGCAACATGTAGACTAGTGTTTGACCGAAGAACTTGGCATCATAGCCTAGCCAACTAAACACACAACCATCACAGATGGGATATTTGTTATTAAAATGCCATTGCTCTCAAGCATGGAGTTTATTTCTGGACTGTTTAGACTGGATCTTGTCCAATGGGACAGCAATAGGACTTTAACCCCAACCTAATCAGATTCTTTTGAAGCTTAATTGTCTTTACTCTTGTGATTATATAAATGAAATGGCAACCCACTCCAGTGTTCTTGCCTGAAGAATCCCAGGGATGGGGGAGCCTGGTGGGTTGCCATCTATGGGGTTGCACAGAGTTGGACACAACTGAAGCGACTTAGCAGCAGCAGCAGCATCTTCCAACATTTTGCCTGTTTTCTCCATGATACTGCCACCTCTTTTTGAGATCTGAGTAACAGGCTATAGTTTTCACCCCCAAGATACTTATGGAATAATATGTAAAAATGAAAATAATGCATTAAAGAAATTCAGGTATGTTTGGAACTTATAAGTACAGATATAAGCTACTCTAAAAAAAGCAATTATATGGGAATTATCAAAATAAAGTTTTGTAATTTTTGACTACTTCATTAATTTGGTAGATAAAATGACATATTACACTCTTTATTTGATTAATATACAAAAGTTTTTAACAAAGTTTAAGGAAAGCAAGAAACAAAAGCAAATTGTTGAGGTCATCAAAAATAGGGAAAAGCTGAAAAACTATACAGTGTAGGATCCTAACAAGACATGATATATGAGTGTAATGTATCATAGATGGGGTCCTGGAGTAGAAAAAGAACATTAGGAAAAATTAATGAAATCTTAACAAAGTATGGCCTTTAATTAATGAATGAAATAAGAACAGTTTGTTAGTCATGGCAAATGTACTATAAAAATGATAACAGTGGGGAATAGATATAAATTCTCCGTAATATTCTTGTTGCTGCTGCTGCTGCTGGTAAGTCGCTTCAGTTGTGTCCGACTCTGTGTGACCCCATAGACGGTAGCCAGGCTCCCCCGTCCCTGGGATTCTCAAGGCAAGAACACGGGAGTGGGTTGCCATTACTTTCTCCAATGCATGAAAGTGAAAAGTGAAAATGAAGTCGCTCAGTCGTGTCCGACTCTTAGCAACTCCATGGACTGCAGCCTACCAGGCTCCTCCCTCCATGGGATTTTCCAGGCAAGAGTACTGGAGTGGGGTGCCATTGCCTTCTCCCAATATTCTTGTTCAGTTCAGTTCAGCTCAGTTCAGTCACTCAGTCGTGTCTGACTCTTTGCGACCCCATGAATCGTAGCATGCCAGGCCTCCCTGTCCATCACCAACTCCCAGAGTTCACTCAGACACACGTCCATTGAGTCAGTGATGCCATCCAGCCATCTCATCCTCGGTCGTCCCCTTCTCCTCCTGCCCCCAATCCCTCCCAGCATCAGAGTCTTTTCCAATGAGTCAACTCTTCACATGAGGTGGCCAAAGTACTGTAGTTTCAGGTTCAGCATCATTCCCTCCAAAGAAATTCCAGGGCTGACCTCCTTCTACAAATCTAAAATTATTCTAAGAGATATTTTAAAAAAGTTTTTTAAAAGAGACAAACTGTTAAATTTTGCTTCCAGCTCTGATAGAGTAATAAAACTATACATGACCTTAATCATAACAGTGGAAAAAAATTAGGAAAAATATATGAAAAGCTATTTCAGACATGAAAAAATAGGCAGTATAAGACTGTAATCCCCAAGAGAAGGAAACAAGATAAGGTAACTCTATCATTCTCCCACTTCTCTGCTGGAGGCAATTTCTGGACTTTAGGTACATGAAGGAGGAACCCAAACAGAATCCTATAGCCTCATTGAAATGAGGAACTGCTGACTGAAGTCTGGGACTATTGAGGCAGCAGCATGTATAGGGCAGAATGAAGAAAGTTATGCAGAAAAGTGAGCTCTAGGAAACACAGTAGGCATTTCCTTCAGTCCTTGAATAAGAGTTTTACATATATAAAAGTCAAAGTGTACAAAGCCAGCAGAAGCCCACCAGAGAGTTGTAAGTTCAGTATTCTCAGAGCTCACAGTGTTGAGGAGCTGTTGAGTTCTAATCAGCCAGAGTAGAAAATAATCATTGATGGCCTGGAATTTACAAGACCTTATCAGAGTAAAATACCTTTGTAGTAGAAGCTATGCTAAACCCTTCCTAGAAATGCTTTAAAAATTAAACCTGAATGTGTTTGAATTCAAGAGCTTAGCACTTAAAACAATCATACACACACACACACACACACACACACACACACACACATAAATGCACACCATACATATAGCTATGTACAGTGTGTATGCTATGTAATACTTTGTATGATGAGGAGTATAATTTTAGATATACTTTTAGACCCTCAGGTATGACCTAAATCAAATCCCTTATGAATATACAGTGGACGTGACAAACAGATTCAAGGGATTAGATATGATAGAGTGCCTGAAGAACTATGGATGGAGGTTCATGGCATTGTACAGGAGACAGGGATCAAGAACATCCCCAAAAAAGAAATGCAAAAAAAGCCAAATGGTTGTCTGAAGAGGCCTTACAATAGCTGAGAAGAGAAGTGAAGCAAAAGGCAAAGGAGCAAAGGAAGGATATGCCCATGTGAATGCACAGTTCTGAAGAATAGCAAGAAGAGGTAAGAAAGCCTTCCTCAGTGATCAGTGTAAAGAAATTAAGGAAAACAATAGAATGGGAAAGACTAGAGATCTCTTCAAGAAAATTAGAGATATCAAGGGAACATTTCATACAAAAATGGGCACAATAAAGGAGAGAAATAGTATGGACCAAAGAGAAGCAGAAGATATTAAGAAGAGGTGGCAAGAATACACAGAAAGAACTATACAAAAAACATCTTCCTGACCCAGATAACTGTGATGGTATGATCACTCACCTGGAGCCAGACATCCTGGAATGCATAGTCAATTGAGTTTTAGGAAGCCAGTGTAGGAAGCGTCACTACAAACAAAGCTAGTGGAGGTGATGGAATTCCAGTTGAGCTCTTTTAAATCCTAAAAGATGAGGCTGTGAAAGTGCCACACTCAACATGCCAGCAAATTTGGAAAACTCAGCAGTGGCCACAGGACTGGAAAAGGTCAGTTTTCATTTTAATCCCAAAGAAAGGCAATGCAAAAGAATGTTTACACTAACACACAATTGTACTCATCTCACACACTAGCAGAGTAATGCTCAAAATTCTCCAAGGCAAGCTTTGACAGTACCTGAACTGAGATCTCCCAGATGTTCAAGCTGGATTTAGAAAGGGCAGAGGAACCAGAGATCAAATTGCCAACATCTGTTGGATCATAGAGAAAGCAAGGGAGTTCCAGAAAAACATCTATTTCTGCTTTATTGACTATGCTAAAGATTTTGACTGTGTGGATCACAACAAACAGTGGAAAATTCTTAAAGAGATAGGAATACCAGACCACCTTACCTGCCTCCAAGAAATCTGTGTGCAGGTCAAGAAGCAGCAGTTAGAACTGGACATGGAACAACAGACTGGTTCCAAATAGGGAAAGGAGTATGTCAAGGCTATATATTGTCACCCTGCTTATTTAACTTATATGCAGACTACATCATGTGAAGTTCTGGGCTGGATGAAGCACAAGCTGGAATCAAGATTGCTGGGAGAAATATCAATAACCTCAGATATGCAGATGACACCACCCTTATGGCAAAAAGAGAGAAGAACTAAAGAACCTCTTGATGAAATTGAAAGAGGAGAGTGAAAAAGCTGGTTTAAAACTCAATATTCAGAAAATGAGGATCATGGCATCCGCTCCCATCACTTCATGGCATACAGATGAGGGATCAATGGAAACAGTGACAGACTTAATTTTGGGGGGCTCCAAAATCACTGCAGATGGTGACTGCACCCATGAAATTAAAAGATGCTTGCTCCTTGGAAGGAAAGTTATGACCATTACGAGACAGCATATTGAAAAGCAGAGACGTTACTTTGCCAACAAAGGTCCACTAGTCACAGCTATGATTTTTCCAGTACTCATGTATGGATGTTAGAGTTGGACTATACAGAAATCTGAGCATCGAAGAATTAGTCCTTTAAACTGTGGTATTGGAAAAGACTCTTGAGAGTCCCTTGGCCTGCAAGGAGGTCCAACCAGTCCATCCTAAAGGAAATCAGTCCTAAATATTCATTGGAAGGACTGATGTTGAAGCTGAAACTCCACTACTCTGGCTACCTGATGCGAAGAGCCAACTCATTGGAAGAGACCCTGATGTTGGGAAAGATTGAAGGCAGGAGGTAAAGGGGATGGCAGAGGATGAGATATTTGAATGGCATCACTGACTCGAAGGACATGGGTTTGAATAAGCTCTGCGAGTTGGTGATGGACAGGGAAGCCTGGAGTGCTGCAGTCCATGGGGTCCCAAGAGTTCCACACGACTGAATGAAGTGAAGTGAACTGGCAATAATTTTGAAATGCATAGAAATATTGAATCACTATGTTGTGTAGCTGGTGCTGATATAGTGTTTTAGGTAAACTATAGATCAAAAATAAATTCACTCATAGCAAAATAAATTAGATTTGTGGTTACTGGAGGCAGATGATGAGAGAGGGGAAATTGGATGAAGGCAGTCAAAAGGTACCACTTCAGTTGTAAGATAAATAAGTACTCAGTCAGTTCTGGAGAAGGCAATGGCACCCCACTCCAGTACTCTTGCCTGGAAAATCCCATGGATGGAGGAGCCTGGTGGGCTGCAGTCCATGGAGTCACACAGAGTCGGACATGACTGAAGTGACTTAGCAGCAGCAGCAACAGTCAGTTCAATCTTTCAGTTGTGTCCGACTCTTTGTGACCCCATGAATCACAGAACGCCAGGCCTCCTATCCATCACCAACTCCTGGAGTTCACTCAAACTCATGTCCATCAAGTTGGTGTAGCCATCCAACCATCTCATCCTCTGTCATCCCCTTCTCCTCTTGCCCTCAGTTCCTCCCAGCATCAGGGTCTTTTCCAATGAGTCAACACTTCACATGAGGTGGCCAAAGTTTTGGAGTTTTAGCTTTAGCATCAGTCCTTCCAATGAACACCCAGATCTCCTTTAGAATGGACTGGTGGGATCTCCTTGCAGTCCAAGGGACTCTCAAGAGACTTCTCCAACATCACAGTTCAAAAGCATCAATTTTTCAGTGCTCAGCTTTCTTCCCTCTGGAGAAGGAAATGGCAACCCAATTCAGTATTCTTGCCCTGAAAATCCCATGGACAGAGGAGCCTGGTGGGCTACAGTCCATGGGGTCGCAAAGAGTCGGACATGATTGAGCAACTTCACTTTCACTTTCAGCTTTCTCCACAGTCCAACTCTCACACCCATACATGACCACAGGAAAAACCATAGCCTTGATTAGACAGACCTTTGTTGGCAAAGTAATGTCTCTGCTTTTCAATATGCTATATAGGTTGGTCATAACTCTCCTTCCAAGGAGTGCGCGTCTTTTGATTTCATAGCTGGAATCACCATCTGCAGTGATTTGGGGGCCCCCCAAAATAAAGTCTGACACTGCTTCCACTGTTTCCCCATCTATTTCCCATGAAGTGATGGGACCAGATGCCATGATCTTCGTTTTCTGAATGTTGAGCTTTAAGCCAACTTTTTCACTCTCCTCTTTCACTTTCATCAAGAGGCTTTTTAGTTCCTCTTC